>CM056595.1:20074230-20599230 GCA_029721355.1 Tegillarca granosa
TTCATGAATGAGTAAAACTGTTGTAATACACTGTAGTAAATCCTGTTTTATTTTATGAATGGAATTATTTAAAAAAAATCCTAAACCCATCACGTCCCAAAAAATACCTCGAAATGTAAAAAAAGACAGAAAAAATATAGCCTTTCCGCGAAAATATCGAAAAATGAAAGAACTAAACTTCCAGAAATACCTTTAAATCATGTGACGCTTTTAAGTCACAATAAAAGAGAAAGAATATTGTCTTTCGACAAAAATATCAAAAAAAAGAACTGAACTTTCTTACATTTCGGATAAAACAATAGCTGTCCGAAGAACAATAAAACAAAACCTAACCGCACGTTTAGGAAACATTTAAAACCTTAACCAAAAAACTTTAACATTGGACACTGATAAAAAACTTTAATTTGTTCGTAAGCTACACAAACTTACAATCCTCTACCTAGCCCTTATATTGTTGAAAGCTGGTTTACCGACTTTGGAACTGTTGTGTAAAACACAGATGGTGTGGTTTTAGTACTAAAAGCAACAAAAAATGTCATATTTTGTTTTGGAAACAATTAGACTTCTCCAAACTTATAAAATTTAATTTATTACCATTTTGTTAACAATTACTTGGTTAAAATTCTGTTTTTATGTTAATATCCTAAAACATTATATTATTATTTTCCTAAAAAGTGTCAAAAGAAAATCTTGCGATCTCACAAATAATGCATTAGCCCCTTTAAATACAGAAAAATGAAGCACCATTATTCCGTGCTCAAACCCTGTGTGAAAAAAATAATTAAAAAATACCAACCTCCAATTCATTTACATTTGTTTTATGTTTTTTTAGTATCCAATAGAAAATTTGAAAGCCATCAAATACGTTAAATTAACACTGGTATAATACGTAATGTACTATAAAACAGCGTCTATCATTTAAATCTCTATTTTTTCCAGAATAATATATAGAATATGTAATATATAATTAATTTTTCCAAATAATATCCAATTCGTTTCCACATTCCTTTTCCAGAAATTGGTTTATTGTTTCAAGCTCCTTTTCCAGATGGTCATTTTTTGTAGTCAGAGCAATCATTTCTTCCTCCATAATTCTTTTCTGTTTACGTAGGCATATAGCCCTTGCCAGCATGGATGCTCTAAAATAAATAAATAACAGAGCTTTAAAACATACCAATAAAATAGGTCCGTTAGCTAAATCTGACACGCGCGATCTTACTCGTAAAAAAACCGAACTGTATTATAGTTGATCTCTGTCTACTGAAAATTTAAACTGTAAAACTTACATTATGGCCTGGTCTGGGCAATGTGTCATCAGAGGACCACGAAGCCATACTGTCCGAAAAACGTAACCTTTTCTTGCATGAGGGTGGGTCGTCCCTCACTGGAGTTGAAGTTGATGGACCTGCCAACATAGGGGAACTCAAGGGGGAACTGGAAGATAAAATAATCAAATTATAATTTATTAATACATACACTTCAAGTTATTATTACGAATAGAAATTATAATATTTAATTACCGATACGTACACTTGAATTTATCGTTACAATGTTATTTACAACGCTTAAGCGTTAACTAAAAATAATTTAGAAACCTTTTAAAAATTAGTCTGAAACACTTGAATTTTTTAACGTAAAATTAAAAACATTTAATTTTTGGCGTGAAAGAAAATATATTGAACTTACGTTTGTGAATTTTCTTTCTCCATGCTCCACACCGTAACGATGTATCTGATATTTTGGGCAAGACGTTTACGATTTTTATACTGAAAATCATGTGGCATATGACCATAACTGGTTTTTTTTTATCGTGTCATTGCTGTTTGCAAATCAGAACTCGTTCTTTATTTCCAAAAATGGATATTTACTGAAGTTGTTATTGTGATGTAAACCATACAACCAACGTCTACCATTATGGATGTTCACTCATCAAATTTTCAGACTCCAAAGTTTACTAACTGAGCATCCCCCGATGTAATTCATTCTTCAGGATCTGCTGCTAATATCATGTTTACTAAGCTTAACACTTCTACTAATCTATTAACTTCCACGTCTGCTAAGCGTATATCATCATCAACTAATTTATCTTATTTTCAGCGCACAATAGTACCACCAGCGTGTCTTTATTGAGCACGCTGATCAGCATGTTTGGCCTCGACACTTCAACCACTGAAACACCTATCACCATATCAGTCAGTGCACCTGATGTATCAGTCAGTACCTGTAGTCAGTGAGACCAATCTGACTATCACCATAGGTAGGTACCCTAATATTACGGGTAATATTACAAGTGCCCTGTTTTCCCCCACCCATACTGACACGAATCTTGTTTTTTGACTTTACTCGTACTTGTCCCCTTTTCTGGTATACTCATTCATTACTGTTTAAAATGAAGGAGACTCGAAACCCAATCAAAAAGATTGTCAAAATGTGATTTACCACTTAGCTCATCACCAATCGATGAAATTACACATTTTGACCGATCTAAATATAAACATGCGACTTACCTTTAATTAAATCAGCACGCACGTATGTTAATTTATTTACTCTTTTTGTAATTCTATAGTTGTTTAAGCACATCAATAGTAAGCATGTTACGATTATCGCCAATACACGTAGTTTACTTATGTACTTGTATGTTTATAAGATTTATTTCCCTTTACACACCTGTTTTGCGATATCTGTGATGTACTATATATTATGGAAACTTATGATCATGACTTAACAACGTACCATATCTAGAATGATACCATAATACGAACTAGTATGATAGAACATGTATTTGTTGTGAAAATAACTAAATAGAAGAAAGAAGTTAAAATTACAGTAGACAGTCTTATATAAAGAAATATGCACAGTAACCTGTCTGTGTAATTCTATAATAAAGTATATTACACATCCTTTTTATACAATGTAGAGTATTATCATTTACGTAAACACATTACCTAGCATGACATAATCCTGTTTACTGTTTTTATTGAATAGTAACCTATTTCTTAATCTTGCTTCTATAATCAGGTGTATTACACATTTAATATAAGATAATATTGCTGCAGATGCCTACGTTGGTCGGTCGGGTGACCTTTGACCTGACCCTCCAAGAGGTCAAAGGGATGATGTAGGGAGTGGTACAAGAGGGTAGGGTTTATTTGTAGAGAGATTAAATGCACGGTAACGGGAATGACGTGTTTTAATCCGATTTTGTGGTGATATCTGATTGGTTAGTTATATGAATTGTGATTGGTCAAGATGAAAAGCATTTTGTTGAACAATATAAATCAGTGAGAGAAAAATTTGAATTTCATTCCTCAGTAAAATATTCAGAGAAGCAACACGTATAAAAATTCAAAATGAATGATACAACACCCTTAAACGCTGAACAAGAAGTTTCACGATTTGGACCTTTGAGAAAGGAGAAAAAAAGGAAGGTACTACGATTGAACATTTTTGACCCTGTAAAGAGAAATTTACAATCAGATTTCAATCAGCTAGTGGAAACAAAAAATGAAGACGAAGAGAACAAGTTGACAATTGTGGATGATGAAGCAACAGAAAATTGTTTAAATCCAGTTGGGCCTCTTCGTGAAGGTGACGAACTTTGCCGATTACATTTGGGTGACGAGCGATATGTAGTTCTCAAGTCTTTCAAGGGCGTTATGCAAGTACACATCAGACAATTTGAGATAGGTGCCAAAGGACCTTTTCCCACCAGCAAGGGTGTAGCTCTAAATTTAGAAAAGTGGAAAAAACTCGAGGAAATGCATGCAGATGACATTGATCTCAGTGTGAACAATTTTGATAAAAATGATGAAAATGTAGCCTGTAAGATTCACCTAGGCAGTAATTATTACGTGTCTGTAAAGAAACCAATCGCAAGAGTTGACATACGTCGGTGGTTCTTACCTTTGGATTCGGATGTTATTGTACCCACAAAGAAAGGGATTTCCTTAACCTTTAAACAGTGGTCATACCTAAAGAACTCCATGACAGTAGTTAGACAGCTTGTGTCCAAGGAACTAGATGAAACGGTGTATTGCGAACAAACCAACGATCATTTAAATCAAATGGGCTATTTTGCCTGTTCTAATTGTAATCCCAATGGATACATGGATTACGTGTTTTAACACGTGTAATTATTGGTGAAGTAAAACCAAGCATGTATCTATCTCAGAGTATGTTTCCAATGCACAAGAATATGTATGACTTTTTTAATGTTATGTAAAATCAGCATATATTGTATGTACCTTAGCATTATAATCATAAACATGTATTTTTTTTTATGATATGTGATCTTACGAAAAATCACTCATGTAACGTTGTATTCATCTTACTATATGTGAGTAATAAATATGAATCTGTATAAATAGTATTTTGTTGTATGTTAACTTTGGTGAAAATAAGAAATGTCAAGGTGTTCCTATTCACTGAAAAAAGGGAGAAAAAAAATAGGAAACGAGATACTCGAAGCGAAGTATTGAGACCTTAGAGGCGTCATTTAAAAGATACGTCATAAACACAAGTCTGTCATTTACAATGTTGACAGCGGAGGAACAAGACTATCTTAAGAGCATTTGGACAGATCCTAAACACGCAGGATCGTTTGCAGGTCCCGAGAAGTTATATAAAATCGTACGTAGAGAAGGTAAATTTAACATTGGGCTTAGACGTATCCGACAGTTTTTGTCCGATCAAGATGCGTATTCATTGCAAAAGAGAGTTCAGCGTAAATTCCCTAGAAATCACATTGTTGCGGAAGGCATTGATTCGCAGTGGGATTGCGATCTCATGGACGTCAAGAACTTAATTAAATGGAACAAAAATGTTCAGTATATTTTAGTAGCACAAGACGTATTCTCTCGATACGTTTTTGCAGAACCTATGAAACAAAAGAAAGGAATAGATACTGTGAAAGCACTGGATAAATTGTTTGCAAGTGGTAGAAAGCCAAAATTATTGCGCGTGGACAAGGGTTCGGAATTCAAAAACAAATGGGTTAAAGAATACCTGAAAGAACAAAGTGTTCATTTAATTTTCACCCAGAACGAGACCAAGAGTAACTTTGCGGAGAGAAGTATACAAAACATTAAAAACAGACTGTACAGAATGTTTACCGAGAGACAGTCCTATAAATATCTGACAGAACTCCCACAAATCATTGAAAGTATCAACAGCACACCCTCGAGGCCACTTAAGGGTATGACCCCCGCCGAAGTGAAAAAAACCAACGAAGATGAGGTTCGATTAAACCAATACTTGGTCAGAACTAAGACTAAACTACCGAGTGAAATAGTCGAAAAACCAAAATCAAGCGCTAAGAAAACAAAAAAGAGAAAGAAACGTCTCTATAAATTTAAAATTGGGGATATGGTACGGTTGACGCATTTAAAACATCCTTTCATGAGAGAGTACGATCAGAAGTGGACGGGAGAAGTTTTCAAAGTCAATAGAAGGTTTAAAAGAGGCGACATACCTATATACACCGTCAAAGATTTCAACAATGATCCCATACAAGGGTCGTTCTATACACAGGAGTTACAGCGCGTCAACAAAGATGAGAACACCGTGTGGAAAATCGACAAAATCATCAAAAAACGTACAGTCAACAAGAAGAAGCAAGTCCTCGTTTCTTGGCTGCATTGGCCAACCAAATTCAATTCCTGGATAGATGAAAGCGCACTGGAATCCGTATAATTAGAAATGTTCTCTTGAGAATTGTTCATTATCAGTCAGCATGTCAAAGAGGTTGGTTCTGAGATCGGGAGACTGTAAAGATATTTATCCCGAAAACAAGGCGCACGATTTTAAGGTGAACATAGCAAAGCCTTTGCACTTGACAGGTAACTGGCACGTGTCGTTGCTAGAACTAACGTATCAGGGAGTAGCCAAACCACCAGAGAGCGACGTTTACGTTTGTAGCAACTTGTGCGGAGATACGCTAGTCGGAGATACAGAACTTCCTCTACTTAGACGTTTGTTAATAGGAAAAAAGACTGAAAACATTATATTTAATCGTCCTTACGGAGTACCGTTGAAAACCGGCACCTTTCACGACGTCCGCGTATATATAAGGACCTCCAAAAACGAACTGGCTTCATTCCTCACCGGGAAAGTGACGGTGACACTGCAATTGCAAAAAGTGCCATTTTAATAATGGTGGGTTCAACGTATATCTCGGATCCTAGAGTTTGGAAATCTTTCTATCAGAACATGATAGAAGGAACGCTAAAATACAAGAAACGCAGTCCGCGTCAAGTGGGAGGTGGTATAGGCAACATGTATCATCATAAACGACACATTATGCCCGTCAGCCCTCCAGCGAACGACAAACCCGAGCACGTGATAGGAACTGAGGTCACGCCCATGGCTGCCATAGAAGAAAGGGCAAGGTCGGAATTTAAGGACGCCGTCAAAGAAGACGCTCCTCGGGTGCCTATAAAAACCAAGAAACGTAAAATCGCCGTCAGTACGAAAGGAAAAGCCAAAGGAGCAACATCTAACAAGAAAAGGAAAGTTGTTAAGAAACCTACCAAGAAAATCAATTCAAAGGCGAGCCGAAAACCTCAGTTACCATTTGCAACAAAAACTGTTTTTGACGCCTAAATCATGTCGTATTTAAGTGACGCTATCAAAGAAATCGGACAACCGGATGCTCTAGCTTTGTTTACCGTACCGCCGAATCAAGTGGCTGTGGAAAAAGTTTATTACAATGAATGCAGACCCGTCTCGGCTTTTAGTTCAGAAGATACACCCATCGAAATAACGGTTCCTGGAGATGGGAATGCCTACATCGATCTACAGAGAAGTCGCCTTTACATGAAATGCAAAATCGTGAAAGCAGACGGAAGCAGTCTTCAACCTCATGAATCCACGGGGATCATCAATATGCCGTTACAGACTTTATGGAGTCAAATCGACGTATTCATGAATAACAAGTTGGTGTCTCTGAACACAAATCACTATCCTTGGAAAGCCTACTTGAAGCAAATTCTCTCTAATGGCTTCGATGTGTCCGATTCCCAGTTACAGTCGCAACTGTTTTACCTAGATGATCCCGATTTAGATGACACAGACCCGTTCAATGGTTCCAATGGAGGGTTAACATCGAGATATGCCTATACACAAGAATCGAGAGAGTTTGATTTGGAAGGTCCGTTATACGAAGACGTGTTCCGTTTGAACAAATACTTGTTAAATGGCATCAACCTACATTTAAAGTTTTATAGAAATAGAGCTCCCTTTGTAATCACGAGCGGCGAGACCAGTCCCAGTTACAAACTGGTCATTCTGGACATGGTGTTCAAAGCCTGCATGATCAAAGTGGATAGTGGGGTATTGATCAATCACTCAGAACTATTACAAAAGTACACGGCGAAGTATCCCTTCACGAGAACGGAGGTGAAAATGCAGACCATACCCGTTGGATCGGGGTCTTTCATCTGGCAGAACGTGTGGACCAACAACCTTCCTTCCAAAGCTTTTTTCGTCTTTGCCAAGCAGTCGGCCGTGAACGGTGATTACACCAAGAACCCGTTCAATTTTCTGAATTTGGTTTCGGAAGCAGCTTTTTACGTGAACGGGGAAAGCATACCCTCAAGACCACTAAAGATGGATGTGGGAGATAATAGAAATTACGTCACAGCTTTCGTCAATTTATTTGAAGCGGCCGAACTCTGGAACAAGGATGCCGGTTTACAAATAAGTAGAGAGAATTTTGCCAAAGGATTCGCCATTTATGCTTTTTGTTTGTCTCCGTGTGACCTCGGAGAAGAATATATAAATCTGATAAGACAGGGAAACGTCAGATTCGAAGTGAAGTTCGAGGCAAACACAACGGAAACTTTAAACTGTATAACCTATGCCGAATTTCCTGCGTTGATAGAAATTGACCATACCAGAGACATCAAATACACACAAGTATGAACACAGAACAGTTGAACTGTGCAATACGCGAAAATAAATGTTTGACATTACTGGTAAAGGGTGTTTATTCTCCGGACACGCTGCCTATCAACGTAACCTCTTATCCCAGCGCATACATTAGTAATACGGATTTGTCTCATTTACCGGGAAGACATTGGATTGTAATTTGGTTTCGGTCTCCGTATTATGCAGAATTCTATGACAGCTTGGGAAAACCGCCCGATCATTACAACACGCATTTTTTGCATTTCATGGATAGAAATGCTATGGACTTTGTTTACATTGACACGGCTGTTCAGGAAAATGATTCGGATGTTTGTGGATACCATGTGTTATATTATCTTTTAATGAAATGTTTTGGCGTTAATTTGTCAGATATGAAAGATTTTTTGCACGAGACAATATCACCAGATCGATTTGTGTACAGATATGTGTCCGACTATTTTAAATGTTTGTAATTCTTTGTGTATATATTGCATGTCAATAAAAATAAATTAAATTAATGTTTTTGTTTTTTTTTTTTCACTTTTTCAGTCACTTCTTAAAATGTGTATCTAATTCTGATTAGACAGCACACTTCGTGTTTGTACCCCCCCCCCCCCCGCTTGGATTGATTAGATGAACACCTCCAATAGCTTGACATCTCGATAGAGCCATTCATATGTCACTATATATTAGTTACATTCCGTTGAGTTTCCCTCATTGCACAAATGGAATCCAACGTGTCAACATCACCTTGGTGGACAATGCAGTCTCTGTTGCCATTTGAGAGCCCCACAACGATATTACTGAGTGGCCCAACGATGTCGGGAAAGACGAGCTTGACCTATGATATACTTAAACATAGTAAGGGGATGTTTAAAACACCTCCATCCAAAATAGTGATTGCCCATGGACAGCATCAACCTCTTTTTGATGAGATGGAGCAGAATATAGATAACTTAATCCTACACCAAGGTCTACCCACCAGAGAAGATATGGACAAGTGGGCCGAAACATCGGACCATACAATTTTGGTCCTCGATGATCTGATTAACAAGGTAGTGCAATCTGAAGATGCACTATTTCTGTTTTGCGTCGCCGCACATCATAAACATATCACAGTTCTATTATTAACCCAGAACCTGTACATGCCCGGCAAGTATGCGCGAACAATCTCGTTAAACTGTCAATACGTTATACTGTTTAGAAACGTAAGAGATTCCAGACAGGTTACAACATTCGGAAGCCAGGTCTATCCCGGAAATACAAAGTATTTCAACGAAGCTTACAAGATGGCAACATCTAAACCCTACGGTTATCTTTTAGTGGACCTGACGAGTTCCGTCAATGAAAATTACAGACTGCGGACAAACGTCCTGCCCGATCAAGACGTAACAGTATATGTAGAAAAAACATAAATAGTTCAAACTATACATTTATCTCTCAGAATTGAATTATGAATCGACGAGTGAAGACGCATATTTCGTTTCTGCAGCTGCTACATTCTACCAGCGGTAAACAGAGAGTGGCATTGCTATCTACCATTACGAGTCAGCAGTTGCAAATTTTGTGTGAAATATTTCTGAACCTCTATCGTGGAACTTTTAAGGTGAACCGGAAGTACATCAAACAGATTTTACCAAAACGCCGTTTCATCGAGTCAGTCATTACAAAAAATATTGGCAAGCGGGATAAAATCAAGACCTTGGTGACAAATCAGAGAATCGTTCCAGTTTTATTAACACCCTTGTTAAAGTTATATGCCAATGGCCGAAGAGATGATGCTGATACCCAAAGCGAAATATCAGAAGCTGATACAGACGACACAGGACCAAACCAAGAATATGCAGAGCTTCGCACCCTCGACGACATCGATACCTGAAAAGCCACCGGAGGAAAACCTGCTATATAATCCAGAAGACACCTTAGCATCAGTTATACCCAAACGATTTTTGGGTAAAGCCGAAGGACTTTTAAAGTTTTTGAAACAAAAGGGGAAAAATGCTATATCATGGAACAATCACGGGGAAGTGACGGTAAATGGACAGCTTATTAAAGATTCACACATAGTGGATCTCATCAGATGTGCTGTGGTGAATCATTGTGTTAAGGAACCACCAGGGTATCAACAGTTTAGGGAAGTCTTGAAAGTCATTCACGTTCCAATGGCTTTACTTAAAAAGGAGTCAGAGCCACAGACCGGAAAGGGCCTTGTAGTGAAAAGAACCACTAGTGGTGCACCACCTGGCTTTAAACCAAAAAAGACCAAGAATGTAAACTGGATTAAATTTTAATATGTAAACACACAGGATTTGTACAAGAAATATAAAAGTGTAGATATAATAAAAGTATATACATAATGTTAACAATGTTACTTTTTTTTTATCAAACAAAAGTATTGGAAAATGTCAGTTTAACTAATAACCATAAGGTAATGTGTCGAAATCGTTTTGAATAACCCTCTTGGTATAGACAATTTTGTATTTTTTCTCTTCCACACGGTTGTATATTTTTCTCTTTTTCTTGTCTCTGCAAATTTTATGAGGATTCACAACGGTGATGGAACATCCGTCGGGGCGTTCAATCAAATCTAGCATAGAGTCGAAATTCAGGAGTTTTCTGTTGCGGTAATTCAACGAAAATCCCCGAATCTTGCAGACTTGTTTCCCTTTGTGGGTCTTATAGCTGTAGGCCTTAGGACCACTTGCCACAAATGACGTAATCCAGTCCCCGGGATCCAGCTCCGATGTGAGTTCACCAAGGTAATCACCTAAAGGTGGCTCTGGATCCGAAGGGTTGCTGATATAGATGACGCTGTCTGTGTCGTGATAAAGTACCCTGTCTTGAAGCATATCCAATACGTCATACAATTTGAGTCGAGCCTGACAGGTGGTGAATGTGGCCAAGTAGACATTGGTCTGGTAGCTTTCTTCTACAAAGTCATCTCTTTGATTGTACGTCACTTGAATGGTGTCATTAGTAACGATATAGAAATCCTTGACCTGTTTATTAGGATCGCTTACACAACGAAAAAATTTGTCAGCCTCTCTTTCGTGGAAATATACAGTCTGGGCCATGTTGAGATTCTGACCCCATTTACCCCACATGCTGTTAAGAAAAAGTTTAGCTAGAGATCTTAAAGCTTTGTTTTTGCGAATATTTTCTCTGTTTAAGCGTATCCCCTCGTGATGTAAATAGAGATCGATGTATTTCGACATGTCGGCTTCCGTTTCAACCCAAGAAGGCCAATCCGAGCTTTCTTGCTTGATGCGCAGAAACAAGTTGATGTAATCTGAAAACAATCCTCCTTTACCGATCGCTGGGTCAAACTGGGTGGTCTCGGACCAGTGATAGACCTCGTATAGCTTAATGATTTCATAACCCTTTTCCAGCGCCTTCTGTATTTCGGGGGTGCACCAGGTACCGAGAAGCATCCGATTTGCATCACTGCATCTACAAGGTTGCTGACTTTGACGTTCGGCACAGGTTCTGCATAATGGGAATGACAATTTCCCGTTGCATTTCACAGGCAACACCGGAAAGTACAATTGCCTAGGAGGTAATATTTTGCATTTTACGATGCCAAAAATATTGTTTAGATTGACCTTCTCTAAACCGGAAGTGATTATTTCAGGGTGACCTATTGGGTATCGAGCATATTTATTACAGTACGGGTATAAACTACAAAAATCCGAATAACTAATCTTTTGGTTGTCGATGGTGTTCTTTTTTAGTTTTATGGCATTGGTTCTCCCGCCAAAAAAGCTTTCTCTAGGATTTAAGCGGTCTTGAATGTCTAATCCTTCTACGAAGTCTTTGGCGCTTTCGACATTCCGTAGAAGATGGTTAAACTCGTGTTCCCAGATGTAGATGAGCTTCATTCCTAAGGATTGTATGTATGCTTGTTTTTTTAGGGTTAGGGCATAAAGTTCCTCTAATGATTGCTTAGTGCGAGGGACTTTGCTCAGATGTCGATTTTTGGGAAAACACTGTCGACACCCATGCCACAGACACCCGTAAAATTCGTAGGCCGTGTTAGTTTCCTGGCAATAACCATCCAAGCGGTAATTGGTGTTGGGGAGCCGATACTCTCTCTCGTTGAAAGCGTGTTGAATGAAAATAGGAGTACCCTTCATTTTGCTCTTCTCGGCTTCCCATTCTAACCATTTGATGGAAGATTTGGAATATGTATCTTGCATATTGGACGGAATTTGTGCTATGCGTGATTTGACAAATTCTTTCTCCTCCATGATCATATCCTGGGATGCTACCCTGCTTTCCGATATCCAATTGCCATTTACCAAAACGCTGAATTCGCCGTCTCTCTTTTTGGCAGGCAACCACTCGCTCAGCTGACCATCACGTCGTACTTTGACTTGCCATGTTTCTTCGAGAAACTTTGTTCTATATACTTTAGAACATACGGATGCAATCGTTATCTCATTGAAAGGATCAATGGCATTTCTATAACTGATCTGTGGCTCTAAATTGTCGTCTAGTGTCTGCTCTTCCTTACCGGTGATATCAATGAGGATTTGGCGGAATTTCAAACAAGCTCGACGCAAAATATCGACATCACTCCGGCAATAGCTCACGATTTCTTTTTGCATATCGAAAATACTATCAGGGTTCCATTTGTCCAAATACCAACAATAAAATCGAACACGCATATCATCTGACATACTGTTTACTCCGTAATATTTCGGTTCCGGATATGGTCCCACATACTGTTCATGGTCTTTGGTGTTAAAATAATGCGGAAAGAACCCTTTGCAGATTTCATCTAGCTCAAAGGCAGCGGGTAAGTCAGACAAAGGCATCGGTAAAAAATTCAAACTGTCTATGATTCGGATGTCCAATCCCCTGGAAACGTGCATGTAATTAATTTTGCTGCCTGAGAATATGATGCTATCGGGACGAATAGATTGGTCAATCAAATATTCGAGCAAGAAGTAACCGTCGAAAGCTCGCATGTTGTGTGCCAAAACGAATAAAATGCTTGTGTGCTGGAGAAAACAACCACTGTCCGAAATCTGTTACGCAATTGTCACCCTTGAATATTACTTCACGGAAGCCACAAGTCTTTTGACAAGGTGGTATGTCGTACACTTTGTCGTCCTTGTTGAATTTGTCACATTTCTTACAACGATTACCAGCAAGTCTCACATTTGCTTTCGGGTCCCAGGGGTTCGTTCATACATGCCATGCAACATTTCTGGGCAATTATCAGATTTGCTTGATGGCTGTATTTACCGCAGAGACTATCGTTGCAATTTTTACATTTTATACACAACTGACAGAGTGTCTCATTCTTACATTTTGTACAGCCTGGCGTTTTGATGGGCTGGTACTTATCCTTACACTGGAATATTTCATTTTGTGACGTTTCGATGTCGAAAAAAATGAACTGTCCTTTACTCTCTTTTGCATCGAGAGCACGAATGTAGCATAAATGTCCCTCTGGCACGAACTTGCCACAAGACTTGCACTCCCAGGTATCGCATAGATGTTCCTCTATTTTATGTTTTTCTCGATTGACCACTGTTTTACATTCAATGCATTTCCAGTAGAGGTCGCATTGTGACGCCGGTTGTTTATTTTTCCTTTGTTTCTCGGTCGCATGTCGATCAAAGCAGGAACCTGATCGACAGGTCATGTGACAGGTTCGACAGCTCATTGCGTCATCTAGGTTTGGACAGTCACCTGACTTACATACAAAACAGGCTACCTCACAGTTGTGTTTATCTCTATAGGGTTTTAAACAGTGTTCACAGAATTTAGACTCAGCGAAAAAGCCGCAAATGTTGGCGATAGTGTGGTAATGTCCAAAGTCATCATTCTCCACTAAGTAGAGGTAAATTCGAGGTTTCTGGCTATCTTCAGGGGGCACACGGATGAATTTATTGTTCATGCGCGAACTCACTACCAATATATCTACGTCAAAGAACTGTTCAAAGGGCGGTATGTCGTTCAAACATAGGAACTGCGTCATGTCAACTCCGACTTCTGTGCACAACTTGCTTGCGAGCTCGGTTTGTCGATGAGAACACTTCTCCTTATTGAGATCTCTGTACAGCCACTTAGGACATGCTTTATATTTGATGATCAAGTTTTCCAAACTTAAATGAGAATCCTGGGATGTCATGTCTTTCCATTCATGCGTATTCAATTGATTGATTTTCAGATATCCCATCAATATTGCTCGGGCCAAACAAAGGAAATCTGTGTTCTTTATTTCAATGATTGATTGTTTTTGCTTTAAAGAGCTATTGGGTCCAAACAAATTGTTGATGGGGACACCATAACCTCCCTTGGGAATTTCCATAGTACCTATATCTATTGCCATTTCGTTCTCTAATGCTAAATCTTGGTGGCTAGTCAGCACATTTTCAATATACTCCAACACTTTGTTTCCCGTAAGTTCGTCCAGTTTTTGAAGTGGCACGACTATGTTTGATGTCAAATCAGGGTGAGTTATTACCACACGGCCGAGATCGTTGCCTTGCAGATCCGATTTCACTTGATTTAGTAGTTCATCGAACATATCTTGTAATTCATTGTGCAAGTCTGACAACTTTTCCCCTTGCAAAGCCTCATTCTCATGAAACTGAACCCGGTAATGTCTGTCGATCACTGTATTTCTAAATGTTCTTTCACCGATTTTTTTTATGGTGTATGACAACCTGTTATTTCCACCACCCACCTGACCCATCGAACTTGGACCCGCAATAGGTGAGAGGCTATCAATTGAATTATTACGCTTTCTTTTTCTTTCTGGCAGGGGGTCATCTTCTATCTCATGACATCTTTCATGTTCTTTTAGTTCGTCTTCATTGGTAAAAGTTTGTAAACACCAAAAACACTTTGTGGCCGGTTCTTCGTTATCATCTAGGTCGTGTATGTGTTCATGGGATTGTAATAAGCGTTCATTGGCAAACGTTTGTAAACACCAAAAACATTTGAAAGGCGGTTCCTCATCATTTAGTTCGTGACATTGTTCGTGTGCTTCTAGTGCCTGTGCATTGATAAAAGTTTCCAGACACCAGTAGCAGGTCAATTCATGAATGGAGTTTCGGTGTTTATCCAATAACTGAGATGTCATAAAACTGGCTGGACAAGATTCACAAACGTATGGTAAATGAGATCCTAATGCTCTGAAATTCTCGTGAAATTCCTCACATTCTTTTGTTTCAGACGCTGATGGATGCTCAGCACCGCAATACTGGCATTGATACATCTACAAAGATAAATAGTACAAAATCTCATTAGAAAATCATTTTAAAAAACAACATTTCAACTGCAGATTCGTGATCAGCACCTCCTAAAACCCCTAGGTATCGATTTTGGTGGAAATCGGACGAAATCTAAGAAAACCGGAAGTCCGGAGGACGCCGCCATCTTGTACAAGTTTGAAATGGGCGTAACTCGGTCGTTATTGGAGATATCGAGATGCGGTTTTCACTTTTGGCCTCGGGAGGACCTGTTCTGGCGTTTGCCAACGTCAACGGACGACTTGGCAAAAATGGGCAAATTTGCCATTTGGCCAGATATCGGCATTTCGACTTCAGATTCGTTTTCAGCACCTCCGGAAATCCCTAGATATCGATTTCGGTGGAAATCGGACGAAATCTAAGAAAACCGGAAGTCTTGAGGACGCCGCCATCTTGTACAAGTTTGAAATGGGCGTAACTCGATCGTTATTGGAGATATCGAGATGCGATTTTCACTTTTAGCCTCGGGAGGACTTGTTTTGGCGTTTGCCAACGTCAACGGACGACTTGGCAAAAATGGGCAAATTTGCCATTTGGCCAGATATCGGCATTTCGACTTCAGATTCGTGTTCAGCACCTCCGAAAACCCCTAGATATCGATTTCGGTGGAAATCGGATGAAATCTAAGAAAACCGGAAGTCTTGAGGACGCCGCCATCTTGTACAAGTTTGAAATGGGCGTAACTCGATCGTTATTGGAGATATCGAGATGCGGTTTTCACTTTTTGCCTCGGGAGGACCTGTTCTGGCGTTTGCCAACGTCAACGGACGACTTGGCAAATTTGCCATTTGGCCTGATATCGGCATTTCGACTGCAGATTCTTGATCAGCACCTCCAGAAACCCCTAGGTATCGATTTTGGTGCAGATCGGACGACAAATAAGAAGACAACAATATAAATACATTCCAAACACTATTTATTTGCATAGTTTTTTTGTATTATTGTTTGAAAATAAATATGTAACAGTTCAAGATCATCATCATAAATACTAAAACATGTTAACTACAATTGCAAAATATGACATACACGTGCGTGACAATATCACCACCATAAATACAAATACATATCAAAACTTACTATACATGAAACCTAATTAAACCTTTAACAAACGAACGCAAACGTACATACGCACAAATACATATCAAAACTTACTATACATGAAACCTAATTAAACCTTTAACAAACGAAAGCAAACGTACATACGCACAAATACATATCAAAACTTACTATACGTGAAACCTAATTAAACCTTTAACAAACGAACGCAAACGTGCATACGCACAAATACATATCAAAACTTACTATACATGAAACCTAAATAAACCTTTAACAAACGAACGCAAACGTACATACGCACAAATACATATCAAAACTTACTATACATGAAACCTAACTAAACCTTTAACAAACGAACGCAAACGTACATACGCACACACGTTTACTGAATATCACACACACACGTACATACATTTACCGAATATCACACATACACACACGCACACACACACACACACACACATACCTCTTTAAAAAAACAAATACTCGTACATAAAAAACGCAACATAAATAAAATTTTAAAAAGTCTGATAGCAAATAAATATATAAAACTATTCCTTATAATTTATCCGCGATAGCCGCCGAAGCCAATATCCATCATCGTCAGAAGAACCTGAAGAATTTAAAGAATAAAATGATGAAGTGGAGGCAGCTGATGTGGGTGTACCAGGAGCACTAGCGCTGGCTGTTTGACGGGATGTCGGTTGTGGTGATCTATCGGTTAAAGACGTAGTTGATCGCGTTACACGGCGTGGTACAGAATGGCAAGTACGTGTAGATGCATTGGATCTGGAAGTCATTGGGCCGGTATCATGACGTGCAGGGAGAGGCGGGCGAGCAGGTGGCGCTTCTGGGATCTGTGCTGGCTGGTCGCGTGCAGGGAGAGGCGGGCGAGCAGGTGGCGCTTCTGGGATCTGTGCTGGCTGGTCGCGTGCAGGGAGAAGCGGGCGAGCAGGTGGCGCTTCTGGGATCTGTGCTGGCTGGTCGCGTGCAGGGAGAGGCGGGCGAGCAGGTGGCGTTTCTGGGATCTGTTCTGGTTGGTGTGCAGGGAGAGGCGGGCGAGCAGGTGGCGTTTCTGGGATCTGTTCTGGTTGGTGTGCAGGGAGAGGCGGGCGAGCAGGTGGCGTTTCTGGGATCTGTTCTGGTTGGTGTGCAGCGGTTCTTCGATTCCATAAATATCGACAAACTGCTATTAAGGCGGATAATATAGTTGCCATGCTAATAGGTACAACTAAAAATAAAGTATATAACAACAGGTTAATATATCATGGATTAAAAATACAATGTATACAGTTAAATTCACTTCTTTACATTTAAGGATATAAATCATATTCCTGATATCCATATTCCCAGTTACACTTAAGATTTGATAAGGTATGAGGCACAACTCTTGTAAACTTATTCTAACACTTACAAGTAAATCTCTCTTTCAAAAACAATTTCATCATTTGATGTATCAACCTCGAAATTCATACGCGACATTAAATAATTACGTCTTATTTTTCTTTTCTTCAGACAAACACAAGTCAATACTAATGGAACAATCAGTATAACAATGCTTAGGAATGACATATATTTCAAACTATTTTCGTTATCCGTTTTCTGAACATAAGTATGATTATACCTACCGATAATGATGGTTAGCTTGTCTCTCGAATACGATGTAGTGACAGTCGGGAGTGCAGAGGTTGATAGGAATTTAGTGATGGGATCTGAAGTGTCCAGTTGGGATGGAGTGCTGTCAGTGTCGAGGTTTGGAGAATTGGACGAGACAATTTCTGAAAGAGTAAAAGATTGTTTATTATTTGTTGTGATTTCATCAGAATATTGAGAGTGTTCATAAAATCTTGTAGGAATTTCTGTACTTGGTGAAAATATTTCAGAAATACTAGTTCCAATGGTGACTTTTCCTAATGCAGTACTTTTATCCGTAGATGCTCCTATTCCTTGACTTGATAGAAGTTCATTGCCAGTAGTAAGACTTAAAGTAGTGTATTCAACATCTAAAATATAATCAGATCAATGGATTTTTTTCACATGATTGTAATTCAAAGTCGAATAAATTTCATTATCTTTAAGTTGCATTAAGTTTTCCGGGGGAAAAAATTAAAACTTTGATAAAAACAAAAAAAATTTCAGAAACTTACAAAATATAATTGTCAAGACAATTTTATTCTTAAACTTGTAAACTTTGATAAATGTATTTCTCAACAGAATTTAAAAATTGCTTACCACATATTTTGGTGATTCCTTGGTATTTAACCAACTTTATATGCCTGTCGCAAAATGTAAAAAATTGCCTCGCCGTTTCCACCACAAGGACATTTATTTCGGTGCCTGGATCCATAACGAGTTGAACTGTCAGTTCTGACAGGAACACCGTTCTGTAATTACCATCATTCATAACAATGGTACTACAATCACGACCCCTTGCCAAATCCTTTGTACATCTTAGGGTTTCGCCATCTTCATAGCAGCACTGCCCCCAAGACGCACATTCACCCGAAATACATAACATAAATATTACGAACAACATGCACAGAGTCATGTTGACAGTTAGGGTGACAAACGACGACTGTACCAGTTTGCAAGGGAATCGGAGGCTGACCTATGGTCATCTTACGTAAGATCAGGATGTCCATCTCTAATGGTCACACGTCTTTCTATACATCAAAGGTAACCGACACGGACAGCTGCGTGATAAGGGGAGCAAGGGTTACAGAAGGTACAATATACAATTGCTATCTAGATAAATTAGCAATGATTATAGACATTATATACCAACCATATATAATATATAATTTCATAAACACAAATAAAACACTTTTTTTTATGATGATGATTTTTTTTTTAATTTTTATTAAATTTATTTTCAGGATTATCACATTGAAGAATCTTTTTCAATGTAACTAAAATTATTAGAAGATAACTACATGAACATTTTAAAATTCTTTTTTTTATGAAAATTTTAAAATTGTTTTTCTTTTTTTTATGAAAACTTTAAAAACTATTCTTCACTTACACTTAAAAAAAAAATTATGACTGAAACTTTAAAATTGTTTTTCTTTTTTTATGAAAACTTTAAAAACTATTCTTCACTTAAACTTAAAAAAAAATTATGACTGAAACTTTAAAATTGTTTTTCTTTTTTTTATGAAAACTTTAAAAACTATTCTTCACTTACACTTAAAAAAAATTATGACTGAAACTTTAAAATTGTTTTTCTTTTTTTTATGAAAACTTTAAAAACTATTCTTCACTTAAACTTAAAAAAAATTATGACTGAAACTTTAAAATTGTTTTTCTCTTTTATGAAAATAGGAACATATATTTGTGCATTTTGACATTTAAGTTATTGATTTCTATGTAGACCTGATTAATACATCTTAGATCATCAACTTAGATACTTTTCGAAAAATATGGGTGGCCCTTAAAAGGGCCTTTTATTAAACTGGTACTGGTTACTGGTTAGTTAGACTTTCCAGTGATGGTAAAGTATATCTTCATAAACCATGACATGGAAGCGTACAGGCTTGGGTAGGCATTCTTGTATGCCATGATGCATTTTCGCGCATTCCGCAATGCACAATGCCAACAAAGTATTTTCATAATACATAGTTGGTGGAAACCTGTTTCTGTGTATCATTTCGCCATAGTCCATCCAAAACTCGTCATCGTCTTCGCCTCTAATATATCGCAAAAACAGGTTGTTCCATGAGTAAGACATTTTCAAGACTGACTGTTTGAAAAATTATTTGGGAATTGCTCAGTTAGATGATAATGAAAAAGTTAGGGCTTCTTCTCACGGGAAATTTATTGCAAATTCCATAAATTAGCTTATTTACTGATTATTTGAGAGCGATGTCACATTTGAACAAATATTTTATTTAGACATTTACTAGTTATGTAAATATTCTAGTTGACAATTCCTCAAGTAATCACATAATACTGATTATATTAAACCTCTTATTTCATAATCTGTATTACCCTATTGGTTAACGATCATCACATGATAGGATTTATTTTTGGTTGGTCATTTTTAGGAGTTTTAATACTTCGATTACTTTCGCTTGTCATTCCAACGTTTATCACATCTATTCAACATGGAACATAATTTGTAAGTATTTTTTTTTTTTAAAAATATACACTCAAAATTTCATTGCAAATTTGTTTTTAAAATGTTTATTTTTTCATACTCGCTAAAATTTAATTCCATTAATTGATTGATTTTATTATTATTTTTTTCATAAAATAAGTACACTTTCTTTGTGTTTCTTCACAAAGACATATAATTGATTTTTATAACGAAAGTTCAATTTAAAAAAAATTTATCTATATTTTGTCGATAGTTCAAAATATTTTAAAAGACATTTTATTTTATTTATATTATTATTATTATTATTTCAAAAATTTTGAGAAACAATTTATTTCATGATTGAATTTATATGTTTCAGGTCCGGAGTCTTCGATTCAACATTTGAAGAGTCCCCGCAGCTCGCGGGGACTCCCGATATAGGAGTCTTAAGAAAACGTCTATTTACTCCGCCATCGGTGTCACCGATTTTGGGGAGTAGCCAACCTGCCACTCCAGCTTCCGTTGGGTGGGAATCGGAAAAGTAAGTATAATTTCTGTATTAATTAAATTTTCCACATTATCACAATAACATTTTGTTCACCCGTGAAAATGAAAGAATTCGTCTTGGCTTGCTTAATTTTGAAAACGAAACGTTTAGATTGACAGTTTTACTTTTTAATTGATATTTTTAACATGTTGTATAAAAATGATGTGGTAACCTAAACTGATATTGATTTATTTTTTTTATCCTATTTTTACAGAGAGCTGTCCATCATCTCTATCTCCTCCACGGAGAATAGTCCCACCATATCCAAGGACAACCAGTAAGTACTTGACATAAATAAATTAATTAACTGATTTTGAATTCCTATTTCTAGGTGCCAAACAATCTTTTTTGCAAATCGGAATCAGATTTGGTTCCGGTTGGAACGTGCGACCTTAAATCTTCGGAGTGCTCTACAAGCTGAAATCTTTCTTTTTTCCAAATCAGACGGACTTTATTCATTCATAATTTTTTCTCAAATCAGACGGACTTTATTAATGTATAATTTTAAATACATGCATTTATTTCATGACAATCGCTTTTTATACACTTCAGTATTTTAATACTTTACACTGTTGTATCTTTTCAGAAAGAAATTGGAAGAAGAACTGAGGGTCATGGAGACCCAAATGGGTATAATGGAGACCCAAATGGCGATAATGAAAGCCAGACAAACAGACATTTTAAAAATGTTAAAACAATAATCAATTAAATAATCATTCTTGGATTATGGTGTTATAACTTATTTTGTTCACAAAAAATATTCATGGATCTTTTAAATATTTTTATTCAGGTGAGAATTTTTCTTTATAGCTACATATTATTAAGTTTTCTAAGACGTCTCTAGATAATTTATCTTCTATTTATACATCCTTAAATAATTCTTAAATTTTCGAAAATTTCAGGTCTGTGTTTCAAGCATATTTAAACTTTGAAATCATAATGTTAAAATTTTCTTGTATTGACTAACATTAGGGCAACATTTGTCAAATTATGTCGACAGTATCTGGAGACGTCTGAAAACGTAAAACATGTACAGCTATAATGTTGAAATTTCCAAACACTTAAATTTTCACTTACTGTAGATTTTTTTTACTCAATTTCTGTAGAGTGTTATTTTCATTGGGATTTGACCTAACACCTTCAGTAGATGCGTCTGATATATAACAAACTAGAGATTTGAATTCCCTATATTCGCGTCAGTATTTAATTCTATACCAATCAAATCCCGTTTTTTCCTACATGTCAATACTTCATTGGTTAAATGGTTGATTGATTTTTGATATTGATACGCAACTATTGCGCATTCAAACATGAGTCATCGATACTTGATCAAATTTACGTAATGAGTCATCGATACTTGATCAACTGTAAATGTGTTGATTCGAACCACGCCTCTTGTCACTTCATTATGTATAGATTCAAACCACGCCTCCTGCTTGTTCTGATTAGTTAATACCTTGCACAGTGCCGTGTGCCAGTCACGCTTACTGAATCCATATCTTTCTATAATAAAATATACCTTCTTTTTAATACGTTGACTGTTACTTGTTGAAAGTGGTTTTCTCTCAATCATTAATTAAAACTATTTTGAGATAAATAAAATAATTTTTTAAAAAAATTGCCCTGATCTGGGTTTGAATCAGAGACCTTTAGATTTTCAATCTAACGCTCTCCACGACTGAGCTACCGGGGCAGTTAGAAACTATTAAAATGAAATAATATAACACACGTTTCCGTGCCTGATTATATTCGTTTATTATGGAGCAATTAAATCACTAAGTAAAATAATTCAACTATATGTTTATTCAACAATATTACGTTGGATCTGCAGAGACCTTCAGGCACGTGGTTGCTACAGCTGTCTGTGACTGACACCACGCCTCTCGGTCTCCAAATGCTTGCTGGTTGGTTATCTCGATGTACGATAGCGTGTCTACATAATCCCGTTACCGTGCATTTAATCTCTCTACAAATAAACCCTACCCTCTTGTACCACTCCCTACATCATCCCTTTGACCACAGGTCAAAGGTCATCCGACCGACCAACGTAGGCATCTGCAGCAAGTATTTATTTACGTAAACGTATTATTTAGCACACCATAATCCTGTTTGCTGTCTTTATTGAATGCTTTATATCCGCTTGCTTTGCTATATGTGTTTTGCTTTATTTATTTACAGCACTCCCTCTTGGCTTTTATACTGTATTAGGTGCCTGTATTGGATTATGCAGGTACCTAATAATACGTAAGAAAACAAACAGACGGCGTCGTAGGGAGGAGGAGATTCGCCGCCTCACCCGTGGTTTTGAGTTGAATCCGGATTCCCCCCCTCCCCAGACGTCCTCTTAGATCATCATCTTCATCACCACCAACCCGATCATCACCACCGTCTTCACCAGCTTCCCGACCAGCATGGCCAGCCTCCCGAACAGAAGCAGTGGTTCCAACTGTTCCGTCGATGGAATGTGATACAGACAGTTTTAGATCTGTTTGTAGTAGTGTGGAGGAAATAGGCACCACCACCATGGAATTAAGAGACATACCGCGCGTGGACTATCGACGTCAGTTGCAATAGTTATATTCATGGTAGTGGTGCTGATTTCCTCGTCGAACTAGTACGTTTTTTGTTATTTTATCATTATTATTATTTATTTTATTAGTATTCTTTTTTGGCATTTTTTCATCATTTTTTTCATCTTTATTGCCATTGTAATTTTTTGTGACTGATTTTTAATGTTTGATTTTTGTCTGAGAGGAGGATTGAATGCATTTGTGTCGTGAGAATGAGAGAATTATATTTTTTTAATGAGTTTTTTTAGTGACATTTATTTTCTTGATACATTCAGATAGATGTAGTGATTTGTGAGAGTGTGATAATGTTTTCTATGTCTATGTCGCGAGATATTAGAGAATAATTGTTTTGTAAATGAATTTTTATGTGTCTTTATTTCTTTTATAACTCCAGATAGAGGTTCTATTATCGAATAATTGTTTTGTAAATGAATTTTTATGTGTCTTTATTTCTTTTATAACTCCAGATAGAGGTTCTATTATCGTAAGTTGGGGGGGGTTGTTTGTTATTTACGAGAAGGTAGAGAGAGGGTTTTTTTTTTAAGTAAATTAGTATGTGTATTATTTAAGAGAGAGAGAGAGAGAATGTTTTCAATGAATTGTATATGCTAGAATTATTTTTAGAATCATTTTGTCTATATATATGTACTTTTTTTGACTGTCAAAGGCATTGTACATTTTGATTTTTTTGTTAATTCATTTGATTGACATGTAAATAGTTTTATCAATGAACAATTACATAAAATGATGATATATTATATTCTTAGTGTGAGTTTTATTACACACATTATGTAGAGTTCATATACGTATATATCGTATTTCATGTTAAAAGAGCAGACCACTGATTATGCAAAATATAATTAAATTATGTAAAAGTTAACACATGTAATCAAGAGCGTTTGTAGATGTGTTAAAAGTCAAACAGGAGGACCACTGATTCTTAAAAAAAGTGTAGCAATTGTGACCTTACGCGAAAAGTCTATCTAAAAAGTGTAGCAATTGTGACCTTACGCAAAAAGTCTATCTAAAAAATGTAGCAATTGTGACCTTACGCGAAAAGTGTATCTAAAAAGTGTAGCAATTGTGACCTTACGCGAAAAGTCTATCTAAAAAGTGTAGCAATTGTGTCCATCTTAAAAGTGTATCAATTGTGTCCATCTAAAAAGTGTAAAACGTAACGTATAAAAAGTGTAACCATGTCACCTAAAATGTGCAAGATAAAAAAGTGTTATGCAAACTAGTCAAATCGCTTAATATGTAAAACAACTTAACTTTTTTTCTAATATTCATTTAACAAAAAGCAAATAAGGATATTGGGTATGGCACATCGCGATAGACTGTTACCGAAAATAATTTTATCAATGAAATTTAATGATATAATTAAACACATTTGTAAATAGTGGAAATCGATGAAGTAAACTGACTCTTAATTAATGGAAATCAGAATTAACTATTGTAAATAATGGAATTGATGAGTGGAAATTAAACCGATTCGTAAATAATGGGAATTTATTAAACTGACTTGTAAATACATGTATCATTCTACATTTTTTCAGATGTCTGATCATATGAAATGTCGTTGGTGTGGCAGTATGTTTTCTTCGGTCGCGGATCTAGAAGGTCACGAGATCATTCACGAGGAATTCGACTTTTTTGGTGATTTTTTTTAACGGTGTGACCTACGACATCTTCTGGAATGACACTACATTTGACCAACAAGAATACAGAGAACCAGAAGTTAAACGTCCACGATTACAAATGGATTCTCCACCCTCTATAGACTGGAGTCCCGTGGCAGGACCTAGTCAGATGGGTGGAGGACCAAGTCTACCTTACAGCCTGGAAAAGGTGAACCAAAGAACGTTCAATAACCGGGTTATCGATCGACATTACAAGGTACAGTTTAATCCGGACGAGGCCAGAAGGGACGAAAAACTGTCCAATTTAAAGGAAGATTTAACGGACATGTTTGACAAAGTGCTAGAGGAGGCCACTGAAGGGTTACAAGATAACGATCTGGTTCGGGTCATCGTGCATCACCCCGACTTACAAAATCCTATATACGTACCGTTACAAAAGATCGAGGACATGACCGCAGATACAATCAAGGAACACGTCGAAAACGTACTCAATAGTCACCAGGACCTGGCCATGGACGATGATTTTTTCTTAGATGTGGGCACCATGGAACTTCCTAAAGGAGGAGTAGGAAAGCAAATCAACAGTCTGATGGGTCCCAACAACTCGTTAGTGAAAAAACGTTCCATTCTCGAAATGAAGTGGACTAAGAAACTGTTTTTTCATTTTGTTCAAGTCAGTGCATGTAATGCATTGATATTAGCATGTAAGGATGGTTATGACAAGCCATTTCTTTCATTTCTTGAGTCAATTATCATGTCCTGGGCATACAAGGGTAACCATCCACCTGTTGTAAATGAACAAGAGGACATAGTTCGCCTGCGGGATAAACATTTCCCTGAAATAGTTGTCCAGGGGGTTGGCAGGTCTGGAGATAACACAGGTCCCGATTGGAAAACTCGACAGAAATTGAGTTTTGTTTACAAAAAAATCTACAGTAAGTGAAAATTTAAGTGTATGGAAATTTCAACTTTATAGCTAAACATGTATTACGTTTTCAGACTTCTCCGGTTTTTGCAAGAGTTGTCCTAATTTTAGTCAAAACAAAAAAATATCGCAATTTTCTACATTATGGTTAAAAGTTTAAATATGATACTGGATAAATAAAATAACAGAACTGAAATGCTTGAAATTTAATAACAGTTTTAAAAGTTTTCTCAGGTCGCATAAATAGAAGACAAATTGTCTAGAGACGTCTTTAAAAACCTAATAATATTGGTAGCTAGAAAGAAAAATTCTTACCTGTATAAAAATAAGTCATGATCAATGAATATTTTTGTGAACAAACTAAGTTATAACACCACAATCCGTGAATGATTATTTATTTATTTTTATAATATTTTTATTTTTTAAGAGTTTCATTATGTCCTATTTTCGATCAGTCACGATTTTTCATCAGATCCTCCATGACCTTTAGTTCCTCTTCCATTTTAATAATAGTTTTATTTTTTTAAGAGTTTTGGAATATCATTTTTTTGGGGGGCCACCATAATGACCACTTCGGCCTCTAACTTTTTAAGTTCTTTTGCCAATTTGTTTCTGAAAAGATAAAACAGTGTAAAGTTTAAGAATGCAATAATGTTAAATATCTGAAAAAATAGAGATGTGCCATGCTTAATAAGTCCGTTTGATTTGAAAAAAAAAATGATTTCACATTGTAAAGCACTTTAAGATTTCAGGTCATCCTTTTGAACCTGTACCAAATGACTCCGATTTGCAAAATGATTTTTTATCACATACAAATAGAAAATCAAAATAAATAAAATTAATAAATGTCAAGTACTTACTGGTTGTCCTTTGACAAAGCGTGACTATTATCATCTTTTGAGGAGATAAATATAATGGAAATATCACTACAAAAAATAAGATTAAAAAATTCCACTATCAGTTCAGGTTACTACTCATCTTTTGAGGAGATATATATAATGGAAATATCACTACAAAAAATAAGATTAAAAAATTCCACTATCAGTTCAGGTTACTACATCATTTTTATACATGTTAAAAATCAAGCAAAAAGTAAAACTTCGGCTGACTATGTAAACGTTTTATTTTTAAACTTATTCAAGTCAAAGCGAATTCATTTATTTTCACATCAAAATAGGTAGTTAATTGTGATAATGCGGAAAAAAATTTATTTAATTAATATAGTAATTATACTTACTCTTTTGTCTGCCAACCTACGCTGGCGGGAGTGGATGGCTCACTGTTCCCCACAATTGGGGATACCGAAGGAGGTGTAAAAAACCGCTTTCTTGGAACTCCTATATCGGGAGTCCACGCGATCTGGTGGAACCCCTGAAACATACCAGACCTGGAAAAAAGAAAAGTGAATCTTGAAATAAAATGAAAAATTTTAATTTGTTTTAATTTTTTGTTTTTACTTTTAAATTAACTTTAATTAAAAAATCAAATGCCTTTAAAGAATTTTGATACAAAATAATCGAATATTCGTAATAAACTTGTTTTTATGAAGAATAAAATCAAACAGCGAAATTTAACTTTACAGGTATAAAAAACAAACGTCTTTAAAGAAAAAATTAACTTTAGAGTTTATATTTTCAAAAATTAAAAAATATCTTAAAATGTTTTCAAAATGTTACTGAACTATGTTTTTAAAAGTTTACTTACAAATTATGATCCATTACGGTTTTGAAATAACTTGAACGTGAGATAAACGATGGAATGACAAACGAAACTTAACAAAGTATTAGAAGTCCAAAACATGACCAAAAAATTCATATCATGTGATGGTCGTTTACCAATCGGGTGAGCTAAAACATTAAAGATTCTGAGATAATCAGAATAAGCGTGATTAATTCTTAGTATTGTATGATTTACTTTTAACGTATGTCAACTGGAATAAATGCATTACTAGTAAATACGAACAAATATTTTGAGCAGTATCATTTTCTGAATAGAATATTTATTTACATATCTTATTAGCTTCTTAATCAACTAGGTCTATTTTTCTAAACAAATGGGGATAACAATAGGTTTTGCAAATAGATTGCCATGAGACGACGGTTTCAAAATTAGCGTCCACTAATTTGTCAGTTTTGTATTATAATCTCCCGTTTTTTGCTATATTGGTTGTTAATACGCCATTGTACTGGTTATCAGTGCCATACATGGCATTATTTAAAACATGGACTGTTTATAATTGGATCTCTAAATATATTATATAGTATGTGTTCTTTGTTTCCAAGAGATCCTCTTTTTGGTTGTGGAAGTGTTCTTTTTGGTATAACAGGTGTTCTGTTTGGTTATACAAGTGTTTTTATGGTCGTACAAGTGTTCATATATTTACCAAATGAAGTCTATATGATTTTCATACATCTTCCATGTAGTGTTGCGACTTTATGTTTTCGACATGCTTTTATATGGGATTTATGTGTATTTCCCATATGGTTAAAAATACATATTTCCATGTTTTCTACTTTGGTAACCTAGACATTTCCTATATATATATGGTTATTGCGTCTTTACAGCATGTATATTATGCCATATGTGTATGAATTCCATATGGACTCCAACATATATTTTCCATATAAAAACTGAGTGTATATTTTATTGTCATCTTATGATCTACATCCTACATCATGCCCATCATTATAAGGTGATGATAAAAGTTTTGTTTATAAGTGTCAAATCTGTTAAATTCAACTTTACAAGTACCTCCAAAACTGATAGAAAAGGTACTGTAAGGGAATATTGAAATAGTTAAATAGTATAGCAAATAACATCCATCTACATAAAAAATATACTGACATATCTTAGCATCAAGGGCAAAATAATGAATTTACGGTTTTAATCAAAATAAATAAATAAATAATAATAATAATCATAATAATAAATTAGTGTTTTGTTATGAAATAAAATCCCGTATGTATCCCTAACGTTTGAATTAGATAAAATAGCAAGTCAATGATTGGACAGGCTGATTGTGGATGCAGTAGGGAGGCAACAACAAACTGTGTGAAAGCATTTCAATAAGCAATACCGGGAGCAATACAGAGAAGAAAATTGTGGTAAGTATAAATTGGAAAATTTTTAATTTGTGATTAATTTAAACATTAATGAAGATGACTTTGGTTCGATCAGTATGTGGTGATTTTCACCAAGGCAATCAAATATTTAGATACCCCGGTGTTCAGTGCACAGCAATTGCCTTTTTTGCACTTGCATACATTTTTTTATCTGTGCATCATGATCAAAGTGTGACAACAAATTTAAATGTTGAAAATATTTCTAATATAATGATACAAGGAAATCATTTATATGAAAATATTGCAAGTAACTTTCAGTCAGCACATCATCTTTCTCATGAAGAACTGCCCGACTTCCTGCAAACAAATTTGGGTCGAGTTAACACAGTTGTTTATACTGATATGATATATGGGGTTGTTGGCATACATGAATACGAAGCAAACATAGGAGCCGTTTCTTTATCTGATGCACTCAGAACTGGCTTTCAAATTTCAGATTTCTTACTTTGCACATTTAATGACATTACTGTTGCTGTAGTTTTTAATCACGGAAGGTTCTTTGTTTTCGATTCCCACAGCAGAAATGAATATGGCATTCCTTCAGACTTTGGATCTTCGGTGTTGTTGGAATTTTCAAACCAAAATTCATTGTTGCAATATTTAACGAATTTGTATAATTTTGACGAATTTAATATTTCACCAGTTGTTATTTATTTAGAAAATCAATCTGATCAAATTTTAAGAAGGGAGGGGGGTCCAAATCCTTCATGCAGTTTTGGAAATAATGCTGAGGTTAGTAAAAACTCGGCTGTAGAAAAAGAAAATAAAAAACAAAAATCCGATCTTTCAGAAATGTACTTGAATCAAGTAGAAGAATACAAGTCGCTGAAAAGAAGTATAGATTCATTGACTCATATAAACATTGATCAATTCTGTGATATATCATCACCAAATCATACTTACAGTTTTAACAGTAAGTGTAAGAAAAAGAAATATATGTCAAAACGCTGTATTAAAAACAATAAAGCCAATGATATCGATATTAATGAAATATGTTTAAGAAACAACAATACAAACGACTTTATAATAACAGACAGTAATGGAGAAATTGCAAACATAGAAACTGTTACAACACTAAATGCAGATTCTATCATAAATAAAAGTTGCAAAATGTCAAATAAAACTAAATCAAAAAAGAGCAAAAGTCCATACACACTGAATGAAAAACATGTTGCAATGTATTTTAATGAAATTTATGAAAGGCCTGATTCAATGTGTAAATGTTGTGAAAAGTTTTTATATAGCAATCAAATATATATTTTATCGAAAATAAATAATGCAACAGTGAAATGCAACATAAATATTGGCAATAAAACTTGCCATTTTTGTTATCAGAAACTGCATATAAATCAAATTCCTTGCATAAGTATCTGTAATAGTTTAAATCCTGGGGAAATTCCAAAATGCTTTGAAGGATTAACACTTATGGAAAAAAGATTAATCAGTAAAATTCATGTTTTTCTGACAATCATTATTTTACCAGGTGGTCAGTATGCAGAAAAAGGAATGGCAATTGATTTCCCAGTTAATTTACAAAATAATATTAACACTTTACCTCATAAATTTGCAAACTGTAACGTAATCACAGTGTCATATGGGGAAAATAAAGAAATTAAACCAACACATGTTGTAAGAAAAGAGAAGATTTTAGCATGTCTCAAATGGCTGAAGGCAATAATAAACTTTACAGAAATGTTACAATTTCATTCAGCGAGATTGACAGGCTTCCCAGTGACGATGTGTTGAATATGAGCTGTGTTGATAAATTTGATGAATATGGTATAATAAATATAGATAATGACATGCCCAATTTAAATTTGAAAGATGTAATATCAACCCAGAGGCATATCAAATTGCCAAAAATAAATTCTGCTCCTGTTAATGCTTATGATTTAAAATCTGGAGAAGAATCAGCATTTCCTTATCTTTTCCCTTCTGGTGTTAATGGATATAATGAAAACAGAAATTTATCTATATCAAACTCAAATTATTTCAAACATAGGCTTTACTTTAAAGATGCAAGATTCAGAAAAGACATACCATATTTATTACATGCGATAAACTACTATGAATATCAAAGACTTCTTAATTCAGTAAATATTCACATGCGAGTAAGACGATCAGGAGGGAAAGTTATTACTGCAAAAGATATTAATAATTTAAATGAAAATTCTGATTTGCTACAAAATTCATACATGTTTATGAAGCTTATTCGAGGAACAGCAGCTTATTGGAAAAATACATTACTGAATTTACTTTCTATGTTTAAAACATTAGGTCTACCAAGTCTATTCATGACTTTGTCAGCAAATGATATGCATTGGCCAGATTTGATTATGACATTGAAAAATTGTTCATATACAGAGGCATGTAATACTGCAAATGCAATAGATTTGGTGAAAAATGATCCGTTTTTAACTGCACTTCATTTTCAGCGTCGTTTCAAATCATTGTTGAAGCATATTCTTTTACAACCAACACAACCACTTGGAAAAATTATTGACTACTTTGCAAGAGTAGAATTTCAAAACAGAGGAAGTCCTCATTTACATGTATTCTTTTGGATAGAAAATTTCAATGACATTTTCGAAAATGTAGATAAGCTTGTTTCATATATAGACAATGTTATTAGCACATCTGGAACAAATTGTAATGCAAAAAAGTTTCAAACACATTCACACACTGCATATTGTTTGAAGAAACAAGGGAAATGCAGATTTGGTTTCCCTTTTAAGGAATGCAGATTTACGAAATTATTAGATAATATTAACGTATCATCAGATTCTTCCAAATGCAGATTTTATGAGTTGAAACGAGCTTCAAATGATTGTTATATTAATGCATACAATCCTTATATTTTAAAATATTGGCAAGCAAATATGGATATTCAGGTTATCGGAAATGCAGAGTCTGCTGCATATTATGTTTGTGCTTATCTTTGTAAAAGCGACCCTGAAGACTTGAAATTTGAATTGGCTGATGTTATTAATAATTTACAAGCTGATTGTTCTCAGAGAAAAAGAATGATGAAAATAGGTTGTGTGTTAAAAAATAGGAAGCTAAGTGCTCAGGAAGCTGCATATCGTTTAAGTGATCTACATCTAATATTCAGTACAAGATCTTTTTTAACTTTGAACACAAATCCTCCAAATAAAAGATACAAAGTTCTTAAACCAAAATGTGAAAGAGATGGACTGGATGATGATAGTACAGACATATTTTGTGCAAATATTTTAGATTATTATAGACATAGACCTTATACATTAGACCACCCAAGTTTTTATGAATTTGCTCAGTGGTACATTAAATGTTGTAACAAAAACTCTGTAGTAAATAATAAAAATTGTATTGTTTTGTTAAAGCCATATGACAATATTTATATGAGAAAAAGATCCAAAGCAATTATTGTTAGATTGCCAAAACTTTCAATATCTTCTGATGATTACTTTTACAGTCTCCTGATGTCCTTTCTACCTCACAGACAAGAAAATGATATTCTAAGAAATGCAAAAGAACAGTTTAACTGTGCTTGAGATGCTTTTGTTGCTAAAAATAAGTTTATGCCTTTACAAAATGTACATTTAATAACACTGACAGATGAGATTGAAAATGCAGTAAAATATGTGCAATGTTCAAGAATAGAATTGTCTGCCATGTTTAATCCCGCCACTTATGAAATCGACACATTTCAACAGAGCAGTCAAGAACAATTATCGGATATCTCATTGAATACATCTTATTCGTTTTGTACAGATGTTGAATTTCAGAACAAAAATGTTACTGAAATAAATGGTTTTGATACAGATGAAAAGGAATTGCATGAACTAAGTATACCAACAATACCAGCAAATACACTAGTTTTAGAATGTCAGAAACTCACCACTTGTCAGAAAAAAACAATGGATTTCATTGTGAAATATTTCACTGAAAAAAGTAATGAAAAGCAACCTTTTCAGATATTTATTACGGGTGGGGGAGGGGTTGGAAAGAGTCATTTAACACGTCTTATTATGGATTGGATGCGATCTTGTACCTCTAAGTTTATGGGCATAGATCCTGTTAAAGTATGTGCACCAACTGGAACTGCTGCAAGAAATATTCGTGGCAAAACGATTCATAGTACTCTTCTTTTACCTGTTCAACATGGTAAACAACCTGACTTTTTCCAGCTTTCTGCAAAAAATCTAAAAAGATTGCGGCAAAATTTTACTAATGTGCATACGCTCATAATTGATGAAATTTCAATGGTAAGTTCAAAAATGTTAGAGTATATTGACAAACGTCTATGCACAATAAAAGATACAGAATTGTTATTTGGCGGTCTTAATATTATAGTTATAGGTGATTTTTTTCAATTACGACCTGTATGTGGTTATTATGCATTTGAAAGTTTTTTGTGGAACAATTTTTATCCTTTCTTCTTGGAAGAAAATGTAAGACAAAGTAGTAATTATCAATTTGCAGGCTTATTAAACAGAGCCAGAGTAGGAGCACTTACTGCACAAAATATATCTGTATTAAGTTCAAGGGTACAACAAGTACCCGAATCTGAATTAGAACAAACCTTGCATATATTTCCTAAACTAAAACAAGTAACAAAACATAATGAGTTAATTCAGTCTAAATTAGAAAGCAATTTAAACATCATAAGAGCTAAACATTATTTTTCACAGTATGATTTAAATCCTAAAACTTGTGTTAATGATAGTTTAATACCAAATGATGACCGATGTGCTGGTGGATTACCAAATCTTTTGAAAGTTTCTGTGGGAACAAGAGTCATGCTTATACGGAATATACATACTTCACAAGGTTTAGTAAATGGGGCATTGGGTTATATTGTTTCATTTGAATTTGATGACAATGAAGGAATTAACTTGATTTATGTTAAATTTGATGACCCAAATATTGGTAAAATTTTCCAAAAGAGTGAAATGCACAATGCAATTCCAATTGAAACAATTTCACAAGAATTTTTAAGCAGTGGTAGAATTATTATAAGGCAACAATTTCCCTTGATTCCAGCTTGGGCTTGCACAATTCATAAAGTGCAAGGTGCTACCCTTACGAAAGCTGCAGTATCTATAGGAATGGATGTTTTTGAACATGGAATGGCATATGTTGCACTAAGTCGAGTTACAAATTTGAACGGTCTTTACCTTACATCTTTTTGTTCAGATAAAATTCGTCCTTCCTTAAAAGTACTCAGAGAATATGAAAGTTTAAGAAATTTACATGCAAACAAAACAGAATATGATCATTCATAAATTAAAACAAATGTTTATAAATAAGAAATGCAAAATTAAATACAAACATACCGAAACTGAGCAGAAAAAATTTACAAATTAAAAAAATAGCATTTTGGCATAATAAAAGTCTTAAATACATAATGACAATTGTTATGTCAAATTCTAAGTAAGACATTAGAAACTTAAAAGTGCTAGGGTCAACATATACTAAAATGCTCCTCTTTTTCTGTATATATAAAAATTTTGAAGATTGCAGACATCTTAAAGCAGAATTTTTCCGATCATGATTTTTTGAACAGAAATAAATCTTGCCATTTGAAAATCAAATTTGTCTCATTCCTTTGACTTTGACATAACAAGAGCCAACTGTAATTGTATTATAGTAACCTGTAATAAGGCTGTATATTTATTTAAAGTATGCATACATTTTATTGAAATGTTTATATATTGTGTGATGCACACAGCCAGAAGATATGAATAATGCTTAAATTAAACGTACTTGTAACACAAAGTTAAATAAGTATTTATTATTAATTTTGCAATATTTAATAAATATAAAATTACAGAGGAAATTGATTACATGCTATATATTAATAATGTTTATTTTACAGAAAATGCTAACTATAGATAAGATTAAGGATATGCCAGAAGATGCTGCAACTGTGGATACGCCTACTCTAAAAGCTTTAGTACTCGATGTTAGTGAAATCGAAGTCAATAAACATACGCAAAAAGGGAAATTTTTTGCAATTTTAGCCGACAACACTGGAGCAATCACTGCAACAATTTATAACGAGAAAGGACATGTCAAATTTTTTAAAGGGTTTGGAATTATACTCAGAAATTTTTTGCTGAAGCAGTCTTATGTTGGAGTAACGGCTAAAACAGAAGTGGCGATGTGCCAACCAATCAGTGTTCCAGATAGCATAAAAGAACAAGCACCACATTTTCCCGGAAAGCAAGTCCATGATATTTGCACAGCTTTAGAATCTCCTGTGAAAAGCATTGTTTCAGTGAAAGGGAAAGTGGTTGCGGTAGGTATTGTTGTTGTTGTAAATTGTATTGCTGTTTAATGTACCATTACCAATTATCCAGTTATTCATGACAATAAAAGAAGATATGGTTCTGAACAATGGATAATTGACCAGAATCATCTCAACAGTCCTATATAGTTACATGTAAAGCTTATCATCTCCGGTTTGATAGATGTTCATCTAGTCAATCGCTGTGAAATTTTATTAATCTCTAAAGATTAATCCAAGAATGCACGAGTTGTAACAAGTGTGTTGTATAGTTTACCTTGTACTAGTATGCACTCTGAAAAACGTAAAGGCAATAGGTTACTGATTATGCGCCACAGACAAGCGTACCACCCCCTTGCTCATATTGTACTGACACCAAGCTCGAACTTAAACCTTTCCGCAATCAAAGCGGATGCAGTAACGACCAAGCTACCAAAACAGCTAAGTTTCCTTCATGATTTCATTGGAACTCCCAAAGTTTATATAAATAAAAGTGTTTCAATTCATCATTCCTCATTAGTTTTCAGCACTTCATTATTTTATTTATTTTTTTAAAAAAAAATTAACATTAATTATTACTGACAGAGTTGTTGCCTTTTTAATCACTACCGACTGAGTTATTGCCTTTTAATTCCCACTAATGTTTTCATAAACTAATGTAATATTTAATTTTTTTTTACAATTTATGTAATATGATTTATATTTTACAGGTATCACCATCTTCAACTAAAAGACTTGCTAACGAAAAAGAGTAAAGGTTTCAAGAGATTCGACTGAAAGACCAAAGTGCAAAAGTAAACTGTGCCATTTGGGAAAGTATGGTAGACACATTGGAGGTTGAGCAATGCATAAAGCTGTCAAATTGTAGAGTGAAATTATTCCAAGACGAGAAAAAATTATCTACCACAAGTTCCTCTGAATGTGAGGTATATGGACATTTTTAAAATTTGTCATAATAACTACTAGTAATTTTAAATTAGTTGTATTTTGTGTAATCAGAGTCAGCTACAATTTCACACCCATTTAACTTGGTACGTTTCAAACATTTGCTAAATCAATACAGAACTACCGTATTTACTTGAGTTCAGTTGTTCATAGAAACCACCTTGGACAAAAAAATGTGATCTGTTGGCAAACTTTACAGCTGGATTTTTAACAACAATTCTACAAAATATAATGTATTTTGTTGCAAAATATCATAAAGTTGTAATGCATGAAAGAAGTGATTCAGATTTATTCAGTATAAGTCAGATAATTCTATAATGCTATAGACTTAAAACACTTCAACAAAAACATTTTGTATCTTTGTAGGTTTTCATTGATGATATTGTCTTAAATGAATTGTCTTCAGACGACGAAGATATACAAAGGGATGAACCTGCAGCAATGCCAGACATGGTTAGTGGCAACATATATGGTATCATGGAAATGGATCCCTATATTTCATGTCCAAAGACTTCCTGTAATAACAAGAAGATGGTTACATTAAGAGAGAAGGACATAGAACTTTACTTTATGTTCTGCAATAGTTGTCAGTCTCGATACAAGACTAACTCTTGCAATAACTATTTGCGGGCTGTACTGCTTATGAATTCAAATGGAAATGAGAAAAAAATTACAGCATTTCTCCCACACATAAAAAAAATGTATGAAAGTCGGGGAATAGAATTTGTATTTTCTTTTGATAGAAGGGAATTGATGAGTTCCATGATGAATATTTTACCCATAGAGGTAAAATACAGTCTGGTAAATAACACAGTTAAGAATTTAATTTGCAAACGCTTACATAATGAATAAAACAATGGATGTAGTTATTGGGGAAAATACATTTATTACTGTACATCTAGTGTTATTGCAATGTACTAGCCTTAGATATCATGTTTAAATATATAGTTTCGGTATAGTTATATAGTACTACACATATATTGTTTATAATAATATCGTGTTATATATATATATATGCCACCATATATTATATATTTTATCAGAGTCGCCCTCTGGCGACAGCAGGTCTAGTGATTGCTCGACTACATCCGTCAGTCTCCGTCTGTACATCCGTCATTCCGTCCGAAACACCCATACATTTTAGATACATTAGAAATGTGCACCTCCTGTTTTGGTGACATTTGGATAATTTTTCAAAAACTTACCACATGTGAAACTGTTAGTTGTTACAGTAAACACATGAGGGTTCATTGATTGTGTCATCTCTATCTTCTTAAATTATCAACACATTTAAATAAAATTTCACCCAAACGTTCTAAATACATTGGTAATATGCACCTCCTGTTTTTGTGACATTTGGCATTTGGCATTTTGACAATTTCCAAAAAATTACCACATGTGTGACTTTGTCATTTTTCTTAGTTCAATCTCAATTGTTTATATTATGTTATATAGATTAAAATGTAGAATATAATCATCAGTTTTTCTCTTTATTTAACTGACTTGTGACAAAACCTCACTACTAAAATTTAGGTCCACGTATTGCTTTGTTTTTTAAAACAAGCAACTTGTTTTTATATCATTTACCTTCAAAGTATGAAAATAACACCCATTTAGATCACCAGAACATTACACTTTTAAATAAATCATCACTGACACATTCAAACACATAATATGAATAAATTTAAAGCATGTTTAAATAAAATTTATAAAAAATTACAGTCTCAAGTGAAATCATCAAACAAAATTTTAAGGCGTGATTTGGATAAGTATCTAATAATTTTATAGTAAAAAAAAAATACACACACAATAGACATTTCATGAAATAACTGGACTAGTATGTTAAATTGTTTGTTTTATATCCAAACGACTTTCAGACTGTATACATTATTGTCAAAATTTGAATACATATAATTTTTCTGCCGTTAAATGCGATATGCAAAGCAAACCTACGATGGCCGATAGCAGCCAGGCAAAAACATGGTATTTTTACCATTTTTGTGTACCGCGTTACACTTTTATATGGTACATAAAAACGACCTTTTTACTGTTTTTGTGTACCGCGTTACACTTTTTTCGTGGTACACAAAAACGACCTTTTTACCGTTTTTGTGTACCGCGTTACACTTTTATATGGTACACTAAATGACCACCTTTGTTTTTTTCTGCCCAAGTTTTACAGCCGAGAACAGCCATTCGACAAAAAAAGATGTGTTGTTGCACCCGTTGCCCTATATTGTTTAATCTGATGTAAAGGTCATTATATTGACCTGTCTGACTCTGTGTAGTATAAATAATCCAAACATGCCTTGTATTTTGATAAGACCGCATTTCATCACGTAATAGTGGCGATAGAATTAGTTGTGTATAATGACGGGATTTTAGGATTGTGCAGATTGGGAAGATTTTACAACTTGTCGTAAAAACATCGTAGAAATGCTACCTGATTTTCCCGCAACAGCCATAGCAAATGGTATCTCTCTCTCTCTCTCTCTCTCTCTCTCCTTTTTTTGCCCACAACACGAATTGAAAAGGAATCTTTTTTGCCCACAACACGAATTGAAAAGGAATCCTAATATATATTACAGTTGAGTTTTTAAAAATTATTATTCGTCCGGTTTTTTTCCTTTGGAGAAAATACGTCATTTCGTGCATTCGTAAATTTGTAAATGACCCTTCGTTTGAAACAGTTAAGAGAAGCTGGAATATGTCACATTTATACTAGACTTGCACAAGTCCCTTTATTTTATTTCATAATTTTTTTTTTTTTTGCCCCTTTAAAACTATCACAGAGAGCAACTGACAAAAATAAGTTTACTGACAAATTCTCAGTAAACTTATTTTTGTCAGTTGCTCTCTGTGATAGTTTTAAAGTGGGAAAAAAAATTTTAAAATAAAGGGACTTGTGCAAGTCTACATTTATACTTGAGCTTAGTTTTTCTAAAATCTCAAGGAGTCTACGTATGGCCGAGGTGGCGTTAAAATGTTTTAAGGGGCGGGGGCGGACACATTCCCTACACAAGTCATGGTAGGTATTTTCAGACGGTCTGGGTATCATTTTTGTCAATAATTCTGCAAGGAACGGGTGTATTTTGGAAAGTAGAGCCTAAGATGGGGTATAGTCGAGGAAAATACAATAGATAATCGGATAGAGTTTTAGTGGCATATATTTATAGAGTTATTAGATTGCTGTTGCTGGTTGTAATTTTGTTTAACGTAGAATCAGCAATTTTTCAGCTATTCGCGACGACAGCAAGTTATATAGACAACATCAGTTAAGTCAGAATTCGGAATAACATACAAGGTTGAAATTTCCATAATCACTCTGACTTATATTTACGGAATTTAGATCCTTTGTTCAAGGCATGAGAGGTTGTTCAAGCTGCCTGATATTAGTTTTCGCAATTGTCCAACAATTCCATGTGTTTTCGTCCCATTTCATGTGTCATTTCGTATTTCGTATGGATACAATCAATAATGTCCGCAATATCCATTAACTGAAACATTGTAGCAATATTTGCTTTACAATTTTAACAAACATTCACTGATAAACAAGTTTAAATTAAGAATGACTTTAGAATAACCTAGCTGAGCAGTAGCCATGATCGTAATACTAGTACAGCGTTGGTTTGTTTCTTATTTTCTTTTCTTTTCTATTTTACTTTGTTATGTCTTAAAAGCGTTTTATTATTTTCAAACATATCTACCTCTTTTTAATTTTTTAAATCTTATTTATGTTTTTTTTTTTTTTTTTTTTTTCAAAAATACATAGTAAAATTGTTCTTAAGTCAATGATCCGACGTGATACACATTTGGATTTAGGTTACGTTCAAAATTAATTGATAAACAAAAGAAGATCACCGTGCAATATCAAAAATACCAGGACGTATAGACGGGACAGTAATCCTGGGATTGTGCAACAATATAATTATCTAGTATTACACCTGTAACACCATAAGTGTTCACTTGACGCTTTGCAGAAATCTCAGCTCTGCTTGACTCATTTCAGAGTTTCATTTTCTACTTTCTATATTTCCATTTTAGTTCGTGATCTTCTTCTGTTTTATGCTGAATGCGGTATGACATATGCGGTTATATCTGAAATCCTTCATCTTCATCACAACATATTACTCAGGTAATTTTTAAGTTTTACCCCCAGAAACTAGGTGCAGTAATATCGTTCTTAATTTATATGTATCAGATTATTTGTCTCGAGTTGTGTTTGCACAAATTTTTCTTGCAAAACGCCAATATTTGGATAATTTCTATATTTTTCAGTAGTTACACATTTCGTATTGTTGTTATTTATTCATACATTAGTTGTTCAATATTGTTTTCAATATTGTGTACATATTAATTATTTTAAAAGTGAGTGTGTGATCCTGTCCATATATCTTGTATCAGTAATCTTTTTCAAAACTTTGTTTCAACAAAAATGAAAATATGTTTCAGTGCTGACATGCTTTATATATACACCAAATTGATAAGTCACTAAGAGTTTAAATATGATCAACTGACAAACGTGCATTTTAGTAGTAATAATTAATTTTCTAATTACAGCGCAAACGCAATTTGTAAACGCCTTAAACGATATGGACTACAATGCAGGCGTGGACCGGTATCTATCACTCAACAGGAACTGCAATCAATTGTTTTAGTAAGTTAAAATGATAGACCACTTAACCGAAATTAAGGTCTGGCTGGCTTTTTTAGTTTCATTTTAGTATTTACCATATATATTGCATCACAATTAAAAGTTGTCTTCAGCTACTTTTAACTGATTTAATTGATTTAATTAGGTTTAACGTGTAATAGTCAAGAACATTTCACTGTCGTATAACAAGACGTAACCGTATGTGTTGATGATTTCTTAATCGTGCTACCCCTAATGTGGCATGTGCACTCGGTTTTAAGTTGTATCCGAAAGACCCATGTCTTTCAGTTTTTAGTGTCAAGTGCTTGGCGAAAGAACAATCACTGCCCACTTTTATGTCTTGAGTCTGACAGACTCGGTCCGGATCGCCCCACTTACGGAGAGTGGAGTCTGTCTATTGTGGTTAAATATTTGTTGAGAAAATTTTTTCAATTCCATTTTTATTTATTCAGTATACCTGTATCATTTATAATTTACATTGAAATTCCTTCTTTAAATGTACGAAGAAACCTTTGGCAACACTTATATTGATGAGTTTGCTGCAACATGAAAATTGTCTAAGGTAGGGAGGTGACATACATTTTTACCTATATAAAGTTACGTATATGAACAAAACTTCCGAATGACGACCCAGTTTAGGCCTCTCTTTGTAAAAGAATATTTCAAAGTGTTTATTCTATTACTTAATACTTGTTAATTTTAGGATAAATTGAAACTTTTACCCAAAACTGTTGGATTTAGACAGTTAACTGACCTCTTGAAACAAGAAGGCCATCATGTGAGAAGGTATCATTATATTTTTAATATTACAGGAAGAAAAAATGTTTTAAGCGTTCTCAGTCTTTCTGATTAAATTGTTTCTTTCGTACTTGTCGGAGAGTTTTTAATTAAACCGCCTTTTACTGTGTTAAATCTGGAATCAAGATTAAATTGTAGATACATTTATGGGGCACCGATTTGCTATTTATTCAGTATTTTAGGTATCCAAAATTAATTTCTTGATATAAAGAATTCTATTTCTTGACATCTCAAAATGTTTATGATATCCAAAATTATTTCTTGATATCAAAAATTCGATTTCTTGATATCAGAAAATGATATCTTGATATCTTAATTTCGAATTCTTGATATCTAAAAATCGATTTCTAGATATCTTAAAATCGAATTCCTGATATCCAAAAATCGATTTTTTTTGATATCAAGAAAACAACTTTTTATATTAAGAATTCTATTTTTTAGATATCAAGAATTGGATTTTTTGATATCAAGAAATTGAATATATTAATTGTAATAACCGCTCCTTTCATACCAAAATCACAAGATTTACCTGGGAGGGAGTAATCATTTTTGAAAATTCTTTTTACATTCCCCTATTTTTGGATATCTAGAAATTGATTTTTTGATATCCAAAAGTTCTGGATACCTGATATCCAAAAATTCAGTTTTAGATATCAAAAAGTCTTTGTAATTTTAGATATCAAGAATTCGAATATTTTATATCAAGAAATAGAATAGAAATTAATTCGTGAGTTAATTACTATAGGTTTTAACCAACTAGTAATAATAATGTACCTTAAAATCGCGAGTTTTAGATGGAGGTCACGGAAAAGGCTGTAGTTGCTATAACACAACCCCGGAGCCTCGGAAATTGTGTAATAACTCAGTTGTTGCAATATTATCACACAGCAAAATTAAACTGACACTCTTAATTAAATTTGTCCAATATGAGTATTAGTTTTAAAGTTATTATAATTAAGATGTCAACACATTGAATTAAAACTATTACATACTCATTAATTTTACCGGAATCAGGTTTGTCCTCTATATATTAGCCTGCATGTCTGCACATCTTCATTGATCTTTTAAATTTGTTTGTAATTCTGGATTAAAACATGGGACGCTTTGGCTGAAGCCCGCAACCGTTCAAGACCAAGACATTGGTGATACAGTAAGTACGGAAAATAAGGAAACATAGACAAAATGCAAAACATTCATTGACAAAGTAATTGGTAATACCGTTACTATGGAAAGTAAGGAAACACTGACAAATGAAATAAAATTGTAATAAACCCCACAAGATTGATTGATTGATTAATGGGGATTTAACGTCCCAGTCAAACGTATTTCACTTATATCGAGACTTCACCAGCGAAACCCAAAAGAAAATATAAGTTATATCATGGCATGTCAAATTTTGACTTGAACTTCAAATTTTGACTTCCATCCATTTAACATGTGTTGGTAAATATAATTCAGCTTGTAGAATGTCAAGGCCAAGAAATTAGTGCAGTAGTTTAACATCTATTTTTACTTTTAATATATACATTCCTATTATCATGCTGTTTTTCATATCATATTTTCATTTCATATTTGTCATCACCATTTTATCAGATTGCAATACAAGGTCAAACAGTCTTGATGACTTTTGACATATAGGTCACTTGTGGGTTGCCGTACCTTTTTAATTTTATTGTATGGTTTTCTTTATTCTTTATTCAGATATAATGCACTCAGCTACTTTTCAGCGATACATGAGGGCATTGGTACAAACATTATTGTTGAGCGAACTGACATATTGATTACATAACTACAAATTTAATTAAAATCCTTAAATAAGTATGTTAGAGAAAAAGATATACATGTACTAGATAAAAGTTTTGTATTACATACTAATACTAAACAGTGAAATTTTTCAGGAATATAGGATATTTAAAAAAATATACTCTTGCTTATATTTGATTCGTATAACATTATATTTCTCACACACAAAAAGATTATGGTACTCGTCACCAAAACAAGTTAAGCAAAATTGACATGATCTGTCTTCCCCGGTTTTATTACAACAAATAATGGGCAGAAATTAAATTAAGAGTGACAGTTTGATATGGTATTGTTTTATTGCCTAACATATTTATACAGAAATTCAAAAGTCGCATATTAAACAAATTATATACATCGAAATGTGCGGTGAAAATCTGTTTTAATGTAAACATAATAAATTCTAATGTTTCCGATATCTAAAATTTCAAAGCAAAACATGCAAAGTTTAGAATTATATACAGGCTCAATAAACATACTATAATTATTTGGTCCATTTTCATAATATTTTTATCTGTAGGGACCAGGTTATGACTATGCTGCGGCAAGTAGATCCAAATGGTGTACAGTTTCGTTCACGTAGACGATTATTAAGACGAACATACTACTCTCTGGGACCCAATCATACATGGCACATAGACGGGTAAAATTTTATTGTGCTTGCTTTTGGTATTTATACACACGCTGCTCTTGTTACTGTTAATCAGGATCTTGCGATCATTATATTTTGGCGTTAATTAACGAAAGAACCGAGAATATCGCAATAATTTTAAAATAGTTAAATAAAATGCAGGATACGATTTCACGAAAAGAAAAGCGGATGCAAACTAATGTTTGTGTTGTTAACTACCGAAGTCAACTGACGCAAAAGAAATTCCTTAAACGATATCCGTCAAACTTTTCACCAAAGGACATAATTCGGTAACTGGCATAAACGGCCCTGTGAATTCGAGGATTTTGAAATAAAGCATTATATTTAAGTAACAGTATTTTTTTAAAGTGTTATCATTGATCTTTTAAAAAATAATAAAAATAATAATATTCAGTTTTCAAATTTTCCAGGAATCGGTCCACAACTACCGGGTGTTTACTAAAATGCCTATGTTTTAGTAATAATTTGATCGATTTATTGGCAGAAAAAATATGAAGGCACTCACCCGACACCTTCAAACTTTATATAATCCTAAAAAATATCAATATTTTTTTACACAAGAAATATAAAAGTGTCGGGTGTGTGCCTTCATGTTTTATTTTAAGTTTTGAATTTTAACACTTTAAAATATGTTGTAACATCCGGGTGCTTAATGATTTCTTCAAAAGGACAGTTGAAATATACCTTCCTTATCAAATGCAGAATAAGACTTAATGAAAATGATTTTTAGTCCTAATTTCGTCGTTTTAAACCGTACTAATAATTAAGTTTCAAAATTTTGATCAATAAAATCGGAACATTTTGGGAATTCCAATATAAACAAAGGGACAGAACTCGGTATGTGCTGTCGCTGCTCCCATGGTTACGGCATCCCGGAAGGCAACCAGCAGAGAAGTTGACATTTACCAGTTTTAAGGAAGCGATAATTGACATACTATAATGTCCTGATTATGAAAATATGTAAGTATTAACGACTAAATCTAGTTGTTTTTAACAATACACGTTTTCTCAATATGCAAGAAATCTCTTGTCGTCATTCAATATTTGAGCTTCATTTATGCCCAAGCAACCATCACTGACGCCCGAGTGCATAAGCAAAAGCCGAGATAGTTCTATAATGTGAGGTTTTAGTCAATTTATTATTTAAAATATCAAAAAAGTATATTTATCATACAGTTAATGAATGCACACACACACACACACACACACACACACACACACACACACACACACACATTGCTGTCTGCATACACAAACAATACCCGATCGTAGTAACACAGTCATCGGTTGGTAAAAAGGTATACTTTATGTCAGCAAAGCATTTTAGCCAAAACAATTAATTAATAAATTATCAAAATAAATAATTAAATAAAAAATGACCATTTTACACATAATAAATTGAAAATACACTCTGGCAGAATTAATGAAATATATCAAATATATAATATAGGTTTTAACTCTTTCAAGTCATTGAAGTCCCATGGCGCAGTGGTGTACGCGTTCGGCGGATAATCTGACGACACGACTATATGTCGTGAGTTCAAATCTCCGCAGAAGGAAATTTTTTTTAATGTTTAATTTCATTTTTTATTTTTAAAAATATAAATAATAAATGGAATATACGAAACTTAATTAACCAATAAATAATGTTTGGTAATTATACCAGTGAATATTATATATTGATACATGCAAATAGTCGATCATTTTTCAAAATTATTTGAAGGAAAATGTTGATAGGAGAACTTTAAAAGCATTTTATCATAAAAAATATGTCACCACCCCTTAGCACAGACATATTTTGTTGGTTAGATAGTGGTAATTATGTTTAATGTCGCATCAGCATTTTCCGGCTTTTCACGATAAGGAGAGGTTTTATTTATCTCAAAGGGTTAATCTAAGAAAAAAATCACGTGTACAAGAATGTATTATGCTCTGTGCTCGCTCCATAAGTGGGAGTCGTGGGTTTGAACCTTGACTGGTTCGACCCAAGACTTGAAAGTGGGTAGTGACTTTTTTTTCACCAAGCACTCTGCATTAGGAAAAGAAAGTCATGGTTCTTTCGGATGGGAACTTAAAATAAACAAGGTACCGTGTCACGATAGGCGTGGAACAATAAAGGACTCTGCTTTATAATGCCATCCGTGCAACGTACAGGCAAAATTTCTGCCCATTTGCATATAGCTGGCGACGTCTCGATATAAGTGAAATATTCTTGACTGGGACGTTAAAACACCATTACTCAACTCAACTCTTGTACAAGCTCACAATTTTGGCAATGTATTTTTAAGGTAATTAGCTGGTGACAAGTCTAGTATTTCTCAAAGTTAACCCGGTAGTCGACGCTCTGTCCTCTTAATAAAGTATCTCAAATTTTAAAATCTCGTGTATAACTCGACAGGGATTCGAACCTACAACTTCTTGCACTCGAAACAGGTGCTCTTCCACTGAGCCACTGAGGCAACATACACAGTTCTGGCTTTGCAATAAACCATATTAAACATTTCTATATTCTTCATGTCGAGGAAGGTGTGACAGAATTTTCTTGTCTAATGACAAATAACAGATTAGATTTTTGGAACTTCAAACACAGCTGGCTTAATTGCTTATTTGTTCTTTGTAGAATGCCATCAGTACAGTGTGTTTTATGCAGTAAGCGTCTGAAAATCCACCAGCGGCGCCCTGTCAATAAGCATATTTCTAAATTTTTGCGCAAAAGATACTTGCTGGAATGTGGTAAAGATGCTTACATATGCGGAAAGTGTAGCCGTCCAATATATGACACAGAGAAACAGCAAACAAACACAACTGTAACAACTAATATACCGGACATTTCATTAAGTCACACAAAAAGCCCACCCTCTGTGTGTCTTAAACTTACCAGCGTCTCTAAAAGCCATGCATATTGTTTTATTTGCAAGAAACCAGGACCAAAATTAATTGTCATTCCAAACCATTTAAGAACTGATGTGTTCCTAAAACACTCTATCTTAGTCACAGCTGACAGTCGCTGCTGTCCATCACATATGAACAGTTCCGTTAATGATTTCAACGAAGGCGTCATTTCCAAACTCAAAACTACAGAGGAGACACATGTAAACAGATCATCAATTATAGATTTATTACAAAGAATTAGACAAATTGCGCTAGAATCATTGTCACGACGTATGTCATTTGACCACCTGGATGTATTTAATGATGACGACCTAATTAATTTGATTGGCATCACGAAGGATGACTTCATTGATTTATATAAGTATGTGGTTCCCTTTTTGAAAAACACTCCAGCAAGAAGTACTCAAACAACACTTGGTCTATATTTGTTTAAAATGAGATCAGGCTTATCCAATAAAATTCTAGCAACACTTTTCAACTTAACTAAATCCAGTGTTCGTAGGGCTCTACATTCTGTCCGAAGAATTTTGATAAAACATTTTGTTCCAAACAATATTGGATTTCAGCATATATCAAGAGAAGATGTCTTAAATAAGCACACCAGGGTTTTAGCACAAAGTCTTTTAGCTGAAAGTAATGACCAGGCTATTTTAGTTCTTGATGGAACATATATCTACATTCATAAAAGCAGTAACTTTTTGTTTCAGAGAAGGTCATACAGTTTGCATAAAGGTCGACCATTAGTAAAGTTAATGGTAATTGTTACTACAACAGGGCATTATGTGAGTGTTTTAGGGCCATATTTCGCAGACTATAAAAACAATGATGCCTCTATTATTAAACATATTTTAAATAAAAACATTGAAGAGATTAAGAGTTGGGTTCAACCAAGTGATGTTTTCGTTGTTGATAGAGGATTTAGGGATGCAATGGACTTTTTAGAAGATCTTGGCATAAAAACTGAGATACCATCTTTTATGCAAGCTGGAGAAAAACAGATGAAGACAGAGGATTCCAATGCTAGTAGACTAGTAACAAAGGTAATTATTATGTGCTGGTCATTTACATGGACCAAAATGTCATCTTTTTGATATAGGTATATGTATCAGAATGCTGCTGGACATTTTCACATTAAGAAAAACAGTTTTTGAATAAGACAATTGAACTAAAAAACTTATTACCTTACATTGCATTCGTGTATCATGTCTGCTTAAAGCCCTAACTTTGCCATTGTACTTATCTTGAGAGTTCTTTTGTAATGTTATTTTTATTTATTAAATATTTTTGTCTATTATTGGTGGGTGTAAGATATAGTATTTCACACCCTTTTCACAGCCAATCATGAAATGTGGTGAGCAAACTTGTACAGCTTTAAGATTCTGTTTCAATATGTTTTAATGCTAAGAGACCATTCCATTCGATTACTATGAACATCTAAATTAATTATTGAAATCCTTAAACAAATACTATTAAATAATGAATTTTCTATATAAAGCTGAAAAACTTGTACAAAGCAATACCAAATGCACCTTAAATCACAAGAAGAAAAATGATAAAAATAAAAGACACATATTAAGACTGCTGATTATGAAAACCCCGCACAGGCAGTGACTTTGACGACAGTATGATAGAACATAGTTTAGTTAAAGTATGCATAAGTAGTGCAAATCCGTATAGGTTTTGTTTAATTCTCAAATATTAATTAAAGCAATATGTTAAAATTATATTTTACAGGTCCGTTGGGTAGTGGAGGCCGCAAATTCGCGGATTAAGCAGTGGAAGTATTTTAATATTGTCTTGCCAACTACACAAATACCATACATTGGTGATAATGTAAGAATTGTATGTGCACTCTGTAACAAATATTTGCAACCTTTAAATGCAACAAAAGATGTTGATGACGACCAGTTCATTGCATCAAAGATGTTAGAAAAAGTTTCGCATATTAATGAACTACAAAAGTTTGTTGAAGAACATAAATTAGACACAAGGGCTGGCAAAAAATGGATCAATGTGACTGATTTAAAGTCCATCAACTTTCCTGTTTTAAATGATTCTATGTTGAGATCACTGACATTAGGTACATATCAGTTAAAACTTAGCCAAAACTACATTCAAGAATACCTTGGTTCTGGCTGTGAAATCCAGTTGTTTCAGGAGTCAGATGGATTACTTAGAGTGAGACTTCAAAGTCGACATACCAGTTCAAAGTCGTACTTAGTTTGGATTAAATTCAATTCAGAAAATATCATTTCTTGGTATTGTAAGTGTAGGGCTGGGGCTAGAACAGTTGGCACATGTTCTCATGTTGCCTCAATACTGTGGTATGTAGGAACATGTAGATACTATATTAATGCTGATGTTGGTGTGTCAGACTGGTGTCAATTTCTTGATGATGCATCTGTTCCAGTACAAGTTGACTCTTCGGATTCAGAGGATGAGAACATTTCTGTTGAAGAATAAAGTGCTAATAGACAAGACATACATATTACAAAGTAATTCATACCTAACAATTTAACAAATAAGTTTTCACAAACTGTTACATTAGTAAATTATTCTTCTTAGTATTATTATTATTATTGTACCTGATGAATCAAATTGCTAACTGTATATACATATTATATTTTTATTTACCTTGAAAAGTTCTCACTACGTACGATACTACCTTCAATTATGAGTACTGCGACCCCGTATATGGCCTCATAACGATGGCGATAACCAGCATGACTTCGGCTAAAATGATCACACTTCCATTCAAAATACTACTTCAATATATCCGGGTGAAAGTCATAGATTTTGCTCTTGTTGGGAACAAAAAAGTGTTCAATATAACCGGGAATTCAATATAAGCGAGTTCAATATAAGTGGGATTTTTTGGTCATAAAAAGAAAGTGTTCTGCAGGGGATTTTTCTTTTGTCATTTCGAAATATGTGGGAGTTCAAAATATCTCCAATATATATATATATATATGTGTGTGTGTGTGTGAAGTTTTTCAATATTGTAATTTTTTACTTGAATTTTTTTAAGGTAACAATGTTGAACACTTAAGACACTATAGATGTTTCTGCTCAAGTTGTTTGTTAAACTATTTTTATGCATGATATGCTAATTTAAAATGAATTAAAAAGATACTCTTCTTGAGTATCTTCAGTATTACATGATTTAAGATTGTATATAAAATGTTTAAAGTTTTATTTAAAGGTAAAATGGTAATGAGTAAAATTGTAAAGATGAAGCATCTAGATTTATTTTTTTTATTCCTGCCCTGAGGTAGTTTCAGTCAACTTTTAAGAATATTTTTAGAAAATAGTTTGTTTTGTTACCATAGCAACGATATGCTATATATTTCTAAATAAGTAAAAACTATCTTAATATGCAAAGGAACGTTTTTGTTATATTTACTGAACTTTCCCTCACTTTAACAATCAATAGAATCTGCATTTTGTAATCTTTTCCGTTTAAAATGAACAAAAACACGTTATTGGTCAGCCATGGATATGTTGCCATGGCAACCAAAGTGTTTCTTTTTTAATTTTTTTTCTTAGTTTTTTTAATCATATAATAATTTGACTATCTGATAGTATAAGTTTCAAACACATTTGAAACAGGGCCATTTTAGCCAGTTAGTGAACCAAGTCCTTTCTTATTGAATGAATTCGCGACGTCTTCCCAGCTGTGGCCAGCAGACGAAAAATTAAGTCCTTGAACGCCTTATTATTTGGAAACTGTGGTGTATATAACATGTTTGAACTATTTAAAAAAACTATTGAAAGCCAGGTCAAAGATTAGAAATCTTTTCTTGTTTGTTTTGTATCAGCATTCTTTCAAAGATTTAACACCGTTTCCAAAGACACAAAGTCCATGTTCCTTCATTACTATCGGAACGTAATTTTTCTCGACGGACTTGACTTTTGACTCCCTGATTACAAAATCCAAAAAATTGATACCGGCTGATATGCAGCGTCTTTTATTATATTCATATGAATGTAAATTACAAGAGAAATGTTGAAACAATGATAGCTTCAGATGGGGTATTCATACTGCAATGCAGTATAGGTGCAACAGATCACGATTCAGACTGAGCACTCTTTAATTATTACACCATTTAGCATTTGTTATGAAAAAACATCTCGGTTAATGATATCCTAAATGAGCTACCCTTTTTAAGTAAATTGTAGCGCCTACGTAAAACAAACTTCCCAACGTATTGATTTTTAGTAAGAAATCAACTTGTTTTAACTTAAAAAAGATACACGTGTATACTCTGCATAATTCAATATTGTATACTGCAGATACGACAAGCTCAAGCCATATGGTTTTCCGATTCATGGATGCATTGATGGGTAAGTAGTGAATTCTACAGATGCTTTTTGCATGCAGTTGGGCGAGGCAACAGTAAATTGAAAATAACTAAAGGAGTAGGTATGCTAATGTGACTCTGCCGTCCCTTATGTCATGTTATGTATATACTCGGCCATTTATCGCTAATATAAAGTAGCACTTCTTTTACTAGATAAAAATTAAGAAATAGTAATTAAAATCTTATTGTTATAAAATTAAATCAGGCTTGATGATTAATTACAACTACTGAGCTGGTATCTCTGCTGGTTACTTAGTATCCCGAGGATATCATTAACCCAGGAGGTAACACTTTTACTGTCAGAAATAAGCACTCTTTATGGGGAATTGCAATCTGAAACAAAAGCCCAGTGCTGTAAATTTGAAACAGCTATGATGAATAATTACGACCACTTGGGCAGTATCTCTGATGATGGACTTAGCATCCCAGAGGTTATCACTAACCCAGGACGTAATACTTGTATGGTCAAAAAATGCCGTTTCAACGAAATTTTCCGCCTCCTAAATTGATAAATTTCTCAAGAAACAACAAATGCTTACTCATGCAAGGTATTTAGTTGACTGGATTTGTTTCAATATGTTCTGGTATGTTTATTTCAACCTCTCTTAAAAAGTTGGCTTTCCTCATGGATTGGTCTTTGAAAAGAATTACACATTCGTTAACTCAAATCCAACACATTAACGTACGAAGAGGATATTCCGATTAATCGGCAACAACCTTGCAGTGTCATAGAGCTATGTTCATTGGTTTTGTACTTCCAGTCAAGTATCACTGCACATGCATGTGTGAATACATAAATGTCTTGGAAAAAAATTCTGTACGACTTGTTTGTTAAGAAAATTCTTCGCTGTCGGCCTTTGTAACAAAAGAAAATAAATATAAGTTGTGGTTGAATGAAACGTACCGTCTCAAAAACCAGAACTTCAAACGATACGTAAGTAACACTGAATTTTAAAAATGGCGACTTTAACGTGCACTGATCAATACTGAGGTGAGATATACTTTAATCATCCTAGTTAATGTTTTACAAACAGATTTTAAAATAAGTTAAGCACTAGTTTCATTTTGCAATACAGTGGAAGAACAACCAGAAAGTATATGAAACCTAAACGTATACGTTTATGTAGTCGGTTGCTAATACCTAAATTGTAAGTTTAAAATTTATGGATGTATAATTTCTATTGTGAAAATTTTACATTAACTAGGTATTCCAGGAAAATTATGTGGTTGAATGTTTGTCCTTCCAACAACGACCCAAAACTTGTAGCCCACTTCTACATGTCGCGAGTGAAAAAACTACAAGGTACATATATTATTATTTAAAAAAAGCCGCATACTATAAACATAATTAAATATCATCAGCTTTGTAAACTTGTGAGTAATTGAGTTAATGTCAACACTTACAAAAAGTGCTCTATTTTGTGTTATTTAAAGCTATTAATTAAATTAATAAAATGTTTTTATTCTTCATACATTTTGTAAAGTTCATTTAAAGGATGTACTTATACTGAAGTAAAACATATCCTAAAAAAGATAGTTGTATAAATACCTGTACATGAACAAGGTTTAAAGGATTTTATATGAACAGGCTGTTAACATCCTGCTCTCTCTTATGTTTTAGGGTGCCCATTAATTGTACAAGCTGACAAAGGAACTGAAAATACCATAATTGGCGCCTTGCAGTGTATTTTCAGAGAGGACGACGATCGTGAAATTTCAGGAAGAAGGGGTTTTCAGTATATTTCATCACAATTGAATCAGGTACAAATACGGTCCTATTTATTTATGCAACGAATTTGAATTATACATAGGATTTAGTGGTGGTTTTCATCATTTATCCATTTTTCAGAACCTTACTGTTTTACTTATGTATGACACGACAAATATGACTACGAGTATGGTTATAAATTTATATTGTACCATTTCAATACGCTTTTTTCAAATTACTTAAATCGTGAACGAACTCTTCCTTGGCAAGTCCCATAATTGTTGTTGTGACACCTGAAGATGGGACAGTTTACTGAAGTTATCGTCGAGGCATGACGTTTTAGCACGACAGAATATTGATGCACTGTATAAATCACTAGTTCTGGCATTAGGATAACCAAAATAATTTTGTCGACAACAATAATGATCATCTTCCTCTTTAAAAAAGAAATGCACTGCTGTCACTAGCTTGTTCAATACTGATAACTTGATTCCAAAAAACATGAATTGCAAGTATCCTTACTTTGGTATTTTCGGTCTAAACACTACTGATGACGGTCGTCTAGTGCTGTAAAATTAACACATATATAATTTGTAATTGGGGTAACATTGTTTATCATGCAGACGGGCAAAATGAACGGAAAACTGATTTATCGACAGTTTGTTATGATATCCGCCCTGGTGGTATTAACTGTTTTACAGTACTCGCAAGGTACATGGTTTTTCCTGCCTTCAACGTTGAAGAGCAGAGATAAAAAAAAATAAACTTACGCATTCAGACTATTTGTTACTTTTAGCTGAATCGTTATCTTTTTACGTCTGATAAATCATTAAATGTTCTTAAGTTCTTTGCTAAGTTTTGCTATATTGTGGATTTGTTTCTTCATTCACTATACCCCCAGAACAAAAACACTACCAAGGATTTCAGTTTCCTCTGTATACAGGTTGTTTTGTACATGAATGATGTTCGTTTTTAACACAATCCGTATTTTTTTACTTAGGCATATTCCCCGTTTCTTAGAACATGGGTTATACTGATGATAAAACTATGACTCTTGTATTTACTCAAAGTAATTGAAGTATATTTGACAATTTTTCTAGCGCATAGAATCTTGGTGGTCAAGCTTCAGAAGAAGATCTTCTCAATGGTGGATTGAGTTGTTTAAAGATCTAGTGCAATCTGGCCAATATGAGGTTTCCAGCCAAAAAGCGTTGTAAGTACGAATTAATAAGTACTTCTCGTTCTTCTGAATATAATTAAGAAAAAAACATGTCTAGCCGCGTTTTATCGTCAAGAATACACAGATCGGAGTTCACGTACGTCAGAATACATCTGGAGGTGGCCTCTTGGTGTATTGAACTGCATGTGAACTTTGACCCGTGTATTATTCCACAGGTATATCTTTATCATTTTCATACTCTCATGACAAAAATAAAAATAAGTTTTTTAAATGTTGGAAATCGTGAGCTGTACTTTTGTGACGTATTTACTATTCTTTTACACCTTTTTTGTAAGCACCCAGAGAAATTGATGTTTAAGCAATGTTAAACTATCATTCTCTTTTGGTATTGCCTTGTGGAAAAGAAATTTCCATTTTTTGTCAGAAACTGAAAACAAATTCCAGCAAGTTGTAAATAGATATAGTTGATGAATAAAGAAAGAACGGGTTTGGTTATACTGCAAGTATCTATGGTTTATTTGTTGCGGAGTACTCCAATTCACGGATATTTTCACCATTGTCGACATTTCACAAACATTGTCGTTTTAGCTTGAATGTTATGTTGACAGTTTATACATACTATATAATAATCAAGTCATTGATATTTTATTTGGTTTGTATATTATGTCTTTATTCCTTAATTAGAGGTTTTATGGTTATAGCTTGACATGCGCGCGTTTTTGCCATGCATTTTTTTGTTGATTATAGTCATTGTTTTTACTAGCTGTAGTTTCTAAAATTTGATAGTTTTACGAAAATATTTCCTTCATACTTGTTGTTTTACTCATTGTATATTTTCACTTCTTTGAAAGACTACGTTGGGGTATGACAGGAATACGTGATTGGTGTATGCAAGCATGCATGCCTCTGTATGTATTGGATGTGTCTAATGAAAATGCAATTTAAATTTTCACATTACCATTTCGCCTGCCAGTTTGATGTCACAAGTTGACCAACATTATTCGGTTCTGAATATGTCATAGAATATATTTTCACGTAATTTGCGTAATCGTCCTATTCTCTCTTCACAGTGTATACATTATCTGAGATGCTTTAATGTTTTAGGAGGTGTATGAGATATTGTTTTTTACCACTAATACAGAGGGATTTGGATGCAGTTGCAGAGCAATGGAACAATCACCACATGAGCATGTCAAGACACGTTAATTGTCCCAACGGTAGACCAAACGTCTTATATTGTGTACCATCAATATCAGGTAATATGTTTACAGGGTCTTTTTGGATGCATTTAATAAAGAGCCACTATAATCAAATAGACGAGTTTTATGACATTTGCATGTAATATGTATTCCTCCATTACTATATTTCCAAAAATGACTGTCGCCCTCGTATCTGTAAATATTTCTTTATTTATGAACTATTTTTTCAAAAATTACCAGTGATACTTTGCCTCATAACCCTGCCCCAGGAACGGAAAGAGCGGCAAAATTAAAAGAAAAATTATGTAATGTGATCGCACAGGAGTAGGTCTTTGTGTTCCTTACATCCAGTCTTTTAATACGGTTTAAAATATGTCATGGCTAAACAAACTTGTTGACCCAAAACTACAAATACACTTGGAAGTTACTCTTATAAGATTCAAGTGAAGTTCTTGAAGGTTATAAAATCATGTTTCTAATCCAAGCTGGCTTACAAATTTTTCCACTTAAGCTTATACAATCAACAGAGACATCCGGTCACAAAACGTTTGGTGTATTGAAAATAAAACATTATGTCTTTTAACAGTGAAATGCCACTAAAACGATTCTTCTTCATAAACAATCTATCTAGATGTTAACTTTTTGAAATGCAAGGATTACAAAAATACATATCGGGTAATATCAAAGATTGAATCGTATCAATCTAACGCAAAAGAATGGAGCGCATAAAAAGGTTACTGGAATATCAAATCAGAATATAAATAGTTTAACAAGAGACCGAAGTTTCTTTTTAGGAATAAACTGTTGACACTTTGTGTCAACAGTTATAAGGTACAGATTTTCTGAATTCTATTAAAAATTTCTGGCGCCATTACCGACTTATTAATTTATGTGTTTTATCCATATCTAAATTTTTTAAAATTATTTTACACACAAATAAGTATGACGTCTCTGTGTCATTTTTAACGTCACATAATTTTTACACGGTGTTCTACCAAACTGCCATAAAAAGTTTTATTAACTTCATGACCTCGCTGTTTATTGCTGTTCCTATGTTGTTTTTTCTGTGTTTGAATTTCACTTTTTATCACACGACGGGTGTTGCCAGCAAAAAAGGGGACGATAACCCTTCCGGAGCAACGCGTCTCACTTCCGAATACGGGAGGTTCTTGTATAATGTTTACCAAACATTTTGGCGAAAGTGTTTATTTTCTGACTTTTGCTTTTAGGGTTATGGATAGTTACTTTTGTGTGGGTTTAGAAGGTATCATTACAGGTGAACCTGATATTAAGGGTGTCGTCTTGGCCAAGTGTTTAAGGCAGTGTGCCAGCAATCACATGGTGTTGTCGGTTGGAATACGAACCGCGCCGTATCGGGGAACGTTTACCCGTTTTCTGACCAACGGTCGGTTGTTGTTCCGGGTTCTTCCATCATTAAATAACAGACACCTCCGTATATGTGAAAAAATCTGCAGAGGGCGTTAAACACATTTCCCTAGCCTATCCTTATATTAAGGCATACTAGTACAATACAAGTCGGTATGCTTGTTGAATCGTCAACTTTCCTTATCTGATCGTGGTCCCTGCGTATACGTATCTCGATGCATATACGTTATGCAAGAGCTTGAATCCAGTGTTGAAGATTCTTATATTAGGACCTCATAAATAAACTGATGACACAGGGTTATGACCCGAACTCATTAGAGTATCAATAAAATTCTTAATTAATCCTGCAGGCACCATCAATGACTGTCTTACCAAGAAAATCGACGTATCTATATCGAAACTTTGTTCTATCAAAAACGATGTTTATGGATGTCAGATGCGAGCAAGGATATGTATGCCCTTTTCAAAAGCAATTTTTGTATCGTGTTTAATTATCTTTTAATTGTCATTAATCGGACTCTTGAATAACGCACTGTGACGTCTGGGTTGGATTATCACTTGACACTTTTTATGTTTTAGGTTCCACAGATTGTCTTCAAGACGTTGGAAATGATGCAATTGAGTTTGGGTTCTCGCACACTATAGAACCAACTATTTCAGGAGATGAAGAGTTTGATAGATCTGCTGACGAGTACTGTAGTAAAATTGGCCTGACTTTGCCTGAAACTTGGCAACAGGCATTACAGCTTTATTATTTCCTATTGGATATGTAATAAAATGGCAGTGATAATGCAACATTGCTGAAAAATATACTTCGGTTTATGTATAACTTTATTCAACCATTAACTATTTTTTACACAAATCGTCAGCGATTTCAGAGATATCTAAGACAGAGATTGGAAACTATGAATTCTCATATTACATCACGGCCATGATTTATTTTGTTTCAACAATTCTGATGTTTGCTGACTTGTAAGTAACAAAATATAAAAATTACATTAAAATAATATCCAAACTACATGCTCACATTAATAAAAAAAATAAAAGGAATTTTTTTTAAATTTGGTATGATTTACTTCCAAAAATCGTAATTTTTGTCATGAAATCAATTATTTATTTTATCATAAGCTTTTCAAACTCCATTAAATGAAAATCAAATAACAATATGGTAATTTAATTTTAAATAAAAAAGAAGTTAGCAAATACTTACTTTGATGTCAATATTAATTTTCATGATTTAAGTAAGAGTTGCCAATTTCTGGGTGTTAAAATATCACTTTAATGTTGAGTGTTTTTGAATCCATAAAAACGCGTATATATAGTTGTTATAGGTTTAGAACAAAAATATTTGCATGGATAAAAAATTAAGATTGTTAAAATAGATCATGCTAAAATCCTGAATAGAACAATTAATCATAAGGATATATACACAACAAGATTGCTGTTCAAAGCTAAAATGTGATAATTATATGTCTAAGTTTATTTTTTCCCTTTTAAGGGGTCTGACCAGCGTCTCCCCGAGCTTTGTTGACGTTCCATGTTAAAGCATAACTAATAACATTTCATATTTAAGCCGATTTCCAGCAGTGATTGCATACAAATCACCTCTAATATAGTAGGTGCCACAACACCCCCGCCCCCATTCGAGTACCATTAAAACTCGATAGATTGTTTTTCTTTTGGCGCATGAAATGTCTCTCTGTCTGAATACTATTGTTAAGGTTTAGCAAATAAATGCACTGACAGCTTGTGTATATTGTCTTAAAGACTGTGCATGCCTCCGGCATACAATATTGCAGTGTCCATTTTGTGCAGAAAAATTTCTTTAACAGCCAAGTCTGGGTATATGGGAAGTACGAGAGTACAGCTGCACGTGTGTGCAGTTGGGAGGTCTCCATCGTTTGGCTCTACGTCAAATTCCACTAAAACTTCATGAAGACCCATTGGGGGGAATCTTCCGAGTCCTGTAATGAACACCATTAAGGAAGAGATCGTAATTTCATGGTTGTCAAGTTGCCTAGGTGATTCTGAAAATACAATGAAAAGTAAATGTTGCAACTGAAAAAGATGTAATTGGTAAACGCCTAACCCAAAAGAACACAAGGTAATATAGAAAGGCAAAAGGACGAGTACATACACTAAAATAAGGTACACTGTTTGTAAAACCCCGGCTTTGGACGGACACTAGACTAAAATGTTACTTTGGAAGTCTAGCGGCGTGGTTAAATGCATTTTATGGAGCTCCAACCATCCCACTAATTTATTTCACAAACAGTGGACCGAAAAAGACAAACAATTAAAAATCTAAAAATAACCCTTCTTATACTAAACTACGTCCCAACAAACCTTTCAATTATGTGCTACCCATAAAAATTTATTTACAATTATAATTATTTTTGGTTTTTATTTTATTTTAATTTTATATAAAAATATATGTGGGACATATAATGATCAGTTGTACTCAGTTAAGAAGTTGACCAACAACTAAATAACTTTACTGTAAAACTGTAGCCAACAACTAACCAGTTGAGGAACGCAGTTTAAAGAAGTCCGACTGGTAATCAGAGGGGACAGAAAAAAAGAATAAACAGAAAAGTGTTATAGTAAAATATATTGGTTTTTTTGTTTATGGAAAGGTACTTTTGTAAAGATTTTATGAGAAACAAAAAATAAATAAATTCTTAAAGCAAAGTTCTAAAGCGAAGTTTTAAATCAAAGTTTATTGTCCCTTTATTGACAAGTCTGCTTTTCCGAGTGAAACGTTTGATGACGGACGAAACAATATCGCAAAATCTTATCTGTAGTTTTCGGTCAGGCAAGTCCAAACAGAAAATTTAAGGCAAACTGGTCAAGTTTGTTTTCATAGAAGAAAACGAAATTAACACGTCTAAAAATCATTTGAATGCATGCACTGATTACAAATATATACTCACTATCTAATTCATCAATATAATCTAAAAACCGTTTCGCCAATCGCTCCTCTTTTGGTCTAACGTTGGACCCAATCGGCGGAAAATTCAATTTTTATGATCTCCTTTAGTTTGTCACCAGATACATTAAATCTAAAACGAGACAAAGCAAATGAACTTCAAGTCTTATCACGAATTTATCCAAGAATATTTATATCGAATGGCAATCAAAAACAAAAGTAACAAATAAATTTATTAATAGATATAGTTTTCTGAAAAAAAATTTATATCGGAGTAAGTTAACAAGTTATATTCAGATGTAACGTAAGTCTGCGATGATGTCCAAAATGATGTACAAAGACAGAAAAGGTCGTTTTTGTGTACCATAAAAAGTGTAAAGCGGTACACAAAAACGGTAGAAAGGTAGTTTTTCTGTAACATGACAAAAGTATAAGGCCGTACATAATCCAAGGTGGAAGTCCGTTTTTGTGCCATATAAGGTGTACCATGGTACACAAAATGCTGGTTTCTACTGGTCATCGTATAAATCAGTGCATGACAACACTATAATCCATAACCTACCTATCGCAATCCTCCAGCAAGCATCTTAATGGTGGGTGTTGTCGGATTAATGATAATACTTTCAGCTGTTCAAGGCCTTCCTTAAATTGTTCTATAGCTGCTGCAGTGGTGTTTATTACAGCGGCATACAGAATGTTTTCCAATATGGAATTCTTATCTTCCATTTCCACTCTACAGGTAGGTTTATTCACCCCCATGATGAATCTACAGTCAAGTTTGTCGTCTAAAATGCGACGAATTTTCTGCACGGTGTCGGCCTCCGACAACTGCAACAAAAAACCATTATTTTAATATTCATAAATAAACATATCTATATGTGAAGTTGAATTTTTTGGCAATGATCGTCTTGCCTGACTTGAGTAAGCTTTGAATAAAGTCAGCCTCATATGAACAGATAAATAAATCGGTTTCTATATTTGACTGTGCACGACGAGCAATATTAATGTGACCAATCGCTAAATATTCCCGGAACACCTAAACCAAATATCTGAATTGATGTTAATGCATTTTCTTTATCAGTACTGTGCGGAAATTATTTCGTTTTCTACGACCAGGACACTCTGTACTAGCGAGCACTCAGGACGACTTTACCGTGCTAGCTCACAGAGTCAGTACGCCACAGACAAGCGTACCACTCCCCCAGTCACATTATCCTGGCACCAGGTGAACCAGTCGATACTCTATCCTCTTAATGCCGAGCGCCAGGCGAGGAAGCAGTATCTCAAATTTTTTAGTCTATTGTATGACCCGGCCGGGGTTCGAACCCGCGACCTCTCGCTCTCGAGGCCGACGCTCTACCACGGAGCCACCGAGGCGGTCAAAAAGTAAGTAAGTATTTAAAATGTCACTAATACTCCACAAGTTACCTGCGTGACTGCATTAACAATTTAACAATGGGTTACCATAATAACAACGTGGTAAAGAATAGGAATTTTTCAGCATAGGACTATTTTGTTTCCAGTAAAAATTTGCATTCATATTTTCACTGATTGTTTTACAAGATATCCTTTTTTCATCCAGTTCTCGCCATGTTATGATGGGTTTTATTAAATACCGATATAAATATTAAAGAATAAATTATTTACGTGATTATATTTTATTTTGACACTGTAGATGTCGATTGTAGAAGCTCTTTTACATACCTCTAACAAGGCTGCTCTTAAGTCATAATCATGAACTTCATGCAATGACGGACGAGCAGATCCCGTCAGCATGAAGTCCACTATGGACGGTGCCAGGCAAGAAAATGCCTGTCCGCCCATAAGAATCGCTGCTCCTACGCTGTATCCAGCGTAAAGAAATTTTTTCTCCCTTATCGCCGAAACTCTTGAGGAGAATACCTGAAAACACAAGTAAATCTTTTTTTAACCACTGCTTAAGCGAAAAGCTGAGTGCATTCCGACATATACATTCGCATTTTTGCACTTCTGATGATAAATTTAGTTAGTCGTTGAAACTTAAGTTTTATCAGTTGATCAACAAAGGTTTTGTTTTTATATAGAAAATTACTTTCGGATAAAATTCAGATTATTATTCATACTAGTATTTTTGTATGATACGAGAAAGGTTATGAGGAAGCGAGTTCAAGTCTGCTTTATCAGAAGACTTTCACTCTGTATAAGTGCAACATTATTCTTAAAATTTCTATTAAACTTGGACATAAATTGGGTCAGAATACGATGGCTATTCTGATCTTTATGTTTATACATGTATTACCTTTACAGATTCTGGTCCTTCAAACAGGCCACTGGTGATTACCAGGTCATCTCGCAATAGCCTAAAAAATTCCCTTCTCGGTCCTCCTTCATCGATTCCTAATTCATCACTAGAATGTTCACCGAAATGGCTAATAAATGTGACTTTCACTTTCTTGCATAAATCGTAATCCAATCCACTCAGATATTCGAAAAAATCTTCGGCAACGTAATATCTGCTTATGACGATTTTGTTGAAGTAAATATAATCCTCTGATGGTGTTGGACTTAAGACTTTGTCTGCGTGTTGTTGAATAATTTTTTCCAGGTCATTTTCACTTCTAAAAAAAAAAACAAGAGGCCCAATTGGGCCTGTACCGCTCACCTGGCCCCCATGGTTTATGTGTACATTTCCAAAAAAATTACCTTGAAGGCACATTAACTCCTAAATGCTTCAACAGAAGAAAACACTTATAAATTATCAAAGGGAGATAATTCGAACGGTAATATATGGATATGCTGTAGAAAAATGACATTTCTCTTATTATTAAGTCACCCAAACGAAGTTTGCGGTGACTTATTGTTCTACTTGCTGAAGAACAATGCCCCCACCAAAAACATAATTTTCTTTGTTTTTACTGCACAGATCATTTTGAAACTTTGCAGGATCATAGTGCATGTTCCACAAATGTGAAAAAAAAGAGTTATCGTGTAATTATTTCATACTTACAAATCGATAGGAGCTTCATTACTTGATCCACTGAAAAAAAAGAAATAAAAATTGAAATGTTTTGTTACTCTGTTTTATTGTTTTTATTGGTTGTTGGTGCATTGTTTAGTCAAAGTGGGGTTTTTAAATTTTCAAATTATTCTGATTTAAAACCATTCGTTAGCAGTAAAATAAGTGGGATAGTTAGGGCCCCAGAAAAGTACTTAAACCACTCGACCATCTAGTGCCCGTTCAAAATCGGGACTTTACCATTAGCGGACTTTAATATACACATGTATATGTATTCTTTTTTAACAATTAGTTTTGTGTACTCTATGGCAAGTATACCTGCAACTTTAAATTCTTCTCTTTAATTATATATAAAATATGCATTAATGCCCACTACAAAAACACACACACACACACATATGCAGAGAGAGAGAGAGAGAGAGAGAGAGAGTGGGTGTGTGTGTGTGTAAAAAATTGATATTAATGTCATATATGAATAAAGCCAAGGCCTGTAGCTCACCTGGCATTAATTTCATTTGTAATTTTGTATCACAGTGAGGCGAAAAAGCACAAACATAAGTCAGGGTTTCAGAAATGATGCAAGTCTGCGCAGTACTGTAACTCAAATCTCGGTGTGTCTAATGTGAATTCCAGTGTGCTATTCAGTCTAAATCGAATCATTCTATAATCTGCTGTTTCCAGTATGTACAGCCATTTCTCGTAAACAGTTTATATAATTTTCAAACCATTAAACTGCTGTTTACAGCAGATAGTGAATAGCTGGACAATTACTTACCATTCTTGAATTGTTGATTCTGATGGTGCTTCAGAGCTCGGTCTGCTATGAAGATAAAACAAGAAGTCTGTGAGCAAATGCTCACTAGTAATACCCCCGCTCTGATGTGAATATAGGCTGTCAAGTTCAGTTAAAGAAACATTGCACTAACTATAATTTGTTTTTTTTTTCATTTAAGGTTCATCTTTTTATGATCATTAAAGTTTATAAGAAAAGTCAACGTCCATAGTACCAAAACATAAGAACCAAAGCATCTGGTTAGAAATATATTGTGTTTCTTTTTACATCATCATATGATATGTACTAACAATAAATCTAATAATGGTGATATTTTACGACAAACGATTAATTGTGATCTTAAATTAACCAATTATAATCCTGTCACTTGTTTATGGAGTTTATTAAAAGAATTAGCAAAATTCATACCGGTTATCAAAATAGTGATGCAAATTAACAATCTTTGTATTTGCAATGCAATTAAAATACGACATACTAATATACGAATTATTTTTTTACCGATAAATGTGAACACGGAATTTCATTTTGCAAATAAATATTGTCAGATATACAATCTTGGCGCGACCAAAACAATATTCATGCTGTACTTACCTCGTCCTACCTCTTCTGCTCAATCTACTCAACCTAGCATAAGCTCTGTAAAACGAAAACAGAGAGTATGTATTAAACTTAACATTTTGTCGGATAATAGAAACAAGCAGCCAATGGGCCTGAAACGCTCACCTGGTATTACTGCAATTTCTACTCCTTCCATTTTTATTAATTTTTTTATTATTTATTTTTACAAATTTCTTACAAATAAAGGGAGGTAATCTTATTCTTTTAAATGCTTTTCTATAAAACAATGTCACATCAAATAGTGAATTATGTATCAAAATATCATCAAAAATAGTCAATGTTATGCAAAATGCAAAAACGTAGTTAATTTTCTGCAAACATTACATTAAACAGTGGATTCTACATCTAAATATCATCAAAAACAGCCAATTTAGGACAAAACAAAGTAAATTTCATGCAAAAATAATCATTCTAATACAGAAAACACAAAGAATTCGGCCCAGTAGTTTTTGAGGAGAAGACTAAAATGTTTAAAGTTTATGTAAAAGAACGGACGGTGAACCATCGCAATAGCTCATCAGGTGATCTAAAAACAGCTCATTTCGTAAAAAACGAATTTTAACGCTAAAACGCGTAATCTATTAATCTATTTCTCGACGAAATTTAACGAATTGAACAAACTATATATATATATATATATATATGTTTCAGCTCCTAGGTCACAGTGACATTCTTTTGGTAGCCACGACGATCCCGTGAACAAACTTGAATTGCGTTGGCCCATACATGCTTCTGACCAAGTTTCGTTTCACGTTTAATAGATAGTCCCGGCCATCGGTTAATCTCATTTTTTCTTTCCTTATTAATTTTAGCCGACTTTTTCCCCAGTTCGATTACAGCGGAGAAAGGTGTGACTGCATAATTTTCTGTTGTCCGATCAAAACCAGGTCCTAGGTGAATATTATTCAGCAAAAAATATGTAAATATGTGTTCAGTATTCAATCATGCATGGACTCACATGAACCCATGACCTTGGACGATACATCAATAAGATCATTATATCAAAATCCTACAATTTTCAAATATACATGCCTATATAAAATGTTCACAGTTTTCCTGATAATCAACCATTTTGGTATTTAATGCTTCCGTGACCTTGACTTTTGATCCAATGACCTTGAACGATACATCAATGCCATCGTTATATCAATACCTAGATTTTTCCATTATACATGCCTATACAAAATGTTTATAGTTTTCCAGATAATCAACCATTTTGGTATTCTAATGTTTCCGTGACCTTGACCCTTGAACCTGTGCCCCTGAACGATACATCAATGCGATCTTTATATCAATACCTACAATTTTCCAATATACATGCCTACACAAAAAGTGTATAGTTTTCCAGATAATCAACCATTTTGATATTCTTTTGCTTCTGTGACCTTGACCTTTGAACCCATAACCTTGAGCGATACATCAATGCCATCGTTATATCAATACCTACAATTTTCCAATATTCATGTACATGTCTATACAAAACGTTTATAGTTTTCCAGATATATTAACAAATATTTGTATTTCAGCAAATTTCCCCTAAGTACCCTGCCATTCCCCCATTTTGGGCCCGATGGCTACGATTTGAGCAAATTGAAACTAGGTGTCCTAACAATGTTATACATGAAATACCTAAGCTATATCTCTTGTGGGCTCAGAGGAGAAGATTTTTAAAGATTTTCACTATTTCCTCCTTTATGGAGCCCCAAGGGGACATAACTCCTTCATTTGTGCAAATCTGAAAGGGCTTCACCTAGACATCATTACCTCAAAATATCATCAAATCTGGCCCAGTAGTTTTGGAGAAAATGATTAAAATTAAAAAAAAAGTTTACGCACGACGGACGACGAACGGGGATAGATGGCAATAGCTCATGTGAGCCTTTGGCTCAGGTGAGCTAAAAACTCTCGTTTTTCCTTGAGATACCATTAATTTTATATGTTTTGATAACAACTAATTCAAAGTATTGGATTAAACACTTGTTGGAATTCATTTCCTTACTAAAAGTAAGTGTGAAATGTTTTGTAGTAATAATATAGCTAGAATGAATTTGAATATTGGTGGTTTTTATTTCAAAACAAAGAAATCACCAAACAGTTTAAGTGTAGCACGTGCCATTTTATCATTATGACTAAGCCTTTTCTCTCCTCACCAGTCGATGTTTATTTCACACTGAACAATGATGCATTAATGCAATAAAAAACAAAAATTCCAAAAATAGGACATAATGATTTCTTAAGGTCAAAATGGTGAAACATGGGACAGGCACTTGTTTCAATATAAACCTCTTATAAACAAAATATATTTGATATATAAGAGGTCTATATTCAGTGAAACAAGTGCCTGTGAAACATGGCCCTAAAATGACCAAAAACTTCGTTTTAATGAAAAAATTGACTTTTCATATTTTAGCCTTTAATGTATAATGTGAGAAATAAAGTTGATAATATAATGTTTGAATTAATGGAAAAACTGAGAAGAAAAATATTTATTACTATAGGTGTGTGTGTGTGTGTGTGTGTGTGTGTGTGTGTGTGTGTGTGATGGAATCAAGGTGTTACAGATCTGTGTTATTTTGTACATCATGTATGCAATCATTTAATAATGCTCATAAGGGTAAAATATTTTATATCGTTTATAGCATGATTAACATACATAAAAAATATCAACAATCAATGACAATATGAGTTAGTTTATTTGCTTTTAAATTGATGTAAAGGAAATATTTTGATAATCATAATCCAAAAATTAAACACGTCTTTTACCATACTGTTAAAACCAGATTTATTACAAATGGGTTGGCTTGGGGGTTGATACCAAATAAACTAAGGAAACTAGAAAATCCTTATTTCAATAAATCATTTAATGACTTGGAATGTTAAAATCTGTGAAAAAAAATGGGCGAACTTGATATATCTATATATATATGGTTACATATCAAAATTAGAAAATTGACTTGCAGCTGAATTCAACCAGTTACAAAACAGGAATAAAAAAGTGTTTTTATTGTAATACAATAGAAATTTTTGATTACTTTATTACATGTATTTAGATAAACAAAAAGTTCTTAATTTAAAACTTACTCTAAAAATGTAAGTTTTAAATGAATTTCTTGCTTAATATAAAGAGGTGTGAACAAATCTTATTGTAAAAAAAAATTGAGTAAAGTGTCAATACGACACGTATGCCCCTGTCCGTGACATTGACCTTGACTCTGGTGACACAAATTAGGTACAAATTAGATACGGACAGAAATATCAGTATGAAAACTGCATTTTTCAAAGTTTTTTATGATTATGTGACCTCGACTTTGACCTTGATGACTTAAATTTGGTATGCAATACATTGTCTTCTCATAATGCATCTGTGGTGTTATCACTTTCCTTCCAATAGCTATGGAGAGAAAATGGATTCTCGTACGTACGGACATATGGACGTACGGGCATGGGTAACGCTATATGCACACTCAAGACAATAAACTTCGAACATATAAAATGTACAGGGATAAGTTAATGAAACAAGATTACTTAACTTTGGGAGACGAATAGCAACTACATTTAGAATTAATTCTCATAATGTAGAGATTGAGCGTTGGGCCCGGGCGTTGGGGATATTTTAATATTCGGAAAAATTGATGGACAACGATTGCACAGGAGTGTGGAAAATGATGTCATGTAAACGCGGGAAAAGTATGAAAGCCGTTTGGTTAAAAAATGGTGAGGACAAACGGACACATGAACGCACGGACGACGAAACCAATTACATGATGAAAAAGTTATTTTATCTTTTGCTACTACATATAAGAAAAAGATTATAATTCGTCTACTCTAGGACCGTTCTATCCGTAAATGATCAAATGCCATTGAAAAACTCATATCATCGGTTAATACCGAAAACTATTAATGGGTACCTCTGCATGGGCAGTTTATTTCTAACAAGAATCACTACAGCGAGGAAGTAAAAAACGATACGGAACAGGCGGCCAGAGCGAATCTCAAATCAAAACATAATATAAATATTATATTTATATCATTTTAAATAAGGAATATTCTTGATGATGTTCAAAATTCTCGAGAGAGAGAAAGAGAGAGAGAGATGCTCCTTACGGCCATGGGTTTGATCTCGGATTAGGTCTAACATAAGACTTTGAAAACGGTAGCGACTGTTACTCGCGTTATAAAAAGGAAAGTCGTTAGCCTTCAAAATCCGAGGTCTCGTTTTCATATTAGGCGTTGGCACGGTGAAGACCCTCCTTGCTTTTTTCATCATATTTTCTGCAACTTCCATTACAACATGAAATCGAAGGCTTACCTTAGCAATAAGTTCCAAATACACATCTTGAATCTTGCAAACCAAAGTGCCAAATAGTTGAAACAATGAGACGTGACATTCATTTAAAATAATAATTTCAGTGTTTATTTATATGATGTTTTAGAAAACAATGATCATGTCCATTTTAGACAATTGATAAAGATAAAATTTCCAGATAACATTTTTTATCCTGAAGTGACGAGAGACACGGTTTGTTTGTCACACACCAGTTTAGTTTCACTTTTAAAAGTGAGTTAATTCTTAGTTGTTATGTTGCATAGGATTGTGAATAAAGTACTATCCATTATTACTGATATGTTGAACATGGTGATGTGCGGCGTCATTGATATACACCCAGTTCCAAGCTGAAACAAAACTTGTGTCTCCCGTCCGTGCTCGCTCCAGATGAGATCTAGAGAAAGTTTTCGGCATTATCATTGCCGAAGATGTTTGTATTTCCCCCAACACCCCCGGTCCTTAATCTCGTAGATTATCAAAACAAGGAATGAATGCGCTTGGCCTTATCATGGTAATCATTCTTACTCCTAGGCACATTTCAGGGGTTAAGGCTATCTCGCCCAGACAATTAATCTTAAATAACTATCATCACACAGCACTAAACAATTTAAACTATTAGTATTATAAATATATGACAATGAGTTAATTCAATACATAATTACCTATGTGTTGTTTCAATTATAGGAATTATTTCAACTTCCATGATGTCATTAGTTACATGATATAAATACAGTTCATTTTGGGGATCAAGAATAGTGTCATCACTGGCATTTTTCAGTTGAAATCTTTCCTCCGGACATATTCTCTTGGATTTTACAAATTCAACCAATTTCTATAAATACAACAAGTTTTCAATTTAAAAGAAAATATATGTCGCTGAACCGTGTCTGATTCATGCCATTAAATTTTCAAGGGGTGAAATGTTTTATGATTTCGTACTCAACCTTGTACTATACTTGTCCAATGAGGTCTAATATCTGACGTACAGCAAGGGGTTTTCATCTGAGTTGAAGATTGCTCAATGTTGACTGAGTGCTATATCCACACACAAGTATATGTCCATAAGTCAAAATAATAAAACGTGTAAATTTAGACGTAGCTTAAATATATCAGTCAAATTTCTAGTAAATGGACGTGAGACCATGTGCTCCGGACAGGTAATATATCACTTAAAAACTAAGTGGACAGGAATTAAATTCTTTATAATAATAATAATAATAATAATAATAATAATAATAATAAAAATATTTTATTTAAGTGTCACATTAAAAATTTTATATGTATATACATGCATAAATTATATCAAAACTTTTATTAACATTTTCACATCCGGCCACACATGACCTACAAGACACTTCACCTTTCTCAATAAAAAAGTATATGCCAGTTGGTATCGGAAAATCCCGGCTTTTTGATATAGAAATTGTTCTGACCCTACACACAGCCGTCAGGCATAAAAGTGTGTTAAGGTCAGAGGAAATTCGGACTACATTATTCCTTATACGTAAGCTAGATGATAAAAGCTTCTAAATTCGGGTCCTCCAATTATGACCTTGGTGATTCTGATGCATACTCACAAATGACTATCTTGGTCCCATTATGACAGTAACGAGTAAACTTTTTATGTTTTATAGACGTGTTGATGAAATTCCGGGCTGAGATAACCTTATCTTTACCTACCTCAACTTTTAATGTATGTTCGAACCTTCCTGTTAGAACAGCATTTCCAATATATGTGAATCGTACTTTAATTTCAACTGGCATTGTGTCTTCATGCGTTAAATCGATTGGGGTAAAACCATTTAGGAATACACTAGACGCATTTTTAGCTCACCTGGCTTTAGCCAGCGTGAGCTTATGGTATGATGCGGCGTGTGTATGTGCGTGCGTGCGTGCGTGCGTCCGTAAACTTTACATTTTAATCTTCTTCTCCAAAACCACTGGGCCAAATTTGATGAAACTTGGTAAGCATTATGCCTGGGTGAAGCTCTTTCAGATTTGCAAAAATGAAGGAGTTATGTCCCCTTGGGGCCCCATAAGGGGGGAAATAGTGAAAAACTTTAAAAATCTTCTGCTCTGAATGTACAAGAGATATACCTTAGTTATTTCATTTATACCATCCCTAGGTCATCTAGTTTCAGATTTGCACAAATGGTAGCCATGAGGCTCAAAATGGGGAAATTATAAGGTACTAAGTGGGAAAATTGCTTAAAATTATATATTTGTCACTATATCTTGAAAACAATTGACTTTTTGTATAGGCATGTATATTAGAATATTGTAGGTATTGACATGACAATCATTTTGATATATGGTTCAAGGTCATATGTTGAAAGGTCAAGGTCACAGCTGCAAAAAAAACAACTTAAATTGCTTATTATCTTGAAAACAATTGACTTTTTGTATAGGCATGTATATTAGAATATTGTAGGTATTGTGACAAAGATCATTTTGATATATGATACAAGGTCATATGTTCAAAGGTCAAGGTCACAGCTGCAAAAGAAGACTTAAATTGCTAATTATCTTGAAAACTATGAACTTTTTGTATGGGCATGTATATTAGAATATTGTAGGTATTGACATGACAATCATTTTGATATATCGTTCAAGGTCATATGTTGAAAGGTCAAGGTCACAGCTGCAAAAGAAGACTTAAATTGCTAATTATCTTGTAAACTATGTATTTTTTGTATAGGCATGTATATTAGAATATTGTAGGTATTGACATGACGATCATTTTGATATATGGTTCAAGATCATATGTTGAAAGGTCAAGGTCACAGCTTCAAAAAAGACTTAAAATGCTAATTATCTTGTAAACTATGAACTTTTTGTATAGGCATGTATATTAGAATATTGTAGGTATTGTGACAAAGATCATTTTGATATATGATACAAGGTCATATGTTGAAAGGTCAAGGTCACAGCTGCAAAAGAAGACTTAAATTGCTAATTATCTTGAAAACTATAAACTTTTTGTATGGGCATGTATATTAGAATATTGCAGGTATTGACATGACAATCATTATGATGTATGGTTCAAGATCATATGTTGAAAGGTCAAGGTCACAGCTGCAAAAAAAAAAAAACTTAAATTGCTTATTATCTTGAAAACAATTGACTTTTTGTATAGGCATGTATATTAGAATATTGTAGGTATTGTGACAAAGATCATTTTGATATATGATACAAGGTCATATGTTCAAAAGTCAAGGTCACAGCTGCAAAAGAAGACTTAAATTGCTAATTATCTTGAAAACTATGAACTTTTTGTATAGGCATGTATATTAGAATGTTGTAGGTATTGACATGACGATCATTTTGATATATGGATCAAGGTCATATGTTGAAAGGTCAAGGTCACAGCTGCAAAGGAAGACTTAAATTGCTAATTATCTTGAAAACTATAAACTTTTTGTATGGGCATGTATATTAGATTATTGTAGGTATTGACATGACAATTATTTTGATATATGGTTCAAGATCATATGTTGAAAGGTCAAGGTCACAGCTTCAAAAAAGACTTAAAATGCTAATTATCTTGTAAACTATGAACTTTTTGTATAGGCATGTATATTAGAATATTGTAGGTATTGTGACAAAGATCATTTTGATATATGATACAAGGTCATATGTTGAAAGGTCAAGGTCACAGATGCAAAAGAAGACTTAAATTGCTAATTATCTTGAAAACTATAAACTTTTTGTATGGGCATGTATATTAGAATATTGTAGGTATTGACATGACAATCATTTTTATGTATGGCTCAATGTTATATGTTGAAAGGTCAAGGTCACAGCTGCAAAAAAAAGACTTAAATTGCTTATTATCTTGAAAACAATATTGAGTGCGGAAGGTCCTTAGGTGGTATAGATTCAAAATTGTATCCGACATGTCTGTCAGAAATCCAAGATGGCTGCCATTACTATAAATAGCAAAAATAAAAAAATGGCCATTTTGGGTTGATTTTTGTACTGATTTTGTTGAAATTTGAAACATAGAAAATAGATGTCGGGGGATAAAACATATATAACAGGTTTTTCCTTACGATTTTTCGTTTGTGTAATCATTACGTAATATGCAAATAAGGTTTATTTTTAGCCATAATCTTTGAAAATCTTCTTCTCTTAAAGTACGTGGCCAATTGAAAGGATATGGAAGTGTGGAAGGTCCTTGGGTGGTATAGATTCAAAATTGTATCCAACATTTCTGTCGGAAATCCAAGATGGCCGCCGTTACTTTAAAGTAGCAAAAATCGAAAAATGGCCATTATGGGTTTATTTACATGTATATACTGATTTTGTTGAAATTTATAACATAGAAACTAGATGTTGGGGATAAAACATATGTAATGGGTTTTTCTGTACAATTTTCCATTTTTGCAATAATTATGTAACATGCAAATAAGATTTATTTCAGCCTAAATCTTCTGAAAGTACATGGCCAATTGAAAGAAATTTTATGATTCATAGCGCTTGAAATAATAGAAAACAAGGATATTGCTAGTGAGTTTGTTTACATTTTATTGATTGAATATATTTAAAAAGAAAAAGCAAAGAACAAATAAGGATGTGCCAGGTGAGCGATACAGGCCCTATTGGGCCTCTTGTTCGTATTATCATCTTCTGTTGATATGTCGTCTATTGCTGCTGGTTCAGTCTCTGTTGCTATTCCATTTGCCTCACCTTGATGTTGATAAATTATATCAGACAATGGTCTCGATTCTATTTCTCCAAAAATTTCCGGAAGGGAGTTGGTATATATATAACACAAATACCAGTTGAATTTTGATGTGCCAGATGTGCACATTTCGGAAATTCATTCCTCATCAGTGACACTAAGACCGAAAAGTTTGATAATAAAAAACATAAGCCAAACAGTTGGAAATTAATGAATCTAAAGGTCCAAATGATATTAATCCAAATCCAGCTAAGGAATGCTTTGCATGAGGGAACAAACCTTAGTTTTAAACAAATTTTACAATTTAAGGCAGCTGAAAATTTGGTTAAATGGTACATTTTCTGACAGCACAAAGTACTGCCTACTGAGTTATGGATACCCTCGGGGAGTTTAACTCCACAAGCAGCGGCACCCGCTCAGGAGTAGTAAATATATAACACAAATACCAGTTGAATTTTGATGTGCCAGATGTGCACATTTCGGAAATTCATTCCTCATCAGTGACACTAAGACCGAAAAGTTTGATAATAAAAAACATAAGCCAAACAGTTGGAAATTAATGAATCTAAAGGTCCAAATGATATTAATCCAAATCCAGCTAAGGAATGCTTTGCATGAGGGAACAAACCTTAGTTTTAAACAAATTTTACAATTTAAGGCAGCTGAAAATTTGGTTAAATGGTACATTTTCTGACAGCACAAAGTACTGCCTACTGAGTTATGGATACCCTCGGGGAGTTTAACTCCACCAGCAGCGGCACCCGCTCAGGAGTAGTAAATATATAACACAAATACCAGTTGAATTTTGATGTGCCAGATGTGCACATTTCGGAAATTCATTCCTCATTAGTGACACTAAGACCGAAAAGTTTGATAATAAAAAACATAAGCCAAACAGTTGGAAATTAATGAATCTAAAGGTCCAAATGATATTAATCCAAATCCAGCTAAGGAATGCTTTGCATGAGGGAACAAACCTTAGTTTTAAACAAATTTTACAATTTAAGGCAGCTGAAAATTTGGTTAAATGGTACATTTTCTGACAGCACAAAGTACTGCCTACTGAGTTATGGATACCCTCGGGGAGTTTAACTCCACCAGCAGCGGCACCCGCTCAGGAGTAGTAAATATATAACACAAATACCAGTTGAATTTTGTTGTGCCAGATGTGCACATTTCGGAAATTCATTCCTCATCAGTGACACTAAGACCGAAAAGTTTGATAATAAAAAACATAAGCCAAACAGTTGGAAATTAATGAATCTAAAGGTCCAAATGATATTAATCCAAATCCAGCTAAGGAATGCTTTGCATGAGGGAACAAACCTTAGTTTTAAACAAATTTTACAATTTAAGGCAGCTGAAAATTTGGTTAAATGGTACATTTTCTGACAGCACAAAGTACTGCCTACTGAGTTATGGATACCCTCGGGGAGTTTAACTCCACCAGCAGCGGCACCCGCTCAGGAGTAGTAAATATATAACACAAATACCAGTTGAATTTTGATGTGCCAGATGTGCACATTTCGGAAATTCATTCCTCATCAGTGACACTAAGACCGAAAAGTTTGATAATAAAAAACATAAGCCAAACAGTTGGAAATTAATGAATCTAAAGGTCCAAATGATATTAATCCAAATCCAGCTAAGGAATGCTTTGCATGAGGGAACAAACCTTAGTTTTAAACAAATTTTACAATTTAAGGCAGCTGAAAATTTGGTTAAATGGTACATTTTCTGACAGCACAAAGTACTGCCTACTGAGCTATGGATACCCTCGGGGAGTTTAACTCCACCAGCAGCGGCACCCGCTCAGGAGTAGTAAATATATAACACAAATACCAGTTGAATTTTGATGTGCCAGATGTATCTGAAGAATCAGCAGTACTTAAAATTTCAATATCGTCCTCTCTAATCTGAGCTACAAAACATAATTTAAAGACATATTGTCCAAAAATGGGTGAAATGGTCACTTTTTTAAAATAAAAGCATGACATTTTAAAATAAAAAGCATGACATTTGCGACACATATAGCAGAAGGTGTACCGATAAAATAGATATGGACCCACCCAAGAACTTGCAAATATGACCGCCATTTTCAAGATTTTACTTATGATTATTTTTAAAATTTTTAATTAAAAACTAGTCATGGTCAGATCAAATGTCCCTTATAAGCAAAAACTTTTACTAAAACATTTTCACCTCTGGGGTACTTAATTTTATTTGCAATGTTATGTAGAAGTCCAAAACATGATATCAAAAAAACTTTAACTAATTTTTTTTTAAAATGAAATTAGTAGCAGTATCTTTCGTTAATTTCAACCGTAGTAATAATTGCATTGAGATGTGTTTTCTCATTTGTCTCACTAGTCTGGTCTTAATTGACCCTATCGTGTTAGCACATACTGGCATTATGCCACTACCTTGCTTCGAATATTCAAGTAAAATTCTGTGAATAAAAGAGTTGTTATTGGTTATGAAAAAATATTGAAAAATATTTGTTTCTATAAATCAATGGTTCGGGTGATCACCTCACAAACAAAAGTGGTAAATAATGAAGACTAAAAGTGCAGATTTTAGTTAGTGCTATCTGTAATTTTTTTTTACCTATGAGGCAACCGAGGCAACTGCTTCGGTAAAAATTTAATCAAGTACATTTTTGCAAGAAAGTTTTTTTTTTTTTTTTTTTTTTTTCTTTTTTTTTTTTTTTGAGAGAGAGAGAGAGAGAGAGAGAGCGCTCCGATGTCACCTTTTGCTGTATTGTGGAACTGAGTGTGGCATTTATGGTCTTGTTTTGTGTAATTGAATCAAGGGATCTTGCTTGTGAAAACGCAGAAACAGTCTGAATAATCCAGTGGTGTTGTTAAACTAGATTTCATAGCACAAAACCATCCCATTTTACAGGTACTGGTCTAGTTTTCAGCTTTCCTATTATACTGCACTGTTATAAAAACTTCCTTGCATGTCAAAGAACTATTTTTATACTTTTAATGTGACTACCGGCAGGTTTAAGAGTCAAAGTTTAGCCACACAACCATTTTGGCAGAAGCTACAAGCAAAAGAGATCTCTAGTTTCGTATATATCCCTTTTAAAATGAGTTGCAAATTTTTTTTTTTTTTTTTTTTTTTTTTTTTTTTTTTTTTTGTCGCCAAGAAGTCGGAATAAGTGTATTAAAATGCAGGAAATGTCGTAAATTTGACTAAACCCCCTAGAGGGACGCGGCTTTGCCGAGTGGGGTGAATATGGCCCACAGTTCTTGCATCGGTAAATTTCAAGGCCTAGAGGCAAAGCTCCCGAATTACTAACAAGCACATGCTTAAAAAGAAAAAAAAAACTGAACCTGTGTCAACAAGATATAGTCGTAAACGATCGTATTTCTTAGTTGGATCTAAGTAATCTCTGTATCCTTTGATCGTAAATTCACTTGAACCATCCGGAAGAGTCGCAACTTTCGTTCCGTCTGGATACACTAGTGTCATTTGATCAGAAGATGTATACTTTTTACGTGTGTCACGATGAATATTTTGAAATTTTTCGAAGGCCTCATCTCTTATCTGTTGCACGCAATTAATTTCCTTTGGAAAAGGTCCGACCACAACTATTCCTCCTCCTGATGTGTTAGCGGTTATTCTTTTGAATATGCCATTTTTAAATTCACCTCGACCAACGTGTAGCTGAAAAATAACATTATTGCTTAAGCTTCCAGCAACAAATACACACTTTTGAAATATTTCTCGTGTATCTGAAGCGAAACTGGCTACAGAACAATTAAAGTAAAAAAAAAAAAAAAAAAAAAAAAAAAAAAAAAAAAAAAAAACCGATAACCCTTAGGGCGTCACATGTGTGTGTGTGTGTGTGTGTGTGTGTGTGTGTGTGTGTGTGTGTGACAGAAATATTTGTTGAAATTCACAAAATTTTAATTTCAATGACATAATTTTTTTGCCAAAAGATTTTTTAATCGATCTCAGAAATTTTTGTCGAATAAGGAATAAGGAAAAAGCAATAAGTAACTAACTTCAGCCCGGTAAAGATTTCTTCATTTGGATTAGATGGAAACTGTACATGACAAATATGCTACTTCGTGTTATTTTGTGGGTCATGATGACCCTTAAGAAATAGTCTTAAAATGAAAAAAATTGGCTCCCTGCAACAAAATTTTTCAAGCGACAGAGATTGCCATGGAGACCGGTTAGTGAGAAATGTGCGTGCTTCCTGTAATATTCGCGCACAAAAAAATTTCAATCTGTCGGTGTTTGAGATTTCCAAGGAGTTCTTAAAATAACGAGAGGTATAGACTGAAAGTTAGTTAGTCGATAAATAGTAGACATAAGAGTATGGTTTACTGTTTCTAGCTTCGTGTTAACACGCTTCTCTTCCATCAAGGACACTTGGGTTCAATCCTCACCTGGACAATCGGCGAGGAAGGGATTTTTTCATATATTACATTATCCGAAGTCATACAAAATCATCTACACACAGGGTGGGTGAGATATCCAACGAAAAATTTGGATGCGGGAAATTTAAAAAATTTGAATAACGGGAAAAATGTAGCGGGAGTGCGCTGTGTATAAAAAAGATATCTGATGTGAACTGCAGATATCTTAGCCTTGTAGTTAATAGCTTATACATGGCCAAAAAAAGTTTGATTCTCATTGGATGTTTCTATTACATGCATGCATACCTTGACTGCACATTTTTCATCGCTGTTAAATTTTTGCGATGAACTCTCGAACAACATTCTTCGCCTCGGACTGCTGTCGTTTCGATTTCTTTCTAATTCTTGACGATAACTCTCGAACTGAAACGCGCGCCTTCTGAATTTACCTTAAACAGAAAGAAAAATGTTTACTCTGTGTGTGTGTGTGTGTGTGTGTGTGTGTGTGTGAGAGAGAGAGAGAGAGAGAGAGAGAGAGAGAGAGAGAGAGAGAGAGAGAGAGAGAGATTTATGGACATTATAAGTGAACATTTCTTACAAACACGTTTATCACGAGAATTAGATTTATTGAGTTCTAGAAATATCTTCATAAAACAATGATTCGGGGTCACATTATTTTAACTTATGCCATAAGGATAATAAATATAGCACAATACCAACATAACAAGCTTACAGTCAGTATTGCAAGCAATAAAAGTCCCCAGCCAGTAAACAGTCAGTGAAAATTTGGCCGCAAAGTAAATGTAACAAACATGAAAATATTGCTCAGTGTAGGCTACACCAAATATACCATGCTTTTGGGTCAACTTGTACACTAATTTTTAATGTTTTAGCTTTTAAACTGATTTTTAATTTTATTCATATATTTTTTTTTATCAAATTCTTTATTTGAGTATACAAAATCTGGTTATATGACCATCTGAAGACATAGAATCACCATACAATATGCAACAGAGCACTTACTATTATGATTCCAATAAAGTTTCAGGATAATCCCATCAGTAGTCTTGGAAGAATTGTTGATACAATGTCTCCAAATAGACAGACAGCCGGACAGCCAAATGGACAGATGGGTGCATATAAAGAGGCCGGTGGCATATATCATGTTTCAAAAGACATTTATCCTGTACACCAGCTGTCAAACTTTTAACACCGATTTTTAACATTTTGTTAAATCTTGACCAAACAGAAAGCACAATCTATAGTTACATGACGAACTGCTGGCAACCATCGTACAATATGCAACACAGGAATTATGACTGACCATATATATATCTGTAAAGTTTCAGGAAAAATCCCTTTTTTAGTTTCGCAGTGGCTGCATATACAAATTTTCGAGATAAGTGGACAGATACGGGCAAACAGTTGGATGCATCGAAAGAAACCAGTTGAATATATAATGTCTCCCAATATATTCAACTTGTACACCAACTGTCAAACTTTAAGCTTTAAAAAACTGACGTCTGATAAATTTTTAATATCTCGACAAATAAGAATGCAAAATCTAGTCACATCAACCATCATAAAATATGCTACACAACACATATTACCGATCACTTCTGTAAAGTTTCGGGAAAATCCCTTGAGTAGTTGACTGCCTCGGTGGCTCAGTGGAGGTCGCGGGTTCGAACTCCGGCCGGGTAATACATAAGACTTAAAAATTTTAGATACTGCTTTCTCGCCTGGCGCTCGGCATTAAGAGGATAGAGTATCAACTGGTTCATCTGGTGCCAGGATAATGTGACCTGGGGAGTGGTACGCTTGTCTGTGCCGTACTGACTCTGTGAGCCAGCACGGTAAAGTCGCCCCGAGTGCGCGCTAGTACAAGGCAGACCAAAAACGCACTCGCACATCTCACACATACATGAATTGTTCTTAGATTAATCCTTTAGAGATAAATAAACTGCTCTCTTCGAGAATAGCTGAAAAAATTGCTGATGCGACGTAAAACAACATTACAACCAACCAACAATCTTAATCAATGTCAGAAGGTGCTATCTACAATCAAGCGTATAATCCGTAAAATAATCAGGTCCTTCGGAAGAAACCTTAAAAACTGGTGTCACGATAGGCTTGACACGCTTAAGAATCCTTCCTGCACCATGCCCTCAGTGAACCGCCACTTCAATTTTAACTGATGACGTTCCAGATGTAATTGAAATATTCTTGACTTTGGACGTCAAACGCCATTCAATTTAAGTCAATCAACCAGTGAAATAATTAACAATTGGTGAAATTTTCATTAGCCAGTCTGTAGTATTCTTAGATTAAGATTAATAAACCTGTTCTCGTCGCAAATAGCTGAAAACTTTCTGATGCGACGTAAAACAACATTACAACCAACCAACCAACCAACCTTCAGTAGATGAGCGATAGTTGTAGATACAGGTTATTACAGATAGATGGATGGATGGACAGACAGACGGACGGATGGACAGACAGACTGACAGACAGACAATCTACAATGAAATCTACATTGGCTTTTGTCAGGTTCATTGTCCTTAAAATCTATCTATAGAAATATTTTTATATTCACTGAAGTGTGATCAAAACAACCCCATATATCTGATCCATTTACAGTGTAACAAGGTTGATTTTTTTATGATTAAAAATATGTAAACTAGTTTTAACTTTAGATTGAAGTGATAATACATTTTTATAATAATCTTTGATACTTTTCTAATGCAATTCATATTTAGCCAGTGAAGATTTGAATATTAGAAAGAGCTAGACTTTTGAAAAAAAAAAAAAAAAGAAACTTACTTGGGTCATTCTTCGCAATCAAATAAGTACGACCTCGTTTGTTCCAACCGCTATTTGGTTCAACAAACACGTTTTCCCGACATAATATGTGGATCAATTTATTTCTGTCATCATCAAAATAACGAAGTCCAGTGGCACATGGAAATGCATCCTCTGTTTAAAAGGAAATACAGGGTACCCATTTAATTTTTACAAAACTTGAAACCGCAGCAATACTTAAAAATATCCGGAGATGCCAAAAAAAATCTGCAGAGTGGATATACATGTATACATCAGAATCCATTAGTATATTATATCATTTTATATATCGCTGATGTTCACATATTGCAATAACAAATTATATGTATTAGGTAATAGCGATGATTGATTAAGTCAAATATCATTTTTAAAAAATCCGCATTTGCTGAGTGACTATATCTACCTCCATTATCAGAGAGCGGACAACTCGGGAATAGCATATAGAATAAATTTATGAAAACTCTATAATATCCTCGTAGTAATCTTTTTTTCGGTTGTGTCACGGTGTGTAGAAAAGCCAAAGATTGGGTCTGTTTTCATGCGTTTATATATTCGTTGCACGTGAACCTATTATTCATCCATAAATGTTTATTTAAACAATGCATATGATAGTGTCCCATAAGCCATGCGTGGCTGGATACGTTATGTGAGATGAGAAAAAAACACTTAGTAAAATTTTTGGGAAAAATACACATTACTTCACAATGAAAAAAATCTTCCAATATCGTTATTAAAAAATTTCCATCAGAAAAAAATTCTTATAGCATCATTTGTTAAAAAATCCCAGAAATCATAAACGAGGAAGGCTTACCGTGGATGGTAAATTGTACTCCATCGTATTACTTTTTTTTTACATGCACTTCCCCGTCTTGTCCTATTAGTATAGTATAGTTAAGGGGAGACAACTCTTTTATTTACTACTATATTTCTTTTTTAAAAATGTAAATTTACAATTGTATATGTCAATTAATCATAAATTGTGTATTTTTAAATTATTTGTTAATAAATAGTTTTAGCCATTTTTCAAAGATAAATGAATGGGTTTATTTCAACATTGGGCTTTTGCCATTGCTTCTGAATCCTTAATTTGTAGATGTATTGTAAAGTCTATTTAAGAATGTATTACATATTTGAAATAAAATATTGTTTACACTAACAGTGGGGAATAAATTAGCGTCATATCATTATGGTTTACACTCGATGCCCTTCATGAGCACTTTTTGTGGATATGTAGCACTATTACTTTCAATACAGGAATTTTTTAACTCCGTTATAATGATGTATTTGAAGCATTCAGTTGCAGATTAATTAACATACGTATATCTTGTAAAGTGATTTTGCCGTCCCGTGGAACAGGGAACTGGATGCCACAATCATTGTCAGCATCTTCTTTTAAAGTAATGAAAGACCTGAAATAAGAAAAATACATATTTGTGGCATAGGACCTCATATATCGGGGAAAATACATTGCAATCTTGTGTTAATTCCGGATTTTGTACTGTGCATTTTAATACATCCCCAGTACAGGTGATCCAAGTAAAACTGATCCTTTTTATTTTTTGAACTGCAAAATAATCTAGGAACCTAGTTCAGATGAGGATTGTTTTGAAAAAGGAATATCGTGGTACTGACATGTGAAATGTGCAGCAGCTCAACTGTTTTGATTGAATGACATTGTACTTTAATATAAGGTTCGTGTGAGTTTGAAATATTTTGACTAGCAAAACTTCCCACACAATTCCCCATTATAAATGTTTCAACCCGTAGCTATCCAAGCTTTTTGGAAAGCTAGTACTTGTGTTATATTTATAGAACGGTTTCTATCTATAGAAGAGCTAGTCGCTTATATTAATGATTATAAATAAGAAAGGCGGAAAAAATCACCGAATGAAAGAATAAAGCTTGTGTGTAGGGCAATGTTTCTAAAAGTGCTAGATAACCCACTGGGCAAGATACGTGGTTACTAGAGACAGGTTGCTTTTTCTGTTAAATATAGGTTAATTATCTAGTTATTTTATTTATATACGGATAAAAATTTCATTTCTAATATTAGTTGCACCAAACATATCTCAGATGTTATGTCACAAATAATTGTTATGGGTGGCTCAGTCGGTATAACACTCAACTAAAGTTCAAAATCATGTACATTAAGGAAACCAACACGCTATAGCTAATCAGGCATGTTAAAATGGTAGTTGTTATTTTCATCTCAATTCGTTAAACTAAAAGTAATTTCAATTATATTTTTTCAGTAATGTTCTGCTCTCTTAGGACTAATCTCAATGAATTCGGCCACACCACTGTGCAATTATTATTATTATAATAATTATTATGTTAAATTTTTATAATAATCATTACAGTGTAATGACTTCTTCCATGGAAAATAAATAGAATATTGAAAAATATTTTACTCACATCTTTCTCCTTTCTCGCTCCGCAAACAAAATTCTACAGCATTAGCCAATTAAAAAAAAATCATGACATGAAATACACCAGACTCTTTTAAAGCATAGGAAAGGTTATCCTAGGTTATCACGGGTGAAGACAATTATTTCAATTAGAGAGGCTGTTGACAGCTTCATAATCGTTACAGTAAAAGGTCGTTTTTGTGTACCATATAAAAGTGTAACGGTACATAAAAACGGTAAAAAGGTCGTTTTTGTGTACCACATAAAAGTGTAACGCGGTACACAAAAACGGTAAAAAGGTCGTTTTTGTGTACCATATAAAAGTGTAATGCGGTACACAAAAACGGTAAAAATGCTTCGTTTTTGTCCGGCTGCTGTCGGCTAAATGGGACACAAAAACAGCAAAAAGGTCGTTTTTGTGTACCATATAAAAGTGTAACGCGGTACACAAAAACGGTAAAAAGGTCGTTTTTGTGTACCACGAAAAAAGTGTAACGCGGTACACAAAAACAGTAAAAAGGTCGTTTTTATGTACCATATAAAAGTGTAACGCGGTACACAAAAATGGTAAAAATACCATGTTTTTGCCTGGCTGCTATCGGCCATCGTAAAAAAGAGGATCTCTTGGAAACAAAGAACACATACTATATAATATATTTAGAGATCCAATTATAAACAGTCCATGTTTTAAATAATGCCATGTATGGCACTGATAACCAGTACAATGGCGTATTAACAACCAATTAAGAAAAACACCTGTGTAGTATCAATTGATAAGGCATTATAATATCCACCATTATTTACTATAGGATTAATGCACTTAAATAATTTACACAAAAGATTATGCAAGTTTCACAGTGTACCATTTTATTCCAAAAACATCGCTACAATGTACAACCTCTGTGTATTTATTACTATATAAATGTGTTGTTTAAATCTTATCTATACTGCTTGACCTAGTTATTACTGTACATACAGTTAATACAACTAAAGGTTTTTAACATCCCATTGGAACCTCTCGGTAACTGCGGAGCCCCTTTCTATTTTCCATACTTGCACATGAAATTGGTGTAAGTTCCGTATTGCCCATGAAACATCCGGGCTTTAAATCTATTGGCAATTAATATATAGGTGCGTGGACCTTAATAGGTCCACGCAAAAACAGCATAGTACGAAATATTGAGGCGCCTAAATTCCATCTATTAATCAATTTAATCTATTTTTTGGTTGGTTGTTAAGAGGTAGTGTATAAATGTTTATGATGAATTGAGGTTAACGTTGTTTGTTTTCCTTATACAGTTATAAGGCTAAAATGTAGCATGATCGAAACACATGTAGATCTGAAAATAATTACGAATTGTCTGATTTTGTCGTAAATAACTGACTGTGACATAAAAATACGTGCCATCTCAACTGGAGTATAAAATACAGAACGTTTTTCAAATCCTAACGGGGATTTAATATGGTAAAACACAGAAACACATAGTATAAAAAGCTAAAAAATCATGCCTACTTAAAAAAGATTAAATGCAATTTTTTATGAATACATGACATATCGGCCCTAAGACCACTCGGCCCAAAGACAAGTCGGCCCCATCTTAAGACAAGTCGGCCCTCAAAAATAGACAAGTCGGCCCACAGTTGAAAGACAACTCGGCCCCCTTTTGTAGGTATCGATTTTAATGTTTTAATTAATGGACAAGCCGGCCATTGTGTTTGTTATAATGATTTATATTTTGCAAAGTTGCGTATTGTGTTTTCTGAACAGATGTAATAAACTGTCGTGTTCAGTTCAAGAGAATTAGATGCCATCTGTCACACTGGTCACACTGAAAATTAAGCTTCTTGTCTAAGTCGAACATGGACGTTACAAACCACACACGGATAAAACGTAGACATTGTGAATACATGTTTAAGGTTTCGCCGGGTTTTATAATCTTTGTACCAAGCTAGAAAAATCACTCAAGCCACATCGGTTTATATCCCTGTTTATACACGTTTAAATTAATCCAATTGATCACTTTAACCTTTCCTTTTATCTTCGTTAATTGTCGCTAATTAATTCAACACCTTACAATATGTAATACGCTTTCGGGTGATCAAACAAAAATAATTGATAATAATCCCTGTTTATACACGTTTCAATTAATCCAATTAATCACTTTAAATAACTTTTCTTTTTATCTTCGCTAATTGTCGCTAATTAATTCAACACCTTACAATATGTAATACACTTTCGGGTGATCAAACAAAATTGATAATAAATAATATTCTGTATATTAAAAAAAAAATATTTAATTTTATTATACAGTCAAACTTCGGTTATTCGAACTTCTATTATTGGAATACCTTAGGTTATTCGAAGTTCTCCGTAGGTCCCGACCGCTGTGCACTGTATCTTCTTATTGAAAAACTTCGATTATTCGAACTTCGTAATTCGAATACCCTCGATTATTCGAACCTAATTTGAGTCCTCAGTTAGACTTTTCAGTGGAAATATACCCCCCAAAAATTCGAAGTTAACATTTTTATTCATTTCTTAAACGAAACAACTCTTACCTGTACAATTTAGTACAAACAAGTATGGTTTCACCTTTACCTGTTTATGTTACCCAAGGGTAACTGATGGTCATTTTGTAGAATGCGTACGCCATGTATTGTCCATCGTAAGCCATGTTGATCATCAATCGCAAAAATTAATCTTTATTGTTCAAACAAACAGTAATTATAATCCCAGGTAAAAGTAAATGAGGTACACGTTTGTAGCAATACTCAAGTAAACGATAAAAAAGAATTCTGTTGACCACGGTTACCATCATAAAAAAATTAATAAAAAACGGCATCTTAATATTAATTTGATACTTTATATAGCCTAGTCGGGGAATTTAAAAAATTCATTATTTTGTAATAATGTTGACAGAGACAGTTTTCAGCCTTATTCACATTTCAATTCTAGAAATTTTATAGACCTGTTCCGTTTCGTTTCGTTTAAGATTCTGTAAAATCATAAAAACGTGTATTGCCTGCATTGAAAGCATGTTGTACTTTCTCTGGGTGGCCGGTCTTACTGTGTTGTATGTATTACCACGCGTGTTTGATTTTGTACCAGATGGCATTAAATTTTTATTTTTATTGAAATAAAATTAATATTTCTGTTTTTATGGAATTAATCATGATAGGTCATGACATTATTCATTATAAACAGACACCGATAAAACTTTCTATGTACAATAGAATACTGTTGTGTCTTAAGATAACGTACGGTGAATCGAGGTTTGAAGTTTCAAATTAACTTATTCGATTATTCGAACCCCCCGATTATTCGAACCTAAAATAAAGACCCTTCAACTTCGAATAATCGAAGTTTGACTGTACTTAAGAAATGGGGCCGACTTGTCTAGAAAGTGAGGCCGAATTGTCTTGGGGCCGGGATGGAATAAGGCCGAGTTGTCTTGGGCCGATTTGTCCTGTTTCCTTTTTTATAACATATTTAAATTCTCTTCATTGCAGCATTGCCGGACCTCAGATTCTATCTCATATAACACATGGCATTTATTTCACTGTAAAATAGTTCATCATGAGCTTATTTATCTATATGGCGATTGTTACACAGACAGCATATTCCTTATTTATATGAAATACTTTTACCTGTTAACTGTAATGAGTTGATACATTTTAAAATTTAATGACATACTGTTTACTTTATCATGACTAGGACATAAGATTCCTTTTTATATGACCTGACAAGAGGTTCCATATTTATATGACATACCTTTGTCTGTAACATGGCCTGGAATATTACTGCCCATTTACATGACATCATGTTGACTTTACATGACCTGACATATTTTTCTTACTTATATGACATACTGTTTACTGTTACATGACCTAACATGAGATTTCTTATTTATATGACAGAATGTTTACTTTACTTGACTGACATATTATAACTTCTTTATTACCTGCATCGCCAGAGGCGAAAGCAGGTTTAGTAATGGGTTGACTCTGTTCGTCATTCCTTCAGTCCATCACCTCAACTGTGCATGGTTTTTTTGTAATCCATAACTCCTATAAACTTTAACCAAATTAAATAAAATTTAACCCAGTTGTTTTTCACACATTAGTGATGTGCACCTCTTATTTTGGTGACATTTGATGTTTTTTTTTTTTTTTTTTTTTTTGGTAAAATTATTTTCTTTGTTGAATTCTGTCATTTTTCACAGAAAAACATATGAATGGTGCATAGATTGTGTAATCCATAAGAATTTGATAATGCAGCTGTATGTGCTTTCAAAATACTCACATAAGGAATACATGAGTTGTTAAACTCATGTTGTCAAAGTATTGAAGTTAAAAATAGTAGTTTGTTACTTTTAAAACATGTACTTAGCAATTGAAAATTAAGAACATGATACAACATTATTGTTGAAGAAAAAACAGGCAATATGTAAAGAATAACGCATATTGAAACACTGATTATAAATGTACTAACTTTGAATTGACAAAGTAATTTTATGCCATTAAATCTTTTAATTTGCCAATTGTCATTTTTTAAATTGAGAAATCGGTTTTATTTTCCAAAAAAACTTGATTTTTTTTAACTTCCCACATTATATACTCTTTGTATATTCACATATTGTATTTTAGAAGAATAAATATAATTACTGGTAATCATTTTTTTACATATGAATGTTTTAACAAGGGATTACACATACCACCTCTCCTTTCTTCAAATTTAACAACAGTTCTGAAATTCATCTGACCCAATAACGCTATTTTGACTGTTTTTATGCAATGTTCATGTAGCTACTATGTTCTTCCTTTCAATATATTTTCACAACAAAATGGCAACCCTGATTTGCTTGTTGCAGATGTGAAAGTTTAGTTTTATGATTCAAAACACCAAATTGGTAGGATATAATCATTACATGGTGTGTTGGTGATCTAATATGGTTTATACATCAGTAAATATCATACCTGCACTTGGGAGAACATTTTATAAAACAGCAGTATTTGATACATGTGTTTCACAGCAGTTACAAAATTTGTAGTATAAATATTTCTGGCTATTTCTAATAGCAGACACTTATTTCTTACTTTATATACTACTATAGATATACTTATATGACATACTGTTTACTCTAACATCACCTGACATATTGATTACTTATATTACATACTGTTTACTCTAACATCACCTAACATATTGATTACTTATATGACAGACTGTTTACTCTAACATGACTTGACATATCGATTACTTATATGACATACTGTTTACTTTAACATTACCTGACATATCGATTACTTATATGACAGACTGTTTACTCTAACATGACCTGACATATTATTATTATAAGTTACTTATATGACAGACTGTTTACTCCAACATGACCTGACATATCGATTACTTATATGACATACTGTTTACTTTAACATTACCTGACATATTGATTACTTATATGACATACTTTTTACTGTTATATGACCTGACATATTGAGTACTTATATGACAGACTGTTTACTCTAACATGACCTGACATATTGATTACTTATATGACAGACTGTTTACTTTAACATGACCTGACTTATTGATTACTTATATGACAGACTGTTTACTGTTATATGACCTGAAATATTGATTACTTATATGACAGACTGTTTACCTTAACATGACCTGACATATTGATTACTTATATGACAGACTGTTTACTGTTATATGACCTGACATATTGATTACTTATATGACATACTGTTTACTTTAACATGACCTGACATATTGATTACTTATATGACATACTGTTTACTTTAACATGACCTGACATATTGATTACTTATATGACAGACTGTTTACTGTTATATGACCTGACATATTGATTACTTATATGACAGACTGTTTACCTTAACATGACCTGACATATTGATTACTTATATGACAGACTGTTTACTTTAACATGACCTGACATATTGATTACTTATATGACAGACTGTTTACTTTAACATGACCTGACATATTGATTACTTATATGACAGACTGTTTACTTTAACATGACCTGACTTATTGATTACTTATATGACATACTGTTTACTGTAATATGGCCTGACATATTAATTACTTATATGACAGACTGTTTACTCTAACATCACCTGACATATTGATTACTTATATGACATACTGTTTACTCTAACATCACCTGATATACTATTATTATTAGTTACTTTTATGACAAACTGTTTACTCTAACATCACCTGACATATTGATTACTTATATGACATACTGTTTACTGTAACATGACCTGACATATTGATTACTTATATGACAGACTGTTTTTTCTAACATCACCTGACATATTGATTACTTATATGACATACTGTTTACTCTAACATAACCTGACATATTATTATTATTAGTTACTTATATGACATACTGTTTACTGTTATATGGCCTGACATATTAATTACTTATATGACAGACTGTTTACTCTAACATGACCTGACATATTGATTATTTATATGACATACTATTTACTTTAACATGACCTTACATATTGATTACTTATATGACATACTGTTTACTTTAACATGACCTGACATATTGATTATTTATATGACATACTGTTTACTTTAACATGACCTGACATGAGATACTTTGCTTATGATAATTATATGGTTATGAAATCTATGTTTTAGGTATTAGTATAGATCTTTAAAGAAGAAGTTTTATTTCCAGCAAGTTGAAATTATTAGGTTAGTAATATACCATAGTAAAGATGTTTTTAAACAAATAGCTTTAATGGTGCTCAAGTAACAAGTTACCAGTACATATAGATAAGTAATGAAGGGTGTCTAGAATTTTACTCTTTATACTGATTATACAGTTTCGAAACTTAAAACATACACACAGTTGACATTATTATGAGTTAACTTTTAATTCAGAACTATGTTTTTCACTGAAGTACAGTTAAACCTCTATTTATCCCTATAATTTGATCAGGTCAAATTTTGGCAATATAAAGCTGTGGGGTGTTTCATTGTGTGTGGGTGGGCATTGAGTACGGGTGTCAGTGGATGTAGTGTATGTGTATAGTGTAATGGTTTAATGAAAGAAGATTGAAAACAATAAATATTAATATGTTAATTGAAGTTCTCGTTGCTTTGTGGTTCCTTTTGTTTATTTTTCAGCTCCTGGCCTTTCTGACAGTGGACTATGGAAAGGAAAAGAAATTACTCTGTCTGGTTTTATGATTTTATTTATTTCATTTTTAATATTTAAGTTCTCTAATTATTTTTTTTTTAATACTTTTTTTATTTTATACAGACAAGAAGTCTGTAACATTATGTTTTACTTTTTATTTTTTACATACAAGAAGTCTGTAACATTATGTTTTACTTTTTATTTTTTACATACAAGAAGTCTGTAACATTATGTTTTACTTTTTATTTTATACATACAATAAGTCTGTAACATTATGTTTTACTTTTTATTTTATACATACAAGAAGTCTGTAACATTATGTTTTACTTTTTATTTTATACAGACAAGAGGTCTGTAAAATTATGTTTTACATTTTATTTTAAACAGACAAAGTGTTAGCTATTTTATGCTATACTTTTTTACAGACAAGAAGTCTGTATTTTGTATGTTTTTATTTTCATTTTGCAGATTATGTACCTGATGCCAAAGCATTATTCTAGATCTAGTTAATTTAAATGATAAGTGTAATGCAATTTTGTTCATTTCCAACAAATTTATTTATTTAAGGGATACAATGTTAGGTACAATTTTTAAGAACTATGGGTCTATTTTTATTCCAACTGTAGTTATATAATATTTTCATATCAATTATGCTCATTTGTTCTTGATTGCCTGTAAATGGTACTGTCACTAGCTTCCAAGCTAAGTTCCATGTCAAGAATTGTTGATGCAAGTGCTGAATGGAAATGTTCTTGTCCCGATGTTTTAAATGTTTTATCTGTCCAGAAAGAAAATGTTTAAACTTTCTGATGTTTCATTTTAGATGATTGGCTTGAGTTAAAGTTGCATAACTTAGTTTATAATGTCGACTATGTTTCATTTTAGATGATTGGCTTGAGTTAAAGTTGCATAACTTAGTTTATAATGTCGACTATGTTTCATTTTAGATGATTGGCTTGAGTTAAAGTTGCATAACTTAGTTAATAATGTCGACTATGTTTCATTTTAGATGATTGGCTTGAGTTAAAGTTGCATAACTTAGTTTATAATGTCGACTATTTTTTGTCGCACTGAAGGTAAATATTGTCTAAGAATTTCAGATTTTGTTGTGTGTGTGTTTTCATAAATAATTAGGCCATTTCGTTATGGATGTATCTCTTCAAGGTGAGATTTGTAACTTAAATATCATGTGACAAGTGGATTAATAGGGTATCACTAACAGAGTTAGACCTTTGGTTGAAAATTAGATGAAGAGTAAGTATAAATCTCCCTGTTTGTTTTAGAAGAATCACAAATGAAGAGAGTACATCTAAAAAGAAAAGCACCAAAAGTTAGACGCGTAACATATGATGAATCGGGGAGGAATGTAGATTATGTGAGGTGTAATGTTGAGAAGAAAGAGACTAAAGAAGAGGGAGAAAGAACTGTGTCATCTTCAGTGTATAATAATGAGCCAACAGAAGAAATAAGTACTTCGCATATCTCTTCTAAAACTTGTAGTAAGTTGAATGAAAAATTACCATTTGGTACTGGTACAGTGTTTAATCAAAAATGATATTTTTTATTTATATCACATTTGTTTTTCATGTCATTTATAGAAATATTAATGCTAACAATAAGCTTATAACTTTTAGGATGAATTTAGTACTGACGTCATGGACTGCCAGGCTGGTCTATCTTAAAGTATGTGTGAATTTAGTTACAGAATTAGATTTTATTACAATTCATGTTTTCACTTGTTTCTTGGTCATTTAATCTTTGATGGGGTTACAATTTCTTACTTTAATTTACCAATTATTTTGTACACAATTTATGAAGTGTAAAATGCATCCATTTCTTTTATTTTTCCAAAACTAAAAAAAACTCCATTTTTGTAATAAAATAATTTATTGATTTTTGCAGATACTTCATGTAAAAGAGGTAAACTAACAGATGCCTGGCAAAGTATTAGAAACAGCCTTATCCAGGCTAATACAGAGGAAATGGTCCCTGCTTCATTTTATTGTGTAAAATGTAGCAGTTACGCACCAAACATTATTCAGTGTAAAGACTGCAGTGCAGTGGCTTATTATTGTGAGAGCTGCTGTGTAAACATCCACGAAACAGTACTTTTTCATATGCCAAACATTTGGAAAGTAAGCAGTTAAACAAGATTTATACACATAGTGTCTAATATATTGATATATCTTGCTTTCATCAAATTTTACTAGTTTTTTTTTCAGTGTTTGTCTTCACCAGATCTCAAAAATATGGGAATGATAAAACAGTTGATTAGGGAAATATTTGAAACACGAGTGGTGTGTGACAAAATTTTTGGATATTGTTGCTATAAAGATTGACTGTCATACCTTAAAATCACAATGCAGTTTTACACACAAGATTTGTTTTCCTGTTTGACTCTTATAGTCTAGGCCTCATTGACATTATTTTATTTTTTTAAAATATAATTTTACAAACAATTTGTTTTTATATTCAAATACATGTTCACTTATGAATTTAAACTTTTGTTTTATTCACCTGTCAATGCCATCTAAATATGTGCTACTGTCTGCTGAATATCATATAAAATCAATAGAAACATGTCTACAGATTATATGTTACCTACATGTAAAATGGGAAAAATACATGTATTATTTGTTTCATAGATTTCAGGATGTAAATTTAAATCATTTAATCTTTTAAGGGATCTTATTATGTTCCATTTAAAAACAAAAATATTGTGTCGCTGAAAAGACAAGGCCATGACTGTGTTTCTGCATATAACAAGGAGTTGTGTATGATTGATATGAAAGGTACATATTTCCTATGATGGACCTTTCTCAAGGGAACTGTTCGCCTATTGGCTTGTTCACTATACCTCTCTAGACAACACTTTATGAGAACTGTTTCTGAGAGAAAGGTCCATAAATCCATGAATGTCAAATCTAATAAAGAATTGATTTTCAAATTAACAGTTTATTTATTTATTTGGTTTAGTACAGTCCCATTGCTATGTATTGTCAAGGGCAGATGATTTATACCACAAAATAGTATTCATATAGTTATCCAATAATTATTCAACAAATTAACATATGGTGTACTAAATTAAGGAAAAAAAATACCCTTTCTTTCAAAATGAGAATATTCAAAATCATTTGGAATTTGAATAGTCTCTATTTAGTAACTTTAAATAAATGAATAAGTTTATAAATGAAACAGCTGATGGCCATTTACATCCTCAGTAATATAGCCTCTTGTATTATAATGGAATCATGTATTTAACTGTTTATATAAATCACTGATTGTCAAATTCAAAGGTGACCAAGTATGGGTTGTTTTTTCAAGCTAAATAAGCATGTAATGTATACACATTTTCCTGATTATATTTACTTTATTATTGGTTGTATAGTTAAAAACAAATACATGTACACATACAAATATTATTTATTCCGTTTGTCAACTAAACAAACTATTTTGATTAACAGTGTGGTTAACGGAAGACATTGGTCTTTTTGATAATGAGTAAAATTATTGCAATCATTTATCCATCTCAACATTAATGTGATGATGTCAAGACAGTCTGAATTTAATTCTTTTGATTAAATTTTCACAGGAGTACAGCATAAAGTGCTAATGGAATTCTGTAAATGTGAAAAAGAGGCAGTAACTGTGATAAGATATGGCATGTGGCCATCATCACCTGATATTCCTAAAGTAATTTTTCAGAGGGAACTTGTGGAAATGGCTACGGTTTTACAAATTGAATGTCAACTTTCCATCAAGTCTTTTTGTGATGCCTTGAAATCTATTAATAGATATCAAATTTATGATTGTAAAGAGGTAATTAACTATGAACTTAACCAGTTCGTAATGCAAGTTAGTTGTTGTAAAAGGTATCTTACCTTCTAGCTATTTCACTTGTTCTTGAGGTAGTCAGTTTTGGGATGGTGGAGAAAACCAGGGTGCCTAAAAACTACTAAATTTTAAATCAAGGAATTTGTTTTTTAAAGAAATTTGTCTTTAGTGGTATTTAAATCAAGTAATGAAGACTATTTGCTTCCTTATCAAAAACTTATAAAGATTTATTTTATGTATCAAATTCCAATGTTAGATAAAGGAATTGTTTTAAAGGTTCAAATATTGAATATCAAAAAGGGCTTGTGTGCCTGTGGTGTTGCTGGTATAGCAGATTGAAAGGAGTGAGCTATTGCAATGGTTTATCGTCTTCTGCCTTTCATGTGTTGTGCATTGTCTGTCATGTCTTAACTTAACATTTTAATATTCTTCTCTGAAACTAATGGTCAAAATTTTATGAATATTAGTGGTAACCATGCCTAGCTTAAGGCCTTTCAGTTCTGCAAAAATAAAGGAGCTATTTCTCTGTGCCTTTTGGCCCCAAAGTAAAAATCTTTTCCTTTGAAAGTACAATAAATATACCTTAGTTGTTTCATTTATATTGTAATTAATATATTGTTTGTCTGTTGCAAACAATTTTAACATACCCTCAGGTTAGGGTTATGGCCAATAGGCCTCTTGTTATAAAATGAAATATTTATGTTAAAAAGCATGGCACAAATAAAAGATGTGTACAATGTATTAATATTACTGAGCAACGTATCTTTAATGTATATCACACATTTTAGGTAAAGGATGTATATAGAGTTCTGGTAGGTGATTCTGCAAACGAATATAGATATCATCGAACAATTTTTGGAAATGGAATGCACACAGTTGAAAACTTGGACTTTGCGAAATGCCCAGCTTGTAGTGAGGCGAGTATATCCATATTCAAATTAAATATGTATCTACAACTTGCGTATATTCCTTCTTATGTTCTTTATAACGATTGAAATTTTATTTATTTTTATTTATTTATTTCTTATTTTTGAGGACAAATGTTTGTATATATGCGTGTTAGTGGTAGAGTGATGCTTGTTAGTGGTAGAGTGCCTGTTTCTCAGACAATTAAATATGTATCTACAACTTGCGTATATTCCTTCTTATGTTCTTTATAATGATTGAAATTTTATTTATTTTTATTTATTTATTTCTTATTTTTGAGGACAAATGTTTGTATATATGCTTGTTAGTGGTAGAGTGATACTTGTTAGTGGTAGAGTTGATGCTTGTTAGTGGTAGAGTGATGCGTGTTAGTGGTAGAGTGATACTTGTTAGTGGTAGAGTGATGCTTGTTAGTGGTAGAGTGATACTTGTTAGTGGTAGAGTGATGCTTGTTAGTGGTAGAGTGATACTTGTTAGTGGTAGAGTGATACTTGTTAGTGGTAGAGTGATGCTTGTTAGTGGTAGAGTGATACTTGTTAGTGGTAGAGTGATGCTTGTTAGTGGTAGAGTGATACTTGTTAGTGGTAGAGTGATGCTTGTTAGTGGTAGAGTGATGCTTGTTAGTGGTAGAGTGATGCTTGTTTTGTTAGTGGTAGAGTGATGCTTGTTAGTGGTAGAGTGATGCTTGTTAGTGGTAGAGTGATGCTTGTTAGTGGTAGAGTGATGCTTGTTAGTGGTAGGGTGATGCTTGTAAGTGGTAGAGTGATACTTGTTAGTGGTAGAGTGATACTTGTTAGTGGTAGAGTGATACTTGTTAGTGGTAGAGTGATACTTGTTAGTGGTAGAGTGATACTTGTTAGTGGTAGAGTGATGCTTGTTAGTGGTAGAGTGATACTTGTTAGTGGAAGAGTGATACTTGTTAGTGGAAGAGTGATGCTTGTTAGTGGTAGAGTGATACTTGTTAGTGGTAGAGTGATGCTTGTTAGTGGTAGAGTGATACTTGTTACTTGTTAGTGGTAGAGTGATGCTTGTTAGTGGTAGTAATACTTGTTAGTGGTAGAGTGATACTTGTTAGTGGTAGAGTGATGCTTGTTAGTGGTAGAGTGATGCTTGTTAGTGGTAGAGTGATGCTTGTTAGTGGTAGAGTGATGCTTGTTAGTGGTAGAGTGATACTTGTTAGTGGTAGAGTGATACTTGTTAGTGGTAGAGTGATGCTTGTTAGTGGTAGAGCGATGCTTGTTAGTGGTAGAGTGATGTTTGTTAGTGGTAGAGTGATGCTTGTTAGTGGTAGAGTGATACTTGTTACTTGTTAGTGGTAGAGTGATGCTTGTTAGTGGTAGAGTGATACTTGTTAGTGGTAGAGTGATGCTTGTTAGTGGTAGTAATACTTGTTAGTGGTAGAGTGATACTTGTTAGTGGTAGAGTGATGCTTGTTAGTGGTAGAGTGATACTTGTTAGTGGTAGAGTGATGCTTGTTAGTGGTAGAGTGATACTTGTTACTTGTTAGTGGTACAGTGATACTTGTTAGTGGTAGAGTGATACTTGTTAGTGGTAGAGTGATGCTTGTTAGTGGTAGAGTGATACTTGTTTTGTTAGTGGTAGAGTGATGCTTGTTAGTGGTAGAGTGATGCTTGTTAGTGGTAGAGTGATGCTTGTTAGTGGTAGAGTGATACTTGTTTTGTTAGTGGTAGAGTGATGCTTGTTAGTGGTAGAGTGATGCTTGTTAGTGGTAGAGTGATGCTTGTTTTGTTAGTGGTAGAGTGATGCTTGTTAGTGGTAGAGTGATGCTTGTTAGTGGTAGAGTGATGCTTGTTAGTGGTAGAGTGATACTTGTTAGTGGTAGAGTGATACTTGTTAGTGGTAGAGTGCCTGTTTCAGAAGATAGTTAATGGATAGTGTCTGCAGTATACTATCCGCAATATGAACTGCTGTCATTTAACATTAACAATGCTGTTTTTTCAACTGATATCTTATTTGATAGTCTTAAACTGCAGTGCTGAGTTTTCAAGTCCTGTAGTGAAGAGCATTTTGTGCATTATTGAAGACTTCATCATGACTAACTAGATGAACATCTGTAATCAAACTGTAAATATATATATATACTTTTGTGACATCATCTTCTTAGCTCATTTTTAGTAGCCTTTCTTTTACTGTATATTTCAAGAATTCTGCACCATATGTTACATGTGTCGATGCTAATTTTGGGCTTGTCCACAAGAAGTCATCGGGAAGCCAAGGACTTGAGTTTAGGCGACACAAAGATGCCTCTTTTTTTTATAACCAAGAGGAAGTTGATACTTTTGTTCACAACTACAAAAGCAACAAGCAAACTGAGGTAAAATGTTTAAAAATTACATCACTTTATAAATGAGTACATTTAAACATTATATACATGTATTCATTGAAATGTGACTCAGATAAAAATAATGCATTTTCTGCAAAGATGCACAAGAATTATTCCTAGGTAAAATGCTTTAAGATTTATAGAGATGTATAGATAATGTCCCAATGGATTCAAATAAAAGGGTGAAAATGCTAAGGTTTTTCATTAAAAAGGTCTAAGTGCTTGACCTTCAATATTATATCTTACATTCTTTTAATGACATGTAGTACACCCTTCTTTTTTTTCTTTTTTTTCTTTTTCTTTTTTTTTTTTTTTTTTTTTTTTTTTTGAAATTTTTTTAGATCCTTAATTTTTATTAGCTATTAAAATCCTGAGGAAATACTGTATTGGACAATTCCCTCAGGTAAGCAAAAAGACATATGGGTGTTTGTTTTAGGAATGTTCCAGGTTCCAAGCAGGCAATATCCTTCGGTCTAAAATAAAAAATTCAAAGCTAGATGTCACTGGTGTTTTTGGCTCAGTCTGCAAGCATGACTTTCCCTTGAGGTTCTGCAACATGCGTTATGGTGAAAGGTATTGATTTACATTTTTTAAACGTATAAATACTGTATATAGGTTTCACTGTTTTAAGTACTTAGGAAGAGTTTCAGGTAGAATTTTTCAACAGTAAAATACTTTGAAGGTATTTCAAGATTCCAAAAATCCTGTCAATAGTCAGCAATGTTCAAACACATCAGGCAGTCAGATATTGAATATTTATTGTACCTGTGTATTAAGATTAATTAAAATATTGTATTCATGATAAACATGTATTTTTTTATATAAAAAGGCATTTCAAGATGCCATACTTTCAAAATTTAACAAATAAAGGTACCTGAAATAAAATATTTTAATTCTGTACTGATTGTTTATAAATATATTTATTATTTCCATATTCTTTTTTTCAAAGAAACGAAAGAAAAATTGCTGGTAATAATCATTAGAAGTTGCTTGTATAGTAGCAATACTATTATTTCATCACATTTTATACACCTTTTTATTTTTGCTTGTTTGTTTGTTTTTGCTTAATTTTAGATTGGCATATTCAGTATATTTTCTGAAAGATTTAAATGAACGACCAACAGAAAATAAAAAGTTATTTATGTATGATATTGCCTGTGTATTGCATAAACACCTATTAGTGAGTACATGTACCAATAATTTTGTTTTAAAATGATTATATATATATATGCAAATTACCTTTCCTCATAGATTAATATTTTGCACAGTGACTATAGTGAAATCCAAAAACCATACAGTCTTTAGTGTTTTGATATGTCTATATACTTTGTCTAGTTGAAATTCTATATCAGAGGGATCAATAATGCCACTGGCCTATGACAGTACCTTTTGCATTCAAGTTATCTGTTTGGCTTCAAGTTCACAATGACAAAAAAAACTGCCTATTATGATTTTATTTGATTTTATTGCCTTAATATGAATACAAAAAACATGGATATGTACATGTAAATATACATGTACATCTAACATGACTTAACCTCAGGTTTTATCACATACTGTATCCTCTAATAAAATACTTTTTCTCTTGTTTGTTTTGTGTCCAAATAAGACATTTTTTTCTCTTTTTCATGAAGTTAAATTTACATTTAGGCTTTTTATACATCCTAAAATGTCAAGAAATGTAATGAAATCCAAGGTCAAGTATTAGGGTCAGGATTTTTTAAAATTCATTCGATTTTAAATGTCAGTATTATAAAATACTCAAAATTTGTAATGTCATTGTTTTAAAATTATCTTGTTTTAAAGATTCAGTATTTGTTTGGTTTTCAAAAAAGTTGTCATAGTGATTAAAAAAATTGTTTTATTCATATCTTAAATTTCAAATTTAATAAAAAGCATTTAAATTGACTTTTTTATTAGGGTCCCAGAAAAAATGAAAGAGAAGCACATTTTACAAAAGGGTTCATAAGACTGTCCGCCATTCAATTCATTTTTCAATGATCTTTTTAAAAACAGATTCAGTGTTTCCTTTTTTATCTGCCATTATATTATTACTAAAACTGAACATAAATTTTATTTATCTATCATTTATTTAGAAAAACAACATGAATGATTTATTGGAAAGCACAAAGCTTGTAGTGCCAGTCTTTCATAGTTTTGCCCACAATATGAAGTGTCAGGTATTTTTCTTATAATAATGAAATAGCAAACTATTGAAGATCTGTAATAAAGATTGATCATAAGTTGGTGAGTGTTGCACTCTGATAGTTAAAGTTTTAAATTGACTTGTAAACAAATTGCTCACCTAAAGGTATTTTAAATCATTAATTTAGCAATAAAAAGTTATGAAATGTATTATGATGGTATTTATTATAAATGATAGGTACATTTGATTAAGAATCACAGTCTTCTTTTAGAAAGTTTTCAATGCATCATTCTTTTTTATGTGCATGTGTTGTAAATTCAATTACAATTATACAGTTATTGTAGTTGCAATCTAAAATTTTGTTACTTTTAGATAATCTATGGTCAGAAAAATGTGGAAACCTGTGGTCTTGCTGATGGCAAGGGAACAGAGCGGTTATGGGCCTATTTGAGGAAATTCTCTAGAATTACAAAAGAAATGTCTCTCTGTAATAGGCATGACCTTTTGGTTGATGCATTACATCATTATGCCACCAGATTACAGAGTAAATTATGTAAGAAATAATATTTAAAAATTACATTTAAAAACAGTTAGATTTCCTCACTAAACATCAGTTAAAGGACAGACTATGCAAACATGTCACAGCTATCATTAAAATAATTATTTAGATTTTCCATTTTTATCAGCAAAGTCAACTGAAATATTTGAATTTTACATTTTTACATCAATTCAAAGGATAAAATTCAGCAAGCGGACTTTATGTGTAGATATTATATTTATTTTTATTTACTTGGTATGTTATGTTCAGATTTGTCTAAATATTCACAATAATTTGCAATTTTTGAGACTTGCTCATTCTGCAAATGAGGAAGACCTGTTGAACTTATCTATTTAAGGTTTATCATTATTGTTACAGTTGATAGAATTGTGTCCAGACACCAGAAAGCATTAATGTTAAAAGATTCTTCAAAGAAATTACTCGAAAATGAAAACTTCCAAGGTAGAAAAGTAGCCTCCATACATTTAAAATTTCAACTCATTTACTTTCTGATTTGTTTCAGTTTCAGACAACTTTTAGATATTTTAAATCTCAAAAATTACTATTTTGTATTTAAAATGCATTTGTTTATCTAAAAAAATTCATTTAATAAAACCTGATCTTGCAAAATTTTAATTCAACCCCATTGTTTAAATATGCTCTTTAGAAAAAAAGCAGTGTGTGTGTGTGTGTGTGTGTGTGTTCAGTGGTAATTTCAGTTCAATTTTTTTTCACGCTGTAATTTGTTTTATAGATGAAGACTTACTTGATCAACTTCCAAAGTGGTGTGAGGAAAGAGTCAACCTAGCTAAAGCATCAACTAGTAAAGAAGGTACTACTTATACATGCATTATAAATTAATTTGTATTTTTCTACTTTGTAGTTGTGACTTCATGTAAGTTTGAATCAAGGAAAGAATTTTATATAATTTTTCCATTTATTCATAACAATTCAGTTTTTTTTTTTTTTTTTTTTTTTTTTTTTTTTTTTTTTTTTTTTTTTTTTTTTTTTTTTTTTTGATAATGTATAATTTTGTGAAAGATATGCTGTCCAAGTCTGCTAGGTATTTATCATGATTTTTTTCTATCTTGTTTATATTTAGGCAGCTTAGAAGCAACCTTGCAAGAAGAATATAGTTGGCTCTTGTATCAGTCTATGAAAGTGAGGTAAGATCTCATGTATAATTACAAACACATACATCTGAAATATGTTTTTTTTTAAAAGGTTGTTATGCATTTGTATTTATGATCCAAATGAATTACAATTACATAAAGATTAAAGATTAGTTATGCTAACCAAGGCAAGATATTGGTATGTTCATACAAACTTCTAATATTGAGCTTCATTTATTTAAAAAAAAAATAATGCATTTGACAGATTTTCATTGTAATAAAATTGAATATTTTCTTTGTGTTTTTTTTATCTTCAAAGAAACCAGATTGAATCAGATGATACTCCAGAAAGTTGCAAGGATAAACTGTCCAAGGAATTAGAAAGGTAATTTTTACAGGACTTCTGTGGTGACTTCAAGTTATTGGGGTGTTTGAGTTATCAAAATTGAAGGACGACATCACCTTAATATATCTTTTCCACTAAAGAGTCTTTGATGTTGTTACTTGAAAGTAATGCAACAGAGAAAAACTAAATAATTATAAATACTTTCGAAATGAAAAATAATACAAATGTAATAGTATATTTAAGCATTGATATTGACAACAAAAGCATGTAAATTGTGCTCTTTTTAAAAAACACCACAATGTATACAAACAAAGAAATCAGAAATTAGATATATGTACTTGTATGTCAGCAATACTTTATTATTACATTCATTAAAAATACGAACAGATAGTAAATAAAATTACAAAGCACTAAAATAAGTCTTTAAGGGTTTAATGCAGTCGTGGGTACCACATGGTAAGTCGTTTAAATTATGCTTGGAGAAATTAAGTCAAAAGTTGAACTGTTATCAACAGCAGCATATTGCTCAACATCTGTTATTAGCATACCTGTTACACTTAATTGTCTGACAGTACTGATTATTAATCCATTAATCACACTATTGATACAGTAGATAACTAAAACTACTTGGTTCACTTCTCTATTTAACAGTAGCCTAATTCCCTATAATTTAGGTACAGGTACAGGTTAAAAAAATCGAGTTTTGAAGTTAATTTTTTAATAGATTTTTATAATATGGACAAAATTTTTACTCCCGATTTATTGGGGGTATTCGAATTTAAAAAGTTTAAGTTATTGAAGGTTAATATAGTTTATATAGATAACTGGTCGAGACAAAATAAAGACTTTGAGTTACTGTGGTATTCGAGATATCGAAGTTTGAGTTATCAAAGTTCTTCTGTAGTTGGTTTTTATAAACGACTATTATGCAAAAAACAAAATAAATTTTGCACTTAAAAAGACTGAAAAGCAAAAACTGTGATTAAGGGATTAAATAAATGCAAACTTAGTCTCTTTCTGTGATGCTAGTTTAGATAAATAATTTTGAAAATCACCATCTATAGGTAAAGTTTAAACTTGTCAATAAAGTTTAACTATTTTTAGCACTGAGAAGAAATTGGTGAAATTGGAAAAAAAGGCTGGAATCAGCCAGAGATGGGAACTTCAAGATTGTAGTAGACTCAGTGAATTATATAAAGTAAAACTTTTAAAAAAAATGAAACTACAGATGAAGATCCATGCAATAGAAAAATCTTATCTTTTGTCAATGATGAAAAAATATGCTGGTAAGTATTTAAGATCACCTTGCATAATGATTATTTTATGGTAAGGTGCATGTGAATCCATTTGTTTGTAAAGTGGAAGTTCTTTTGATAGAAATATTGAAAATTTGTTCATAGGATAAAAATTTGGCATCAAAGATGGACATAGTAACTTTATTTAGTAAAAACAGGGGAAAATGTTCCCAACTAAATTAAAAGTTTTGTATAGAAAGTTGATTTAAAGTCATTAAGTCATTTAATAGATTTTTATTTTGGTAATTGTATTTGGTTATTTGATATATTCCCTCTTTAGGATCAGTGTGATTTACATGTAGATGTTAACCTTCAAAACCATGACATATCACTGCTATGGGTTTCAATCCAGTTGACATAAAACAACATTAAGCCAATCAAGCATCCCTCTTGGCTGAATTGATTTAATGCAAAATACTTAAAAATTTATTGTTATTTAATGTGTATTATAACATTTGAAATGTTAACTGACAAATTGACCAATCAACAGTAATAATAGTTTGTAAATAAAAATTAAAATTCATTATTTTTTTTATTCTGACTTTAAATAAATTATCATTTATATACAGTATAACCTATGTATAAAGACAACCCGGGGACTAAGCAAAGTGGACTTAATAGACAGTTAGACTTAATATTGGATACTATATGCATAAGTAGACATATTGTTGATATTAAAATATATTATTCAGAGTTAACTACAGATACTATAAAAATTGAATTAATTTTGTTTAACTGTAAACCTAATTTTATTGTTGAAAAAATCATCAGTATGCCTAGACTGATTGTATCTATGTTGTCTTAAGTAGCAAAAGTGTCAATTAATAAAATAATTTATTTTTCATTTATAACCAAAAGCATACACTTATAGGCATATACAATACAATGTACATTTACATTTATGGCAGCAAATCGTTATCATACAAAGAGAAAAAAAATAGGAAAAGTAAGAAATAAACTCAAAATTATTTTGTAAGTATGTAAGCTGTTGGAATGAGAGAGACTAGGTGGGGATGGGCAAAGTAACTTATGTTGGAGATTGTCTTAATAGAGTTGCATTGACGAGGAAAAGTCCTAGGTCATTTAGGGCTAAAAAGGTTTTGAAAGGTCAATTTACATTGGACAGGCAAACTTTATATAGAGGGTCATTATATGGTAAAATCAGTGGGGGGTACTTCAGATTGGTTGCTTTAAACAGGTAGTCTTTATACATAGAGTTGACTCTGTGGCAGGTTATACTGAATTATTTATTTATTTTAATAGATGGACAAGATATTTCATTGAGGATTGGGAAACAAATGCAGTCGGTCAGCACTAAGCTATCATCATCCTTAAAAGAATTCAATGAAACAGCAGATAGTAATTTTAGTCTGAAGGATGTCAGCGTGTCAACATCAACATTTTATGATGATGTGGACACAATACATCTGTCTCCAGAAAAGATGAAAGCAGTTGAAGCTTATACAACACTCCAGCGAGCTGAAGAAGAAATCTCACAATCTTTAATAGATATGAATAATACAATAAGTTGGGTTGTAAAACAAGAACAAATTATAACTTCTAAAATTTCATATCTACAAAATTGTGAAATCTCTTCTTCCAGATTTGCAAAAGGTCAAATATGTTTATTAATATTTTTAAAAATGAAGTTTGAAAATCTTCACATTCAGGCCTCAGAAAGATTTTCAAAATTTATAAATGTTGATGACTTTGAAGTCCCTGTTATAAGTTCTATTTTGCAGCATATGCAGGTTGATAAATTTGAGCCATCAATTTCTTCTGAAGACCTTGATGATGCACTAGAACTTATCCAAGCATTTGAAGAGAGAGAGCAAGAAAATGGAGATGATAATGATGATGATCTCTCTGATGATGATCTTTGAAATAAAACTTGTAATTAAGGAAGTTAGGTAGTCTTGAATTTTGTGACTACATAGCATAAAATAGTTCCCCATTTCCAAATAATACCAAATAATTAAATTAATTAGGAAAAATGCATGAATTACTGTATTTCTTTAGTTACTGAAATAACTCTTTAAAAACTTCAATATCTCACTTTGTTTCAAGAATTTTTTCCCTTAATATTCATGGTGATACCCATTTTTCTTATCTTATTTATTTATTTATTTATTTATTTTTATTGTTATTATTTTATTTTTTTTTTGTGGGGGGGGTATAAAATATAAATTTATTTATTTTTAATTTAAGTGCTTCATAGAAACATAATTTGCTATCACTTTTAAAATGACGTTTTTCAATATGATTGTATAACTCAACATAATTTTATAAAAGGATGTTATTGTAAAAATATTCTGTTTTCTTATTTTTGATTAATAAAATATTAAAAACATTCTAGGATACCACAAAATTACAATTCAAGATAAAGAAAAGTATAATCGGTATTAAAAGAATGGTGAAAATCAGTTTTAGAGTACCAAGTGTCCTTAAAATAAATCAAAGTAATTAAGCCTTAAATATTACTCATAATGTTTCAAAGAATATATATTATATACCATCATATAAGGCTATAACTTAGCTTATCTTTACTGTATTGTCTTCATTTATAAATCAAACTGAATATGAATTTAAGAAATCATTTTCTTCGAGAATTATGGGAAATTATGCCATGTCAGTGACATTATGAAATTAGATCAACACCAGACTTAGAAACATTACAAAAAGAATTATTACTGTGAAATAATTAGATACATAAAAACCTGGAACTGGCTCATAAATTACTGATATTTTTAGAAACTCCAATGGATTTGACCTCACAACTAACAATGCTAATGGACAAGACATACAAGTGAAGTATTGTTATTTAAATACAATGAGAAAATGGTAAATAAGCAATACGGTTTTAGACCAAACAGGTCTACTACAGATTTGTTTTTATACTAAATTCTGTTTTTACCCACTTTTTGTTTAATGGTGGTTAATTATACACTGCCTTTATAGACTTTAAAAAAAGCATTTATTTGACTTGGTGCTCGAAGTAAATTGTGGATTACATTAATAAATCTTGATGTTAGTTTGAAAATATGTATGAAAATGAAAAGCATGTGTATTTCTGGAAAGAATTGTGAGACATTTCTCCATCTTATCAGAATCATTTAATATTATGTGCTTGTGTTCAACAGAGAACTTTTGTCTCTTTTATTTTTGTTTTTGAATAATAATTTAGCTAAGAATGTTGTTGAATCACCTATATTATAGGCTGATGACACTCTGCTGTGTTCAGAAAATGTTGTTGGTTTGCAAAATTCATTATATAAATTGGAAATATTCTGTAACACATGAGGTATAACTTTTAATGTTGATAAAAGTAAATGTACTTTCAAAAAAGAAAGTAATACCGTTTTCCAAAACTTCTTTATGCAAACTCAGAGCTAGAATGTGTGGACAAATTTTTATATTTAAGTGTTGTTTTACAAGCTAATGGATAAAACCCAGAAAAGATTCTGTACACAAGGTTCTGAATCTTTGCATATTTTTATTTAAATTCTGCATTCAGTATGTTAACCGGAAGGTTCATTTTGATAGATGGTTCGGAAATATGGAGATTTCATAAGAGATATGATATTAAAAGTTTTCATATAAAATTTTGTAAAAGAATACTACGTGTTAATATAAAGGCATAATTTTGGTGTTTTAGGTAAATTAGATAATACATTATCGATGTCCTAGAATTTTAAGATATTGGTTAAAGTTACTGTCAAATTTGTTGAAATATAAGTTATTTACTCTCTTAGCTTCTGACATTTTATTATTTTTCATTTGTCTTCCTGCTGCCTATTTGTCAATCACAATGTCTGGAAATTGTCAGATAACCTCAATTATGGCTGTACAACATCTATATCCCGGTTATTGATCAGATACAGGCTGTTATACCAATACACAATTTCAATGTCTGGTAATTGTCAGATAACCTTAATTATGGCTGTACAACATCTATATGCCGGTCATTGATCAGATACGGGCTGTTATATCAATACATCGTGTCAATGTCTGTAAATTGTCAGATAACCTCAATTATGGCTGTACAACCTCTATTTGCCGGTTATTGATCAGATACAGGCTGTTGTCAGATAACCTAATTAAGGCTGTACAACATCTATATGCCGGTTATTTATCAGATACGGGCTGTTGTCAGATAACCTTAATTATGGCTGAACAACATCTATATGCCGGTTATTGATCAGATACGGGCTGTTATATCAATACATCGTGTCAATGTCTGTTAATTGTCAGATAACCTCAATTATGGCTGTACAACCTCTATATGACGGTTATTGATCAGATACGGGCTGTTGTCAGATAGCCTCAATTAAGGCTGTACAACATCTATATGCCGGTTATTGATCAGATACGGGCTGTTGTCAGATAACCTTAATTATGGCTGAACAACATCTATATGCCGGTTATTGATCAGATACGGGCTGTTATATCAATACATCCTGTCAATGTCTGGTAATTGTCAGATAACCTTAATTATGGCTGTACAACATCTATATGCCGGTTATTAATGAGATACGGGCTGTTATATCAATACATCGTGTCAATGTCTGGTAATTGTCAAATAACCTCAATTATGGCTGTACAACATCTATATGCCGGTTATTGATCAGATACGGGCTGTTTTATCAATATATCGTGTCAATGTCTGGTAATTGTCAGATAACCTGAATTATGGCTGTACAACATCTATATGCCGGTTATTGATCAGATACGGGCTGTTATATTATTACATCGTGTCAATGTCTGGTAATTGTCAGATAACCTCAATTATGGCTGTACAACATCTATATCCCGGTTATTGATCAGATACGGGCTGTTATATTATTACATCGTGTCAATGTCTGGTAATTGTCAGATAACCTCAATTATGGCTGTACAACATCTATATCCCGGTTATTGATCAGATACAGGCTGTTATATCAATACATCGTGTCAATGTCTGGTAATTGTCAGATGACCTCAATTATGGCTGTACAACATCTATATGCCGGTTATTGATCAGATACAGGCTGTTATATCAATACATCGTGTCAATGTCTGGTAATTGTCAGATAACCTTAATTATGGCTGTACAACATCTATATGCCGGTTATTGATCACATACGGGCTGTTATATCAATACACAATATCAATGTCTGGTAATTGTCAGATAACCTTATCTATGGCTGTACAACATCTATATGCCGGTTATTGATCAGATACGGGCTGTTATATCAATACATCGTGTCAATGTCTGTTGATTGTGAGATAACCTCAATTAAGGCTGTACAACATCTATATGCCGGTTATTGATCAGATACAGGCTGTTATATCAATACATCGTGTCAATGTCTGGTAATTGTCAGATGACCTCAATTATGGCTGTACAACATCTATATGCCGGTTATTGATCAGATACAGGCTGTTATATCATTACATCGTGTCAATGTCTGGTAATTGTCAGATAACCTTAATTATGGCTGTACAACATCTATATGCCGGTTATTGATCACATACGGGCTGTTATATCAATACACAATATCAATGTCTGGTAATTGTCAGATAACCTTATCTATGGCTGTACAACATCTATATGCCGGTTATTGATCAGATACGGGCTGTTATATCAATACATCGTGTCAATGTCTGTTGATTGTGAGATAACCTCAATTAAGGCTGTACAACATCTATATGCCGGTTATTGATCAGATACAGGCTGTTATATCAATACATCGTGTCAATGTCTGGTAATTGTCAGATAACCTTAATTATGGCTGTACAACATCTATATGCCGGTTATTGATCACATACGGGCTGTTATATCAATGCACAATATCAATGTCTGGTAATTGTCAGATAACCTTATCTATGGCTGTACAACATCTATATGCCGGTTATTGATCAGATACGGGCTGTTATATCAATACATCGTGTCAATGTCTGTTGATTGTGAGATAACCTCAATTAAGGCTGTACAACATCTATATGCCGGTTATTGATCAGATACGGGCTGTTATATCAATACATCGTGTCAATGTCTGTTGATTGTGAGATAACCTCAATTATGGCTGTACAACATCTATATCCCGGTTATTGATCAGATACGGGCTGTTATATCAATACATCGTGTCAATGTCTGGTAATTGTCAGATAACCTCAATTAAGGCTGTACAACATCTATATGCCGGTTATTGATCAGATACGGGCTGCTATATCAATACATCGTGTCAATGTCTGGTAATTGTCAGATAACCTTAATTATGGCTGTACAACATCTATATGCCGGTTATTGATCAGATACGGGCTGTTATATCAATACATCATGTCAATGTCTGGTAATTGTAAGATAACCTCAATTTAGGCTGTACAACATCTATATACCGGTTACTGATGAGATACAGGCTGTTATACCAATACACAATATCAATGTCTGGTAATTGTCAGATAACCTCAATTATGGCTGTACAGCATCTATATGCCGGTTATTGATCAGATGAGGTTTTCTGATAACCATGTGCCCAGAGAACAAGAAATGGGTTTTAACAACTTTAGGTGATTTAAACCATGGAATAGGATACTGCTTTCTCGCTTGTCCTTTAAGAATATCTTCTGGTTCACCTGATATAAGTTTTTGTTACTTGGCGAGTGGTAAGCGTGGCTGTGGTGTACTTACTGTTAGCCAGAACTTTAAAAGTTGCTTCGAACATGAAAGAGTACAATACAGATTATAAACTTATAACCTTTTCCATTTTACACATAGAGATTATTGAATTTGCTCTTAATAACTGTATATGATGAACATCTCTTTCAGAGATCTGACCTGTAGATTAGGTAACTTTTTAAAACTTAACCTCAGTACAGCAGTTGCCATTTATCAAACCAATTCTTAAACCCTAGTTTACTATGCTATAATCTGCAAAATTTTTCTATGTAAACTAAAATCTGTTAATATTCTTTTTCATTACATGCAGAATTGCGGGTTGAAGATGTTTGGTGTAGTGTGATAACATTAATTTGTTTGTCGCTTAATATTGCTGTAATTTTAATGTTTGGCATGGTCACATTTTCAATGCATATTTCTGATTCCATGATATGCTTAGATAAAAATATGTACAATATAACACATAAAATTGTTTCATGGATTTTATTGTCAATTTTCTTTAGGTTTTTAATACATATAATCTAACATTAAAAATTAAAACATTTTATAATGAAGAGACAATGAAATTCCAGAATTTTCACACTAAGAAATAGATTACCTTCTACCATACAGATATCATCTTAAATAAAATAGTGACTAAAACAGAGTGTAAAAAGTAATTGTTATACATGTTTAAGAAAAAAAAACTGAAGAAAAAAAATCATGCCATAACCTATTTAAATATAGCAAATTAAAATTTATTTTCTGTATGAACTAAGGTGTATAAACCTACTATTATGAAAAAAAAATCCAGAATATTTTCTTAAATATACTGCTATTAATATTCAAAAAGTTTTTATTAAAATCTGACTTTACAAACATTGTAAATGCTGAAATTGAGCTTATTCTGTAACCCTCAATTAATTGCATTAAACAATCACTCAAGTGTGTCATTTATACTCAACATTGTTCAAACAAATTTAACTTTATATTTTAATTGGCTGAAACTTAAACATAACTTACTCTGAAAATTCCAAAAATCTTTTTTTTCCTCAAACTTTCTGTTTCTTAGCATATGTAGCCTTTTAATCTCTTATTTTTCTTTTAAAATAATTTTGCTCTTTTTCTCTTTTAATTTGTAAATGTTAGAGAATGAATGTCCTTAAAAGTCCAGCAAATAAAGCAATAAGATTTTTGATTTGTAAATTCTTATTCCAAACTGTAAATTGTTTTAGATTGACAATTTTAGGTTTTAATGTTTTCATAAATGAAACAAATGTGAAACAAGGTGGGCTAAAAATTATAACATATAGACATTTCATAAAAAACTTCAACATTAAACTTGTGTGTTGAAATTTACCAAATTATTTTAAACTTGACATTCAGGAAATTTCTAAATTTCCTTTAAAATTTTAAGTAACAAGTGGCCTAAAGAAATGTCCAAAACTTGCAAAGAACTTAATTACAAATACTTTACAAAATTCCTCAAGTTAGGAAATCATGCAATAATTAATCAGAAATATCTAGTCACATTTCATTTGAAAATAGCTCATATGCATGATTTAACTAAAGTTCAATGAAAAATTTCCAAATCATTGATCATATGGTTATGCAGCCATGATTTTGACCTTTGGAAATATGAACTTGAACCTGATATCAAAATTGTCATAATATCAATACCTACAATATTCTAATAAACATGCTTGTACAAAAAGTTAATGGTTTTCAAGATAATTCCCTATTTCAATACACTTATGCAGTAAAGACCTAGAACTTTGAACATATGACCTTGAACCATATATCAAAAAGATTGCCATATTAATACCTACAATATTCTAATATATATGCCTATACAAAAATTTATAGTTTTCATTTTAGGGGCAACAACTCCTACATGGATTATCATACAGTTACTTTGTTAAATTTTGTCAGGCTGAACATTTTAGCAATGTTTTGAATTCATATTAATATTTGCAAGAAAATAGCATAAAACTGCATAAATCACAAATTAGGTCATGACCTTGATTAGTGCCCTTGACCCAATTTTAAGGTCATTTTAAGAAAAAGTCAAAACTGAAAACCCTATGTAAATATCTGTTCAAAAAGTCAAGCTATAACAATTTGAAGCCGTTTTATGAAGTTTTTAAAATTAAACGCAAAAACGCATAACCCAATTTCCAACCTTATTTGACGAAATGAACAAACTATAGGCTTGAGACTGTAGAGTAGCCAAATTTCACATCAGATTTTTTCTCCCATCATCAGTTTCGGAGAAGAAGATTTTTTAAGATTTTTGGACCCATAGGTAGCCTTGACCTAGTTTTGGTATCCATGGCAATGCCATGAACAAATCTGAATTCCACCAAATGTTTAATAGTTTTCAAGATAATAAACTATTCCAGATTTCTTATGCAGCTATGACTTTGAACTTCAAACCAATTTAACATTTAATTATTTTTTAAAGGTCTTTTCAAGACAAGAGGCCCATGGGCCTTTACGCTCACCTGAGGATATTTCCAAAATTGTTTGCAAAGTGCAATAGACAATATATCAAGTACAGAAACTTTACAGAAACTCAAGTTAAGAACTCCCACAAAACTTAATCAGAAATATTTAGTCACATTTCATTAATAAACAGCTAATATGAATGAAGTAACTGTAGTGCAATGAATAATTTCCAAATTCATTATACTTATGCAGCTATGTCCTTGACCTTTAACATATGACCTTGAACCATATATCAAAATGATCACCATGTCAATACCTACAATATTCTAATATATGTGCCTATACAAAAAGTTAATGGTTTTCAAGATATTTAGCAATTTGTCTTCTTTTGCAGCTATGACCTTGACCTTTAAACATATGACCTTGAACCAATATCAAAATGATCGTCATGTCAATACCTACAATATTCTAATATATGTGCCTATACAAAAAGTTAATAGTTTTCAAGATAATTTCCAATTTAAGTCTTCTTTTGCAGCTGTGACCTTGACCGTTCAGCATATGACCTTGAACCATATATCAAAATGATCGTCATATCAATACCTAAAATATTCTTATATACATGCCTATACAAAAAGTTAATATTTTTCAAGATAATTTGAAATTAAAGTTTCTTTTGCAGCTGTGACCTTGACCTCTGAACATATGACCTTGAACTATATATCAAAATGATTGTCGTGTCAATACCTACAATATTCTAATATACATGCATATACAAAAAGTTAATAGTTTTCAAGATAATTTGCAATTTAAGGTTGCTTTTGCAGCTGTGACCTTGACCTTTGAACATATGACCTTGAACCATATATCAAAATGATTGTCATGTCAATACCTTCAATATTCTAATATACATGCCTATACAAGAAGTTAATAGTTTTCAAGATAATTAGCAATTTAAGTCTTCTTTTGCAGCTGTGACCTTGACCGTTCAACATATGACCTTGAACCATATATCAAAATGATCGTCATATCAATACCTAAAATATTCTTATATACATGCCTATACAAAAAGTTAATATTTTTCAAGATAATTTGAAATTAAAGTTTCTTTTGCAGCTGTGACCTTGACCTCTGAACATATGACCTTGAACTATATTTCAAAATGATTGTCGTGTCAATACCTACAATATTCTAATATACATGCATATACAAAAAGTTAATAGTTTTCAAGATAATTTGCAATTTAAGGTTGCTTTTGCAGCTGTGACCTTGACCTTTGAACATATGACCTTGAACCATATATCAAAATGATTGTCATGTCAATACCTTCAATATTCTAATATACATGCCTATACAAAAAGTTAATATTTTTCAAGATAATTTGCAATTTAAGGTTTCTTTTGCAGCTGTGACCTTGACCTTTGAACATATGACCTTGAACCATATATCAAAATGATCGTCATGTCAATACCTAAAATATTCTAATATACATGCCTATACAAAAAGTTCACAGTTTTCAAGATAATTAGCAATTTAAGTCTTCTTTTGCAGCTGTGACCTTGACCTTTGAACATATGACCTTGAGCCATATATTAAAATGATCGTCATATCAATACCTAAAATATTCTAATATACATGCCTATATAAAAAGTTAATAGTTTTCAAGATATAGTGAAAGATATATAATTTTTATTAATTTCCCTCTAAGTGCCTTGCCATTTCCCCATTTTGGGCCCCATGGCTACCATTTGTGCAAATCTAAAACTAGATGACCTAAGAATGTTATAAGTGAAATAACTAAGGTATATCTCTTGTACATTCAGAGGAGAAGATTTTTAAAGTTTTTCACTATTTCCCCCCTTATGAGGCCCCAAGGGGACATAACTCCTTTATTTGTGCAAATCTGAAAGGGCTTCACCCAGGCATGATGGTTACCAAGTTTCATTAAATTTGGCCCAGTGGTTTTGGAGGAGAAGATTAAAATGTGAAAAGTTTACGCACGACGGACGACGCACGACGCACGACGGACGACGCACGACGGACGAAGATGGATAGCAATAGCTCATCTGAGCTTTCAGCTCAGGTGAGCTAAAAAAAACAAAACAAAACAAAACTTCAAACTCCATGTAAAAATATCAGTTGAAATAGTCAGTTTATAGCATTTGAAACTATTTTAAGCTATTTTCAAAGTTAAACGCAAAAACGCATAACCTATTTTTTAGCAAAATTTCATGATTTTTTACAAAGTATATACTTAAGACTATAGAGAAGCTGAAAATCAAATCAGTTTTTGTCTACCACTTTTGGTTTAATATGTAAGTCACAGTGACCTACTTTCTACAGCTACTGCAACCAAAAGTACAAATTTGAAAAGTGCCCTCCCAATAACTCTTCATGTGAAGTTTGATCAATAACTGTCTGGTAGTTTCTACGGAAATGTTGCAAAAGTGACAGATGCACACACACACACACTTCACCATTCTTTCTCAAACTTTGTCAATGATTCAATGAATTTGCCACCCCTTTTCTCTGTCTCACTGAATCCCCAAAAATCAGTGGCAGCAAGAGCTCCATATCTTCTGCTGAAAATATATGTTTAGATGAGATTTAGCCTCAACACATTATTAAATACACTCAAGCTATAAATTTTTGCTGTTATTGATACTGTTTTCTTAGCTGATAATTTACTGATATAATGATACTGACTGCATGCAAAGTTCCAAGGAGAAAAATAAGGGAAAAGTTCTACAATATATATGTATATATATATATATATATATATATATATATATATATATATATATATATATATATATATATATATATATATATATATCCTAAGTGTGTATGTGTCCTTCTTTAAGCTCCATGGCACTCATGTATAGAGCACTCCTTCAGAAAGTTTACTGGACACTTGATATATGAAGTGGTGTTATTATCTAACAATAAGTAATTCTGTTGATCTTAAAATATAAGATTACCAGTAGGTACAGGCTGCTCTGTAGTGTTTACAACACTTTTATCTTCTTTTTCTATAATTTCTGATATGTCACTGTTATCCTGCTCTGTTGTTTTCATAACGGCCACATTTTCTTCCATTCTTTCATGTAATGCTGATGCATCTTGTCTTTAAGAAAAACATGTTTTTAAATTTTAAAAAATTATGACATACATATGATTTTTCTATCTTTGACAAATTACACTCGGTTGTGGAATTTTTTAATTATACAACATTTTTAAAATGAATCTGATAAGAATGCTTGAGCCTCCTTAGTTATGTTTCTATGAAAAGTATGAAAAACTCTAAATAATTAAAAGAAAATATGAAATAAAATAGAAGCATAACTTTATGCTTTTGATAAAGTTTAATGGAAATAATTGATGATTGACTGGTTACTCAAATAAGAAATTTAATTAAAAAAATATTGATTACAAATTATACTAAAAATTAATTTGATCATACTATTGCTGTCTTTAACTGATTGTGTCATCGGGAGCCAATTTATTGATCAATACTTGCTCTTTTTTTTTGTAATCATAATCACTTCATGATAAAAAATTCTTAAATGAAATAAACTAAATATTAATCTGTTAAATTCATTTTTTTATTTCCCTCAGAAAGCAACATCTCACTATATGTTGTGGATTATTCACACACACACACACACACACACACACACACACCTTATTAAACTAATGGTTAATCAGTTATACATAATAATATTTCACTTTTAATTGTAATAACTTACATAACTTGAATTTCTTTGCATGCCAAAATCAAACTTAACTTCTCATACCCATACTGTGATGGAAAACAAAGTGGCAATACTTCATCTGGCAATCCCCCTATTAAGACTTTTCCTTCTGCCACCTTTTTATAGGGCAAAGGCCTAGTTGTTCCTGTAGCAGCAGCTGAAAAAAAAACAAAAAAAAAACAAAAAACAAAAACGGTCATTTGTCAGGAGCTTAATTAACAATTAATTTCAAATCTATGTGTATATGTACATTCCTACAAATATCGTCAGAGCGATGGCTACTATAATGCAAATCTTCTAAAAATATATAACAGTAATGTGTTGATCATAATGAAATGCACTAACATTATCTGAGGTGTTTTAATGTTTGGTTTTTAGCCTACCTTACAAAAGCTCATGTGAGAAAAGATATAAGTAGAAAATATTATAACTTTATGATGATCCATGTAGGAGTTTTTGCCCCTAATATATAATAGTAATAATAATAAAAATATCAATAATAATATTTTCAAACCATATAACTTATTCAAATGGTGACTAGTTCTTTTTCTAAGTTCCGACACATCCTTCTTTACGTCTTTTTCAATTGTCTGAGGATTTTCTAGAAAGATAAATTGTTTTTACAATTTATAATGTAAATGTGTCATATACATTCATATTTTAACATATAAAACAAACATTAATTAGTGTCAGTGGAAGCTTTTTATGCTGTCTGGCATTGAAACACAGCTTAATGACTTTTGTAACATTGGTTTGTTAACATTTTTTGAACTGCTTGATACAAATTATTTCAATAATAAGAGAACATAAATTACAAAACCTTAGGTGTTTTAATCTGTGTGCACAGTAATGAAAAACTGGGCCAAAATCTAATAAATTTAATTGAAACCTATCGTAATATTATAAATATATTATATAATATCAGTTTTGTAAACATGGTCAATAGAATTCTTTTTTTTTTTTTTGTTCCTATGATTATAAATAAGCAAGTGCAAATAATTCCATGTTACATCCTAGATTATAATTACTACTTAAAAAAAATCATGATTAGAGTTAAAAAACAAGAACAATCTACACATCATTAATTGTTAGTTGTGCTTTTATTAGTGAAAATTGTACTGGTGAGGCTTGCAATTTTTTAAAGGGATCTAAAGGGAAAGGGGGATTTAATCATGTAGAAATTTTGAACTCAAAATTGGGTAAGAAAAATCAACAAGAGACCAACTTAACACTCAGCTGAGGAAATGTCCAAAGTGCAAAAGGCAATATATTATTATATGTATATCAATACATTATTAACAAATTATCAGTTAATTAAAATGTAAGCTTGATAAGGAATATTGTGTATTTGAAATATATTTTAATATGAAAAATCATGCTGTCATTATTCTTTATTTTGTTATTATCTACAAAAGCCTCTACAATACCAACAATATATTAATCAAAGTTTTCTCAAGCTTGGAACTGCCAAATACCTAGTCACACTTCATTTATAAGTAGCTAATATGCATGTAATAACTAGTACAGTGAAATGTTTCCAAATCATTATACATTTCAGTATACTTATACAGCTATGTCCTTTACCTTTGAATCTATGACCTTGAACTATCTTCAAATAAATTTTTTTTTAGCAATTTCCCCAATAATTGCCTTGTCATTTTCCAAATTTTAGCCCTATGACTACCATTTGTGCAAATCTAAAACTAGATGACCTATGAATACTATAAATCATAGATCAATTAATTATAAATGAAATAACTAAGGTATTGCTCTAATATATTTTTATATATGTAGATATATATTATAGATTTTTAAAGTTTTTCACTTTTAACCTCTTTATGGGACCTAAAGGGGAGATAACTCCTTCTTTTGTGCAAACCTGAAAGGCCATCAATCAAGCATGATGGTGACTAAGTTTCATTAAATTTGACCCAGTTGTTTTGGAAGAGAAGATTAAAATGTAATGTTTATGCACAATTTACCATGGGTGAAGATTGATTGCAATAGCTCTTTCAGCTAAAAACCAACGCAAAGTAATCATAAAAAGATCACTTTTTTTATATCAAATACTGCATGCTGCATTTGTGGGTAACATTACCTTTCATACAGTGCAACTGAAAATCTGTAAAAATATCATTTCTTTTTGATATAAATTCTGTAGAACTTGTTGGGCCCAAATTCCATTGGTTTCCATTCCTATCTGCTCCAAAGCAACACAGAGAAACTCCCACTTTTTCTAATTCCATTAACTGAAAAAGTAATCAGGAATAATCAAATTTTGGACAAATAAAGCTTGTTAATTGATTAACAATTTTTCTTCTATACTTTTTTTGATAAAATTCCCATTTTCTATCATTTATGGTCAATTTTATGTAATTTTCGTTCATAAAAGTTTGTGCAAACAGCAACAAACTTCATACTTTTCATGATAAAATGACAAGACAAATATAAGAACCTTTGTGAGCAAGCTTACATACCCACAAGCCCCCAAAATTGGACCTTATAAATAATGTTTTTAAGACCAAGGGCTGTCATTAAACCTAAAAACCCATTAAAATCAGTGGAGCAGAATGAAATATGAGATTGTAACTTGCTGTGGTAAACTCGCAAATAAAAAATCAGTTCAATAGCTGCAGTTGTTTATAAAAAGTACACAATACTTATTTCAATGAAAGTAAATAATCAAAGGCAAAAGGCCATAATTGTAGAAATCAACAGAACTAAATGTAAACTTGATATGCAAATCATTGTGGTTGACTCATATTCCTAAACCCAGCCCAACAGCTGCAAGAAAAACAAATGCAGAAAACTTTTACTTTAACAAAATGTGAACTTGATCTTTAACTTAATGTGGTACACTTGCATACCAAAAATCAGTGTAATAACTGCAAGTGTTTAGGGAAAAAGAGCAGAAAACTGTTATTTCAATAAAATTACTAAAACCGGTCGTATTTTCCATAAAAATCAGCAGGGCAGAACAAAATATAAACTTAATCTGAAACTCATTATGGTTGACCCATATTCTGCTTCATGATTTTAAGTGTTAAAAAAAAACTTATGATGGACAGAAAAAAGGGTCGAAAACATTATATACTCCTCAATGCAAGATGAATGGGGTATGTGATATATATTTGCAGAGGCAAAAATGTCAATAATGTAAAAAAAAATAATAATAATAGAAAATGAAAGTCAGTACAATGTTTCAACTTTATTGTACATAAACACAATCAAAACACATGACTCAGTTTGGCTTTTATGCATAGTTTGATTACTTATTTTTTCACTGATAAGTATTACATAGATATGCATTTATTTGTGTATTATTTAATCAATCTCTAAACATTGATGAAAAGCAGCTGAATTCATAAAATGTAATATTTTAGGGGTAAATAATATGTAGTTACCAAAATTGCTCCTCAATTACATATTGTTATATTAATTATCTTTGCAATTTATTTTTACATATACATGTATATTCGGATATATTTTATATATACAATATTGCCAAAAGCAGCATTGATTTGGAAACTTTTTGATATATCTCGGGTTACAAATCATAAAGGGTTTATCGTATAATTATGAAACTTGCTAGATTTATCTTATAAATTAATCAATTTTTAATTTATTGATTTCACATACCTCGAAAATGATTCAAGAAAATAGCCAAAATCTGCACAATTTCCAAATGTTTTATATTTCAGGGGCAACAACTCTTTTAAGAATTATCGTGAAGTTTTGAAACTTGCAACTCAATTTTGTGGGGCTTATTATATATGTAAGTTTTTCTATCAGCAGAAGTTTTCTAGTAAACGGCCGGAAGCAGTACCTTTGGTCAGGTAGCTTAAAACACTTTTATTTTATAGTCAATATATTAAATACAGTCCCCTGTATTTCCAAATTATGCACTTTTAATGGCTAAATAGGACTCATAAATATTAACATGTACTTGAGAATATTATCGACTGATTTAACACTAGATGACAGTCATTGAATTTTCTACCCAAATTAATCTGTGTTCAAACTATATTGTACATGGAAGATTAATAACAATTTTGTCTTATAAATGCTGCTTAAAAAGCCATTTCTTATCACAAATTATGATAATAATATTTAATGCTAGCTTCTCTTGATCATTATCTTTATAAGTTACAGTATTGTATTTTGAGTTCTGACTTACAGTGTCTTGTAACCTATTCATAAGTACAAGTTGACTTTTTACAGGGTTGGGTGTGACAACAGTTTTTGCCTTTTCTTTGTAAAGATTTTTTTCTCAGGAGCAAGCTTCATCCATTTCTTTGCCCACTCATTAATTCGAGTGAATTGTTCTGAAAATTAATTTAAATATACTTGACAAATCAAATTCAAAATGTAATTACCATACCCTCTAGATCTACACTTCATATTATATTAAAACAAGAAGACAATCATTCTTATCTCCAATTCTACTTTCCATTGATTGATTTAAACTTGCAAGATTGAATTATTAATTTTTGTTCAGGATTAATTTCCTTGGTTTAAGTTTTTCCAAAATATATGACCAAAACAAATAACTAATAACAAAGTAAAAAGCAAAAAAGTTGCCTAATCTGTATATAATTTAGTGGTAAAATTGTAGACAATAATAGTGAAAACTTTCATTATCAACTATCTTCTAAAGGAAATAAACATACATGTATAAACAAACCATAAATAAAAATATACTTATAACAAGAGGCCCATGGGCCTTAGCACTCACCTGAGGATATCTCCAAAATTGTTTGCAAAGTGCAATAGGCAATATATCAAGTACAGAAACTTTACAGAAACTCAAGTTTAGAACTCTCACAAAACTTAATCAGAAATATTCAGTCACATTTCATTAATAAGCAGCTAATATCCATGAAGTAACTGTATTGCAATGAATAATTTCCAAATCAATAACCAATTTCAGTATACTTATGTGGCTATGTCCTTGACCTTAAAACATATGACCTTGAACCATATATCAAAATGATCGTCATAGAAATACCTACAATATTCTAATATATGTGCCTATACAAAAAGTTAATAGTTTTCAAGATTATTAACAATTTTATTCTTCCAATGCTGATATGACCTTGACCTTTAAACATAAGACCTTGAACCATATTTCAAAATAATCATCATGTCAATACCTACAATATTCTAATATATGTGCCTATACAAAACGTTAATAGTTTTCAAGATAATTAGCAATTTAAGTCTTCTTTTGCAGCTGTGACCTTGACCTTTCAACATATGACCTTGAACCATATATCAAAATGATTGCCAAAGCAATACCTACAATATTTTAAAATACATGCCTATACAAAAAGTTAATAGTTTTCAAGATAATTAGCAATTTAAGTCTTCTTTTGCAGCTGTGACCTTGACCTTTCAACATATGACCTTGAACCATATATCAAAATGATTGTCAAAGCAATAACTACAATATTCTAATATACTTGCCTATACAAAAAGTTAATAGTTTTCAAGATAATTAGCAATTTAAGTCTTCTTTTGCAGCTGTGACCTTGACCTTTCAACACATGACCTTGAACCATATATCAAAATGATCGTCATATCAATACCTAAAATATTCTAATATACATGCCTATACAAAAAGTTAATAGTTTTCAAGATATAGTGACAAATATATAATTTTTAGCAATTTCCCCCTAAGTGCCTTGCCATTTCCCCATTTTGGGCCCCATGGCTACCATTTGTGCAAATCTAAAACTAGATGACCTAAGAATGCTATAAGTGAAATAACTAAGGTTTATCTCTTGTACATTCAGAGGAGAAGATTTTTAAAGTTTTCCACTATTTCCCCCCTTATGGGGCCCCAAGGGGACATAACTCCTTCATTTGCAAATCTGAAAGGGCTTCACCAAGGCTTGATGGTTACCAAGTTTCATTAAATTTGGCCCAGTGGTTTTGGAGGAGAAGATTAAAATGTGAAAAGTTTACGCACGACGGACGACGCATGACGGACGAAGATGGATAGCAATAGCTCATCTGAGCTTTCAGCTCAGGTGAGCTAAAAATATTAACCGATTGTTTTTCAAAATACACCTTTTTTTAACATAATGCAGTATAAAAAATCTCGTGAGCAAAGGGTCATGGGTTCAAACCCTGGCCAAATCAAACATAATTCTTTAAAATTCAAGATATTGCAGCCTCCCCTGGCATTTAGCATTAGGAGGATAAGTATCAACTAGGTCACCCAGGGCTAGGATAATGGACAACAGGAGTGGTATGCTTGTCTGTGACATACTGACTTGGCAAGCTAGAACCTTGACAAAATGTTGCCCTGAGTGCACAGCAGACAAGGCAGGCCATAATACATACTTGCAAAATGAAGACATTACCTTGTTCTGAAGTTAATCCATAAAGATTAATAATTTTGCTTTCATCAAAAAAAAATCAAAGCACAGTGCTGAACGTAGGAAAGTAGACATGAAAGCCTGGTAACCGGGTTGATATCAATTCTTAGTCGAGAAGAGTGGAGGAATGGTGCTTTACATTTCTGTCAAGATTCTGTCGCTTAAACGTCATGGTGTCAATGACATGAAAAGACATAATGCTTTAACTTCCTTGCATCATCTTTTAAAAATATGCTATTTTACTTCTCTTATCCCCTGGAATCGCTGGGGTCATGGTGACCAAGTGGTCTTAAGGGTAATCTTACAAGGCACAGTGCCTCTTAGTGCCTAGATTCAAATGCTGCTTGGGCAGATGCTAGTGTGAGAAAGTTTGTCAGTTTGCTTGGCAAATGTCAGTGGTTTTCTGGGGGCACTTTGGTTTCTTCCTCCATCTAAGAACTGACTACCTGGAAATGTAATAGAGTCTTGACTGGTGCATAAAACATCAGTACTCCACTACACTCGGAAACCTATTTGCCAATTTAAATGAAATATGTTTGAATGAATCTTGCTTGATGCAGATTCCAAAGTGACATCTTTAGCAACAGTCAATCAATAATGACCATTAGAGCAAAAAGGGAAAATGACTTCTGTAGTTTCTGATGACTGATTGATGCAAAAGACACTTCTGATAAGATAAAAAATAAGAGAGTACATGAGAGGACTTTGACCTTTGGCCTTGAACCATATATCAAAATGATCATCATATCAACACCTACAATATTCATGTACATGCCTATTCAAAAAAGTAATAGCTTTCAAGATAATTAACAATCTAAGCCTTCTTATACAGTTATGACCTTGACCTATGAACTTGAATCATATATCAAAATGGCTGTTAAATCAATACCTACAATATTCTAATATACATGCCTATACAAAAAGCTAATAGTTTTCAAGATAATTAACAATTTAAGCAATCTTATGTTGCTATGGCCTTGACCTTTGAACCAATGACCTTGAACCATAAATAAAAATCATCATATTCAATATCAATACATACAATATTCTAATATACATGCCTATATAAAAATTTAATAGTTTTCAAGATAATTCATAATTTAAGCCATTTTCTGTGGCTATGACCTTGACCTCTGAGCCTTTGACCTTAAACCATATATCATAATGATCGTCATTCCAATACCTACAATAATTTAAGAAACATCCGTATAAAAAAGTTAAAAGTTTTTTTTTAGATACTTAACAATTCAAGCTGCCTTATGCAGCTATGACCTTGACCTTTAAACCAATGACCTTGAACAATATATCAAAAAGATTGTTATATCAATACCTACAATATTCCAATATATATGCATGTACAAAAAAATGATAGTTTTTAAGATATATTTACAAATATATTATTTAAAGCAATTTCTTGACTAACTGCCTTGTCATTTTTCTGTTTTGAGCCCCAATACTACCATTTGTGCAAATCTATAACTAGATGATCTGAGAATAATATATATAAAATACCTAAGGTATACCTCTTGTACATTCTGAGGAGAAGATCTTCACTATTTCCCCTTTATGGGGCCCCAAGGGGACATAACTCCTTCATTTGTGGAAATCTGAAAGGCCTCGCACAGGGCATGATGGTATCAAAGTTTCAATGAATTTGGCTCAGCGGTATTAGAGTAGAAGATTCAAATGTAGAAAGTCTACGCACGATGCACGATAGACGATAGATGAAGATGGATCTCAACAGCTCATCAGAGCTTTCAGCTCAGGTGAGCAAAAAACCACAAAACAGTAAATATTATATAAAATGAATGAAAAAGAAAGACATCAAGAAGTTTCCAAACAATAACAGGATTTTTTTTAGTAAAACCATACTTCTACTGCCCTGAGTCAGAAAATGAAAGTCCTATCCAGATTCAGGAAAAAATAGAAAAGGAGTGAAAGTTGGCCCAAAACTCGGACAAAAAACAGCGAAGGCAAGTGAAATCTAAAGTCAGACCCTGTCTGAAAGATAATCAGAAGATTATGATTTTGTAGCACTTATGTCACTTGTAGCATGCCAGATCAGTGCAAATTCCGGGCATCAAATTATGAAAATGTCTGTATTTCTCAAATTGTCAAGATGGATTTATGTGTAAATACTGTGAAATTTTTGCTTCTTCTATCTCTAAAAGGGATATTGAAATTCTAAAATAAAAACTAAAGACTGATTGATTTTTAACAACTCTATAGAAAGTAAATAAAAACTTTGACTGAATCTCGACAGTCTATGTCATTATTCCAAATTAACCCTAAAATACCCCTCTTTGAAATTTTAATACTAGTATTTTTTAAATTTCCTCTTTTTCGGACGGCAATTCTTTGTCTATAATTCCGGACATGATTTTGCTGGAATTCAGGTGGAGCATATAATACAGAGTGCTTTTTAATAAAGATTGAATAGAACCAAGAGCAAACATCGTTGTTTGTTGTTGTTTCGATGTGTTTTGGCGCGATGGATCGTTCTGTACATCGTTACTCAAGACCACAGGGGCTTGGTGTCAGGATTTCGGTATTTTTGTTTGAAATATTATTTATTGGTTTTTTTATTACATACAAGGTTGGTACTAGTTCATACATATCGATAACTTTGCCCGAAATCCATTTTTAACAAACTTCAAAAAATTCCGAAATATATAACATTAAAAAACACAAGGGACGAAAATACCGAAATCCTGAAACCAAGCCCACATGTACTTACGTTTTTATGTAAACCCAATAAAAATTATACCTGAAACTAAAGTGCTTTTATTCTGTATGGAAGTGAGAGTTGATAAAAATTTATGTCCATTGCTGAGAAAATCGTGCATGACAACTCCTGTCGGTACACCATTTCAACATCAAACACATTTTTTCTGATGAAATTAGGAAGTGACGTTTTCAAATAATATCATTGGATGAGAAAAAATGACGAATCCCTCTGGTCAAGGATTCCAGAAAATGAATGATTTAATGTCCAAGTCGACACATGTCGGTATTGCTGTTATTGCTAATTTAGTTATATACACGGGTAAGTCTAGTTACCATAAACAGTTAAGTCAACTTATGACGGTGTTCCAAAATTGGAAGAATATACACAGACAAGAAGAAGTTTTACCGAAAATGGTACGTAACAGTCCGTGACCTATTTCTGCAATGCGAACTATACCCTCTATATAATCCCTTTCACGATAACTGCGGGGCTGTCATTAACGCATGCGCATAAATACTTCCGAGTGGGTTGCTAATGTCAATACTTCCGAGTGGTTGTTATGTAAACAGTGAAAATGGTAAAGACGTGTTGTGTTTATAAATGTAACAACCAATACAACGCGGCTGCAAAAGTAAAGGGTGTAAGTTTTTTTCGGTTTCCCAAAGACCAAAGAAAACGAAGAGCATGGATTAAAGCCATTAACAGGAGGGATTGGTTACCAAATGACCATAGTTGGATTTGTTCCGAACATTTCATTGACGGGTGGCATGGTGAGGAACCCACAGATAATAATTATGCTCCAACAATATTTGCATACAAATCTGCAACACCAAGTGCATCTCAGATTGAAAGAGAATCCAGACATCGTTGCAGAGACATATCAAAGGTAAATATAGTGTCAATTATTATCGTTATTATCAAACAATTTATGGGAATGATTGGATAATGACTTAAATACATAATGTGATCGTGTGTGTATATAGTATGTATCTACCATGCAGTGTATCAGTGTACCAACACAATAAAGACGGTAGCAGTCTTCATTGGTCAAGCAGAAGACACACACCACATACGTCGTGTTAAAACTGAAAAAAGCAACGCTAAACTATATGTTATCAACCAAAAACATGTTTAGAAAATTTCTATGAAGAACAAATAATAATAATAATAGTGGAATTTTTTAAATGCATACATATCAGCTGTATGGCTCAATGTGTACATATGAATTTAATCCTTATAGGAGGTCATACTGTTGCCTTCAGGCATAAGTTACATCACGGTAACCCTAATGTGACCTGACCATTACATGTACTTGGAACTAATCAGGGTTTACACATTAAAAATATACAGATTTTTTTAAATTGTTAATCAAAATGCAAAATAAAATAAGCTCAATAAAAATATTAAATTCACTCACAAGAAAAAAAATTGTTTAAAAATGTTATAAAAATAGGTATTGAATTAGCTAAAAATTTTAAATGAAATTTTCTGACACAAGTAACTGGTGACTGTTCTGGTCACATCATGTTTATATAAATATTATTATCATAAAATAATGGGGCAGAATTTGATTTGTGAAAAACCCAAACTTAGCACATGACAGCTACATAATTTGTGAACTTAGACACAGGAATCCTGATAAAAGAGATAATGGGTTCAAATATATGCAATTTGGAATTTGATCAAGTCCTTCTGTGTTACATTAACAATATCTGGTGATACCCAGTGAATTGATGAAAAAATTTGCTGCCCTACCTAGCCCTAGATTAAGCTCTGTTTTGCATTCACTGTGATTTGGTTACATTTCTTCTTAAAAGTCACCTACTATAAATTATTCTTTATTGGTATAGGATGAAAATTATGGATTTTTTTTTTCTTTAATCTGTCTGATTTTAAATGAAAAGTTATTGGCAGTGCTCAGAATTTGTCATGTCTTTTGTGTGAATGAAATAGTGTAGCATCATAATTCTAATAAGACACTTTTTTATTACAGGAACAGCTAGACAAAGCAACACAAGATCAACAAAGAGAACAATTAAATAAGAGTTTTAGTCTTTTTGCTCACTCAGATTACTGTACCCAAGAGCAAGAGTGGGAAGAAGCAGTGCCAACTACCACAAGTGCTGATGATGTTGCAGATGCAAACATCACTTTTACCACAAGCACAGGTTTGTATTGTATTAAGCATATGTTCAATTGAGAAATAATTTGGTAACATTTATCTAGGGCATGAACACCGGTGAAGCACACTCAAACTGCATTGTAATTAAAGAAGGATTATGCTGAATTTGCACAAGATTCACTAGTGTTCATACTTTTACATGTTACCAAACATGAAATCAATCTTATATTACAACTTTAGCCATGGCATGTGTAGATAGTGTAACAAATTCAACGGATATAAATGTAACAATTCAACATAAATACAAACGTTTATTTTAAAATTTGTACACAAGATTTAAGCAGTTGTTATGTTTACTTATATCATCACATTAAAGTCACAAAACATATTAAACCTATTTACTGTGCAACTGATATCGATTTTTATTTAATTTCTTTTTCTAATAAGTAGATATCTGTTAACAGCTATAAAAATTTTATCCAGTTAACTGAACTTATAATTTCAAATTTTGTTGAACTTCACAAAAACATTATGTATTTTTAGGTTCTCAGTGTGAACCTGATCCTTTATTAGTGGAAAACATTGCACTCAGGAGAGAAGTGAAACAGTTGAAAGAAGAGTTGAGGAAGCATAAATGGAGTGTTGAAAAAATTTCTGACAATGACTCTGCAACAAAGTTTTATACTGGTCTGCCAACATTTGCAGTTTTTGTGTGGCTTTTCCAATATCTTGAAAGTAAGAGCTCAAGGATGACATATTGGACAGGTGAAAGTAGCACACCATCTGGAGATAGGTCACGCAGTTACAGCAGTAATGCCTCACTAAGTCCCATCAACCAACTGCTTGCTGTGTTAATTAGGAACAAACTTGGACTTTTTGTGCAAGATGTTGGAGATAGATTTGGTATTTCTACCTCTACATTTTCAAAGTACTACACAACATGGATTTGTTTACTATATGAAGAATTGAAAGCTCTGAATCCATTTCCATCCAGAGATATAATCAATAGAACCATGCCATCACAGTTCAAGAAGAAGTATCCAACCACTAGAATTATATTGGACTGTACTGAGATATTCACACAGAGATCTTCTAGTTTAACCAATCAAAGTCTGACATTTTCAAATTACAAAAATCATAATACTATTAAATTCTTAATTGGAATTACACCAGCTGGTGCAATTTCATATGTATCAGAGGCTTGGGGTGGAAGGGTATCTGATCGCCAACTTACAGAGGAATGTGGCTTATTAGACCTCCTTGAACCAGGTGACAGTGTCATGGCTGATAAGGGCTTTACCATAGCTGATCTTCTGGAAAAAAGAGGCTGTACACTAAATATTCCCCCATTTCGAGGTAACACAATTCAGTTTACTACTGAAGATGTTCATGAGACACAGGAAATAGCATCCTTGAGAATCCTTGGGAAAGAAAAATTGGAAGAGTCAAAAACTTCCACATATTTGATGGAATTTTACCTCTATCACTGGCCCCTTTGGCAACAAAAGTATTTAAAGTTTGCTGTTGGTTGACTAACTTGGACCCACCACTTGTAGGAGACAAAGGTAATTTTTGTAATTCTTATAAATTCTTATTAACATATAGTGAAATATTAAGCCAATTTTGTTTTTAAAGGTTGGTTAGATCAGAGAAACTTTTAGTGCCACATCTAAACAATGATTAACTAACATCTACAATTTACTGTTAATAAAAGACATAATTATAACATTCCAATAAGCAATACATCATTATAAATCAAGACAAGATATCATAATAACAATTTTATATGCAAAGTAAAATAACAATATTTCTATAGGCAAGACACTATTACAATTCTGTAGTCAAGGCATTGTAACAACATTTGTTTATGCTAAACTTCATAACAAAATTTCAATAAGTAAGGCAAATTACCACATTTTAATAATTTCAAAATACACAATGTATCTGACAAATATACAGGCAGAAAAATAGGATAAACCACGGATTTTTTATTGACGGGTTATAAAAATTATTTATGATACAGTAGAGGGTAAATGAAATTCATATAAAACTCAACTAATTTTGGCATCATATTAGCGACAAAATCAGCATCAAAATAAATCCTGTCAATACAGATATTGTTTTGGGATGCACCTGTCCAAACAACAAAGTCACACCATGGCAAACCCATAATTGCCATTTCACCTTGCACTTGGGCGTAATATTTATGGTTATGATTAAGAGTTGGTCCTGCATCTGTGTTAATTAGGCAAAAGTTTTTGTTGTTCATGTTCATGATATCATCTACCTCCATCTTACTTACATTAATTCCATTTAAAGAGAATGGGCATTTAATTTCAAGAAGTCCCACAGAGTCTTCCTCTGTAACTTTTCCATCACTTGAGGCACCAAGAAAGGAATGAGTAGAGTACAGTGTAAGGCCTGTGTGCTCAACTGAAAATTTCTTGTTTACAAAAGATTTTATTGTAATGTAATCAGCATATGCTCTTTCTTCATTATCAATTCCCCATTGTACTGCTTCTGGTAGTCTGGGATACCTTAAAATAAACAAAGGCAAATAAGCATGATTTAATTTTGTTATATCTTAAAATATTAAATGATACAGGTTCATTTATTTCTTTTATATGTATATAAAGTTATATGTCCAGATTTGCAGATTGTCTCCCTTTACTCATAAGTCTCCCCTTCACAATGGAACTTGCAGCAAAGATGAAAATCTGGCTAGCTAATACCTAGTGTCTATATAAACCTCAATTTCTATTAAATGGAAATGTCATTGTAATGAATATACCCACCTTTCCAAGCAGGAACCTTCCATTATTCGTTTCACCAGTGAGTTGGGTTGGCTCTTGATGCCTAATACATCTCCAAAAATTGAGCTTGTGAGTCTTCCAATATGTAGTTTTCTCCACATCTCAGAAAGTCTCTGGCCTCTTGTGGATGTCTCAATAAAATTCACAAGCTCTATATCTATTTCAGCTGGAGGTACTAAAAATACAAAGCTGTACTTTATCAATTTGTAATTTTATTAACTCTTCTTATTTTTATATTTTTCAGATTAGAGACCATGCTTATTTATGCCTGTGACTTGTAAAATTATTGGAATGTGTGAATTTAAAGACATTTACAAAACAATCTCACTACTAGTATTTTACAAAAATGATTTTTAGATTATGTTGGCATTTTCATGAAAGACCTGAAAATTTCACTGACAGTTAAGAAAACAATTATGTATCTTAAAGCATGGAATGTGTGATACAACTAACCGTTATTTTCTGTAAAGAGCATATTTTCCATCCTGGAGTACATTGGATTTACCATTGTTGTTACCTCTACTTCCTGGTTGGCAGCAGGTACATCATCAGGAATGTTCCAAAGAAGAGTCATTCCTATAATAATATTTTCAATGTTTAGTTACCGAATTGCATCATGTAATTATAGTTGAACATAATTTTACTAATTTCCTTACATATTACAACATTTATATAATGAATGTATGACTGTTATGCCATGATTGATCAGGCATAAATTTAAGGATATTTAAATGAAATCATACTTATTATCTTTCAAATAAATATCATGATCATAAAAAAATGTAGTGCTGACAGAATGAAATCAACTGAATATACTAGATAGAATTGGTTTGTTGATGTCTGTGTCCAGATTTTAATTTAAAATACAAAAATATATCATTACATATAAAATATTTACCTGTGTTTGGAAAAACAGACCTAAGTTTCTGTAAATGTTGTAATGATCTGCCCAAGTCTGTGTTTCTGTCATCTGAATGTCTAGGGTCAAAATCAGTTTGTGGTGGTGGTGCTCTGTCTTTACTGTCTGAAAGTCTAGGCTTGTATGGTTTAAGAGTCTTCAATGGTTGGGGTTTTAAAGAACTCCTAGGCACTTTCCATTGGCATAACATAGAGGTACAACTCTGTTGTTGTTCATTTGCTGCATCAGATGTCTTTGCATTTCTTAAGGTGAATAAAAGCCCACCAACATGACTGCAGGATTGTGCTAACCTTTAGAATTAAAACAAATTAACTAGTTACCATTCATATAATATGATCTAATCTATAAAGATTACAATTATTGTTGCATTTTTATTTTTTAAAAAATCAGAAAATGACTAACATACATGTATTCACTATTTTTTGCTTTTATATTTGGTAGTTTATTTTCATATGTGGTATATTTTTACACTTCCTAATTAACAATGAAAGGTTAGAATCAATACACTCTTAATTACTGAAAAAAATTAATTAGAAATGGTAAGCCAGCCATCATGTAAAATGCAAAATTTAAATTGGGACCAATGACTGTAGAAGTTCTTACTGAAGAAACAATGGTTTACATGATATATAAATTACAGAACTATATTTACAACTGGGAACAAGCCTCATTGATTGTAAGACAGATTTAACATGTATGTGATTAAAACATTTCAATCACAGTTTGGATTGTCAAATTAATCTTACCCTACTGGACACTGACAGAAAGCATAGTCTATGGTATCCCCTGATGGTCTTTGGGTGAGACATGCATACACTTCATATCTATGATTCTTCATAGATGCTTGGCAGAGTGCCTTTACATAAATAGTTGATTCATCAATCTGCAAGAAATAAAACATAATTTATAAATCTACTATTATCTAGGTAAACAAATTTTATAATAGTTGAGTAAAAAATCAAAGGCAAAGTGTGTGTGTGTGTGTGTGTGTGTGTGTGTGTGTGTGTGTGTGTGTGTGTGTGTGAGGAGGAGGAGGACATGTGACATATAAGTGATAATAAACCAAGTTTGTGAAACCAAACATTTTATTCTGTTTGGACAAAATGAATATATAATTTGTTTGTTTTTGTTTTTTCTATGTCAGAATGTTTTCCCCAATGGGAAACGTGTGTGTGTGTGTGTGTGTGTGTGTGTGTGTGTGTGTGTGTGTGTGTGAATAATTTTATATTAAAATGTCATTTATGACCTTCTTTTTTATTCTTTAATAAATATTTTTTATTTTTGTTTTCATAGGGATTCTCTATATATTTTCATTTACAGAATCATTGTTGTTCGTTTATCTATTCATACATGTTTTCAATACAGTTGATATGCGAATTTCCAACCCCAGAAAAAAGCGAATTACTTCGCAACTCTGTGTGTATTGGGGTAGCGGTTTTATTTATTCATTTATTCTTTATTTATTAATTTTTTGTCCGTGTTACTTTCTTTTCTTCTCCGGCTAAAATGTGTGATTCGAAATTGAATTAAATAAAACCAGAAATGCATTTGTAACACACAGATTGTGCTGTGCTGTACAGGTCTACTTCTTTGGTACGCAAGTATACAGTAGTGCTCAAGAAAACTGACATAGTTACGGTGCCTTAGTTACCAATAACGACATAACTAGAAAAGTCTTCGACTTTCCTACGTAAAAAAAAAAAAGCTGAAAAATTGCTGATGCAACATTAAACAACATTTCAACAATATCAAACAGAGCTACCATTGTAACTCTAATAATTAAACAGCTTACTGTGTCATTAGAGGTCAATAATTATAATTTTCAGAGTTTTGATGATATCAAAGAAAAACAAAAATCTGCATGATTGGAAAAACTGTTAATATTTAAGTCTAAACAAAATCAATCTACCAATGAAGTTCCATGTTGATACCTCTAATAGTTTAAGTGTCCTACTCCAGAAAAAATAATGACAAAGGACTAAAAGAAACAGTGATGGACAAGACAGCAATTGGTAGCAGACCTCAGTCATGAAATGACAGCCAAAATTGCCCAATTTTGGTCATACCACCTTTAGTGTTATGCACCCATATTTCAATAATTTTTAAAGTAACACCAGAAATGTTGATACTTTTTAAAATCAGAAGAATTCAAGCACTATTTCTATTCTGAATTTATGACCCAAATGCAAATTTTAACAAGTTTAGCAAACATTTTGTTACCATGGCAACCACACAGAAAATTGTAAAATTTTACCTCAAAATAGACCATTTTCATAGAATCTGATGGTCAACAAACCCCGAACTACATATATTGGCACATATTGTCCCTGAATCCTCAAATATTACTTTTTTTCTTTTTCAAAAAAAATCAATACCTTGTCTGATTCATTTTTTCAGAAATTTGGAAAATGTGTCAATCATGCTAAAAGCACATGGCAATGTTTACATGCAAAATGTGGTCCAGGCATAGGAAGTGCATTGTGCGGCTCAAGTCCTTACGCTGGAAATATAGTGCGATAGTCATCCAACTCAGCTTAATTCTTTAGCAAACCTCAGAAGCTCTCACCCTGGCAAAATTGCAAAGTGCTATCTATTAACAAATTTAAATGAGCAGGGTCTAAGTAAAGACCCCTGAGTTTTTTATATGCACTACTTTTGACCGTCCCCCATCCGGCCTTATCACGACTGAGGTCTACTACCATTATATACTCCGATATGGGGCCTCAAGGGGACATAACTACTTCATTTGTTCATCCAGGCATGATGGTAGCCAAGTTTCATTAAATTTGACCCAGTAGTTTTGGAGAAGATTGAAATGTTAAAAGTTTACACATGATGCAGGATGAAGGAAGATGTATAGCAATAGCTCATCTGAGCTAATAAAATATCATATCATATATGCACCAATATTTTATCAATAAATAAATAAATTTTATACCCTTGTTCTCATGGACAAATAAATTGTAAGACGAAATTCCTTTAACATAGGATTTCTTTCTTGGGTATGTATATACCCTTCCAGTGTCTTTTTTCAATCGATTCCCCACCCATTCCTACAAATAAAATATAATAATTACAGTAAATAATTTAAACCATAAATTGTTGAAAGTGATTTATTACAGAAATATTATGGTTTCAAAAGCCATTTTTATCAAGTCTGAAAATATACAACTGTCATACATAATCGCTGTCTATTTTTGCAGTTCAACATCGAAAACATTATAGTATAACTGATTTTGTAGACAACATCTGCCAATGTAGAACTTGATTCGTTGACAATAATGCCAATAATGCATTAGAATTTTTGTAAAGCAGCTTGATGACAAATTGAACATGCTTAATGGCATACACAGCAAAGGTTTTCAGCATGTCTGTGTAATGATAGAAGAAATCATAAAAATTGAGCCAAATATATTCTGGTATTTCATAAGTCATCCCATTACAATCACAAAGACAAATCTTGAACAGCCTCCAGACATTTTTTTTGATAACTAACTGTCTGGCCATTACATGATGTAAGCACCTTGTCCATTAACATGTACAAATTATGATATTCTGTCAAAGGTTCAGTCATGATCTTCCCTTATGTAACAGAAAAGTATATATAAGGTTATTTCAGGCCTTACTACAACATACACACATACTAGACACAGACATTAACAGATATACACACAGTACCACGGATGCATCAACTCACCATGGCAGGTTTACATACAGACTACGCAGCACACATAGGTACACATACAGACCACAGCACAAACAGGAACATCACGAAAGCCAACATAAAGTACAGAAGAAATAAGAATAAAAAAAAAACAGATACAATTAAATCTATTACTATTATTATTATTCATAAGTCATTATTATATGACAGCTGGACACAGTTGTGGATATAGTTGAATTCATTTGATGTTTTGTTTGTGTTGAACAATTTCATGGATTACTATGGAGACCAGCCAAAGCATATTTTGTATGGGATTACACTCACAATTGCAGTATCATGCACACAATAAGCTTTTTTGATAAAAAATTCAGTTAATGACTTATCAACTAGATTTTTCAAATAGAGATCAATATAAAAATCTTATGAGCACAAAAGTGTCTTTTGTCACAATCTATCAATGTTGAATATGGAGTAGACATGTTTGTGATGGACATACAAACTAACACAACAAAAATAAACTGTAAAATATGGATATGGATTACATACCACTTAATAAGTGAATGCATAAATTTTGAATCTATAATTACTTTAGTCCCTTATGGGATTTGTTTAAAAAAAAAAAAAGAAAATTCCATGAAAGTTTTTGAATAACAAAATCATGAAATTTTAACCCTGTGAATATTAAAGATCCTACAGTGAATTATATTAAAATAAGGCATTGTTACATACAATATATCCCACGCTGATGGGTGCTTGTTTTCAGGAAGAGCTCAGTTTGAATTTGTATGGAAGAAAATGGGGAACAAAAAAACCAAAACAAAACACTGCTGTTTCCCAATACTAATAATCTGAAGTTTGCAGTCGGTATATAAACTACTATAGGAAACATGAAAAGGCTCGGAAATGAAACTTGGATGGACACACGGATGGACAATGCCAAAACCATATCCTCAGCTTTAAAAAATAGCCTAAAAACGAATATTACTCAATATACATATTGCTTAATTATTCAGAGGCAATAATCCAGAGTTAAATTATCAAACTTTTTTAGATATGTGCATCTTCTTTTGAAAATGAAGCTTAACATAAAGCTTCACAGAAATTGAGTGACTGGTTTTTAAAATATAGTCCCAGAAACAATCAGGGACAATAACTCTGGATTTAATGGTTGAACCTAGTGACCCTGATGATATGTGCATCTCATCCTTGTAATGAAGCTTCCCACGAAGATTCATTTAAATCTAGCAAATAGTTTTCAAGAAATCAAATGTTACTTTATAAGTATATTGTTTAACTAATCTGGGCAATAACATTGGCTTTAATGATCAAACTGGGTGAATCCAAGGATATGTACATCTCCTCTTAGTAGTGGAGCTTACAACAAAGATTCATTTAAACCAACCAATAGTTTTCAAGAAATAGACAGGAAACAAATATTTCTCTACATGTATATTGTTTAACTAATCAGGGACAATAACTCTGGGTTTAGCGATCAAACAAGGTAACCCTGATAATAAGTGTCTCTTTGGTAATGAAGCTTTTCAACAAGTTTTATTGAAATTCAGCCAGCTGTTTCAGAGAAATATCCCAGAAACAAAATTTGGACTGATGCAAGAACATATGGACAGAAAATTCACCAGGGGAAATAATTACATATATATTTTAATATAACTAATATATGATTCAAAGCCATTAACACACTATATAATTACCACTACAACTGCCTTTTCAAGACAAGCTTTGCGAGCTGCCTTCTCATGCAAAGCATCACACTGTTTGCTCTTTGATCTCATACCCTTTGCAAAAAAATCTTCTAAAATTATTTTCTGTTGGGATGTAATAATTGTTCTCTGAAAAAATGAGCATATGATCATAATGAATAAATGTGAAACAATCAAGGTCAACATGCTTTGTGTCACTTTGACCTTGAATGTGGGTAAAAGTCAACTGGCAAAAAAAAAAAAAAAAAAAAAAAAAACAATTTATGACAAGATGTTTTAACCACTTTACTTCTGATGTGCTTTTACTAAATGTAAATGTAAAAAATCAAGTTTTCTAGGCATTTTAATTTATTATAAAGAAGCTGTTTAAATGTTACCACTTCAAATCAGTATGATCTTAAATGTTGGTCAATGTCAGTCACCTTTGCAAACTTGGTAGCGCTTCATAATGTGATGCTAAATATACTTTCAAACTGCCAGGCATAATGATTCATAAAAAGGATGTGTAAAGTTTTAAAGTTTAGAACTTGAACCTGGCAGCTAAGCAAACTCGAAAGGGCCTGGTTTGTCAACTCCCTACCAAGTTTTATTGAAATGGGATTACTGAATCTGGAAAAGACATTGCTAAAGCAAAAAGCTTGTGGATGACAGACAAAGGAAATGAACAAAAAAAAAAAAACATTCAAGTAGCTCACCTGGAGCATTTGCTTGAGTGCACTTATGGCAGTTGAAGACAAACAAAGTCTATGAATAAAAAATGTTTGAACCTGCAACATTTTAACAAATTGAACATGAAATGATTATATGATGATGATTGAAAAGTGGTTCAACTGAAGCAGTTCAAAATACTTGTACCGGTAGTATGAATATACAAAAAAAATGAACACTTTTTCTCCAAATATCAAAATTGTTCTGATGAAATATATAATTTGCATTATTACAATAGAAACAGCACTAAAATGCATGTCTGCTCAAGGCAAAAATTTATGTTACAAAGTTTCTTCAAAATAGTAACTAAAGCAAGTTTGAACAATATTAGTGAAAGAAATACAGTTGTTCTGCAGCAAGACGAAATTAGTTAACATGAAAAGCAAGTCAACTGTTTGCATGGAAATCAAAGCAGTGGTTGTAGACTAACAACAATGAGAAAAACTGATAAAAGCATCAGCAATTTTGCAGCTATTCATGGCTACAAAACATTAAAAGATACAAAATTATCAATAAAAACCTAAATAAATGTAATATCCATTAGTATAAAATTAGAAAAAAAACTTGTAGTATCACAGACAACCTATGCATAAAACACAGGAAAATATTTAATATGATTAAATTTACCAAGAAAGTTTAAAATTTTATGTTGACTGACATTTGCAATGCCAATTAAACTTCATTTTAAGGGCATAATAAACAATAAAATACAGTCTAGTTTACGTTAATTCTACCTACCATATCTATTTGATGATTTCTTGAGTTTTTTGTGACTATTAATAATGTTGGAATAAACATGCATAAAAAAGAACTAACAAGACTTAATGTCTATATAAAATGAAAAGTATAGCATAACATAGCAAAGATTTTGTCTGTTTAAAATAAAACAAAAAGCATAATGTAATGTAACAGATCTGTCTGTATAAAATAAAAAGTAAAACATAATTTTACAGACCTCTTGTCTGTATAAAATAAAAAGTAAAACATAATTTTACGGACCTCTTGTTTGTATAAAATAAAAAGTAAAACATAATTTTACGGACCTCTTGTTTGTATAAAATAAAAAGTAAAACATAATTTTACAGACCTCTTGTCTGTATAAAATAAAATGTAAAACATAATTTTACAGACCTCATGTCTGTTTAAGATAAAAAGTAAAACATAATTTTACATACCTCTTGTCTGTATAAAATAAAAAATAAGCATTTAAAAAAGAATTTAACAAAAAAATAAAATGAAATAAAAAATAATTAGAGAACAGACTACCAGTCTGTGTTGTTGGAACTTATTAAATTAAAAATGAAATAAATAAAATCATAAAACCAGACAGAGTAATTTCTTTTCCTTTCCATAGTCCACTGTCAGAAAGGCCAGGAGCTGAAAAATAAACAAAAGGAACCACAAAGCAACGAGAACTTCAATTAACATATTAATATTTATTGTTTTCAATCTTCTTTCATTAAACATTACACTATACACATACACCACATCCACTGACACCCGCACTCAATGCCCACCCATACACAATGAAACACCCCACAGCTTTATATTGCCAAAATTTGACCTGATCAAATTATAGATAAATAGAGGTTTAACTGTACTTCAGTGAAAAAAAGAGTTCTGAATTAAAAGTTAACTCATAATAATGTCAACTGTGTGTATGTTTTAAGTTTCGAAACTGTATAATCAGTATAAAGAGTAAAATTCTAGACACCCTTCATTACTTATCTATATGTACTGGTAACTTGTTACTTGAGCACCATTAAAGCTATTTGTTTAAAAACATCTTTACTATGGTATATTACTAACCTAATAATTTCAACTTGCTGGAAATAAAACTTCTTCTTTAAAGATCTATACTAATACCTAAAACATAGATTTCATAACCATATAATTATAAAAAGCAAAGTATCTCATGTCAGGTCATGTTAAAGTAAACAGTATGTCATATAAATAATCAATATGTCAGGTCATGTTAAAGTAAACAGTATGTCATATAAGACATCAATATGTCAGGTCATGTTACAGTAAACAGTATGTCATATAAGACATCAATATGTCAGGTCATGTTAAAGTAAACATTCTGTCATATAAGTATTCAATATGTCAGGTCATGTTACAGTAAACAGTATGTCATATAAGACATCAATATGTAAGATCATGTTAAAGTAAACAGTCTGTCATATAAGTAATCAATATGTAAGGTCATGTTAAAGTAAACAGTCTGTCATATAAGACATCAATATGTCAGGTCATGTTAAAGTAAACAGTATCTCATATAAGACATCAATATCTAAGGTCATGTTAGAGTTAACATTCTGTCATATAAGTAATCAATATGTCAGGTCATGTTACAGTAAACAGTATGTCATATAAGACATCAATATGTCAGGTCATGTTAAAGTAAACAGTCTGTCATATAAGTGATCAATGTGTAAGGTCATGTTAGAGTTAACAGTCTGTCATATAAGTAATCAATATGTCAGGTGATGTTAGAGTAAACAGTCTGTCATATAAGTACTCAATATGTCAGAGTAAACAGTCTGTCATATAAGTAATCAATATGTCAGGTTATGTTAGAGTAAACAGTATGTCATATAAGTAATCAATATGTCAGGTGATGTTAGAGTAAACAGTCTGTCATATAAGTAATCAATATGTCAGGTGATGTTAGAGTAAACAGTATGTCATATAAGACATCAATATGTCAGGTGATGTTAGAGTAAACAGTATGTCATATAAGTAATCAATATGTAAGGTCATGTTAAAGTAAACAGTCTGTCATATAAGTAATCAATATGTAAGGTCATGTTAAAGTAAACAGTCTGTCATATAAGACATCAATATGTCAGGTCATGTTAAAGTCAACAGCATGTCATATAAGACATCAATATGTAAGGTCATGTTAGAGTTAACATTCTGTCATATAAGTAATCAATGTGTAAGGTCATGTTAAAGTAAACAGTCTGTCATATAAGTAATCAATATGTCAGGTGATGTTAGAGTAAACAGTCTGTCATATAAGTACTCAATATGTCAGAGTAAAAAGTCTGTCATATAAGTAATCAATATGTCAGGTTATGTTAGAGTAAACAGTATGTCATATAAGTAATCAATATGTCAGTTGATGTTAGAGTAAACAGTCTGTCATATAAGTAATCAATATGTCAGGTCATGTTACAGTAAACAGTATGTCATATAAGACATCAACATGTCAGGTGATGTTAGAGTAAACAGTCTGTCATATAAGTAATCAATATGTCAGGTGATGTTAGAGTAAACAGGCTGTCATATAAGTAATCAATATGTCAGGTGATGTTAGAGTAAACAGTCTGTCATATAAGTAATCAATATGTCAGGTGATGTTAGAGTATACATTCTGTCATGTAAGTCATCAATATGTCAGGTGATGTTAGAGTAAACAGTCTGTCATATAAGTAATCAATATGTAAGGTCATGTTAGAATAAACAGTATGTCATATAAGTAATCAATATGTCAGGTCATGTTAAAGTAAACAGTCTGTCATATAAGTACTCAATATGTCAGAGTAAAAAGTCTGTCATATAAGTAATCAATATGTCAGGTTATGTTAGAGTAAACAGTATGTCATATAAGTAATCAATATGTCAGTTGATGTTAGAGTAAACAGTCTGTCATATAAGTAATCAATATGTCAGGTCATGTTACAGTAAACAGTATGTCATATAAGACATCAACATGTCAGGTGATGTTAGAGTAAACAGTCTGTCATATAAGTACTCAATATGTAAGGTGATGTTAGAGTATACATTCTGTCATATAAGTCATCAATATGTCAGGTGATGTTAGAGTAAACAGTCTGTCATATAAGTAATCAAAATGTCAGGTGATGTTAGAGTAAACAGTCTGGCATATAAGTAATCAATATGTCAGTTGATGTTAGAGTAAACAGTCTGTCATAAAGGTAATCAATATGTCAGGTCATGTTAAAGTAAACATTCTGTCATATAAGTATTCAATATGTCAGGTCATGTTACAGTAAACAGTATGTCATATAAGACATCAATATGTAAGGTCATGTTAGAGTTAACAGTATGTCATATAAGTAATGACTATGTCAGGTCATGTTAGAGTAAACAGTCTGTCATATAAATAATCAATATGTCAGGTCATGTTAAAGTAAACAGTCTGTCATATAAGTAATCAATATGTCAGGTGATGTTAGAATAAACAGTCTGTCATATAAGTAATCAATATGTAAGGTCATGTTAGAATAAACAGTATGTCATATAAGTAATCATTATGTCAGGTCATGTTAAAGTAACCAGTCTGTCATATAAGTAATCAATATGTAAGGTCATGTTAGAGTTAACAGTATGTCATATAAGTAATCACTATGTCAGGTCATGTTAGAGTAAACAGTCTGTCATATAAGTAATCAATATGTCAGGTCATGTTAAAGTAAACAGTATGTCATATAAGTAATCAATATGTCAGGTAATGTTAGAATAAACAGTCTGTCATATAAGTAATAAATATGTCAGGTGATGTTAGAGTAAACAGTCTGTCATATAAGTACTCAATATGTCAGAGTAAACAGTCTGTCATATAAGTAATCAATATGTCAGGTTATGTTAGAGTAAACAGTATGTCATATAAGTAATCAATATGTCAGGTGATGTTAGAGTAAACAGTCTGTCATATAAGTAATCAATATGTCAGGTGATGTTAGAGTAAACAGTATGTCATATAAGACATCAATATGTCAGGTGATGTTAGAGTAAACAGTATGTCATATAAGTAATCAATATGTAAGGTCATGTTAAAGTAAACAGTCTGTCATATAAGTAATCAATATGTAAGGTCATGTTAAAGTAAACAGTCTGTCATATAAGACATCAATATGTCAGGTCATGTTAAAGTCAACAGTATGTCATATAAGACATCAATATGTAAGGTCATGTTAGAGTTAACATTCTGTCATATAAGTAATCAATGTGTAAGGTCATGTTAAAGTAAACAGTCTGTCATATAAGTAATCAATATGTCAGGTGATGTTAGAGTAAACAGTCTGTCATATAAGTACTCAATATGTCAGAGTAAAAAGTCTGTCATATAAGTAATCAATATGTCAGGTTATGTTAGAGTAAACAGTATGTCATATAAGTAATCAATATGTCAGTTGATGTTAGAGTAAACAGTCTGTCATATAAGTAATCAATATGTCAGGTCATGTTACAGTAAACAGTATGTCATATAAGACATCAACATGTCAGGTGATGTTAGAGTAAACAGTCTGTCATATAAGTAATCAATATGTCAGGTGATGTTAGAGTAAACAGGCTGTCATATAAGTAATCAATATGTCAGGTGATGTTAGAGTAAACAGTCTGTCATATAAGTAATCAATATGTCAGGTCATGTTAAAGTAAACAGTATGTCATATAAGTAATCAATATGTCAGGTAATGTTAGAATAAACAGTATGTCATATAAGACATCAATATGTAAGGTCATGTTAGAGTTAACAGTATGTCATATAAGTAATGACTATGTCAGGTCATGTTAGAGTAAACAGTATGTCATATAAGACATCAATATGTCAGGTGATGTTAGAGTAAACATTCTGTCATATATAAGTAATCAATATGTCAGGTCATGTTAAAGTAAACAGTATGTCATATAAGTAATCAATATGTAAGGTCATGTTCAAGTAAACAGTCTGTCATATAAGTAATCAATATGTCAGTTCATGTTACAGTAAACAGTATGTCATATAAGACATCAATATGTAAGGTCATGTTAGAGTTAACAGTATGTCATATAAGTAATCACTATGTCAGGTCATGTTAGAGTAAACAGTCTGTCATATAAGTAATCAATATGTCAGGTCATGTTAAAGTAAACAGTCTGTCATATAAGTAATCAATATGTCAGGTGATGTTAGAGTAAACAGTCTGTCATATAAGTACTCAATATGTCAGAGTAAAAAGTCTGTCATATAAGTAATCAATATGTCAGGTTATGTTAGAGTAAACAGTATGTCATATAAGTAATCAATATGTCAGTTGATGTTAGAGTAAACAGTCTGTCATATAAGTAATCAATATGTCAGGTCATGTTACAGTAAACAGTATGTCATATAAGACATCAACATGTCAGGTGATGTTAGAGTAAACAGTCTGTCATATAAGTAATCAATATGTCAGGTGATGTTAGAGTAAACAGGCTGTCATATAAGTAATCAATATGTCAGGTGATGTTAGAGTAAACAGTCTGTCATATAAGTAATCAATATGTCAGGTGATGTTAGAGTATACATTCTGTCATATAAGTCATCAATATGTCAGGTGATGTTAGAGTAAACAGTCTGTCATATAAGTAATCAAAATGTCAGGTGATGTTAGAGTAAACAGTCTGGCATATAAGTAATCAATATGTCAGTTGATGTTAGAGTAAACAGTCTGTCATAAAGGTAATCAATATGTCAGGTCATGTTAAAGTAAACATTCTGTCATATCAGTATTCAATATGTCAGGTCATGTTACAGTAAACAGTATGTCATATAAGACATCAATATGTAAGGTCATGTTAGAGTTAACAGTATGTCATATAAGTAATGACTATGTCAGGTCATGTTAGAGTAAACAGTCTGTCATATAAATAATCAATATGTCAGGTCATGTTAAAGTAAACAGTCTGTCATATAAGTAATCAATATGTCAGGTGATGTTAGAATAAACAGTCTGTCATATAAGTAATCAATATGTAAGGTCATGTTAGAATAAACAGTATGTCATATAAGTAATCAATATGTCAGGTCATGTTAAAGTAAACAGTCTGTCATATAAGTAATCAATATGTAAGGTCATGTTAGAGTTAACAGTATGTCATATAAGTAATCACTATGTCAGGTCATGTTAGAGTAAACAGTCTGTCATATAAGTAATCAATATGTCAGGTCATGTTAAAGTAAACAGTATGTCATATAAGTAATCAATATGTCAGGTAATGTTAGAATAAACAGTCTGTCATATAAGTAATAAATATGTCAGGTGATGTTAGAGTAAACAGTCTGTCATATAAGTACTCAATATGTCAGAGTAAACAGTCTGTCATATAAGTAATCAATATGTCAGGTTATGTTAGAGTAAACAGTATGTCATATAAGTAATCAATATGTCAGGTGATGTTAGAGTAAACAGTCTGTCATATAAGTAATCAATATGTCAGGTGATGTTAGAGTAAACAGTATGTCATATAAGACATCAATATGTCAGGTGATGTTAGAGTAAACAGTATGTCATATAAGTAATCAATATGTAAGGTCATGTTAAAGTAAACAGTCTATCATATAAGTAATCAATATGTAAGGTCATGTTAAAGTAAACAGTCTGTCATATAAGACATCAATATGTCAGGTCATGTTAAAGTCAACAGTATGTCATATAAGACATCAATATGTAAGGTCATGTTAGAGTTAACATTCTGTCATATAAGTAATCAATGTGTAAGGTCATGTTAAAGTAAACAGTCTGTCATATAAGTAATCAATATGTCAGGTGATGTTAGAGTAAACAGTCTGTCATATAAGTACTCAATATGTCAGAGTAAAAAGTCTGTCATATAAGTAATCAATATGTCAGGTTATGTTAGAGTAAACAGTATGTCATATAAGTAATCAATATGTCAGTTGATGTTAGAGTAAACAGTCTGTCATATAAGTAATCAATATGTCAGGTCATGTTACAGTAAACAGTATGTCATATAAGACATCAACATGTCAGGTGATGTTAGAGTAAACAGTCTGTCATATAAGTAATCAATATGTCAGGTGATGTTAGAGTAAACAGGCTGTCATATAAGTAATCAATATGTCAGGTGATGTTAGAGTAAACAGTCTGTCATATAAGTAATCAATATGTCAGGTGATGTTAGAGTATACATTCTGTCATATAAGTCATCAATATGTCAGGTGATGTTAGAGTAAACAGTCTGTCATATAAGTAATCAAAATGTCAGGTGATGTTAGAGTAAACAGTCTGGCATATAAGTAATCAATATGTATGTTGATGTTAGAGTAAACAGTCTGTCATAAAGGTAATCAATATGTCAGGTCATGTTAAAGTAAACATTCTGTCATATAAGTATTCAATATGTCAGGTCATGTTACAGTAAACAGTATGTCATATAAGACATCAATATGTAAGGTCATGTTAGAGTTAACAGTATGTCATATAAGTAATGACTATGTCAGGTCATGTTAGAGTAAACAGTCTGTCATATAAATAATCAATATGTCAGGTCATGTTAAAGTAAACAGTCTGTCATATAAGTAATCAATATGTCAGGTGATGTTAGAATAAACAGTCTGTCATATAAGTAATCAATATGTAAGGTCATGTTAGAATAAACAGTATGTCATATAAGTAATCAATATGTCAGGTCATGTTAAAGTAAACAGTCTGTCATATAAGTAATCAATATGTAAGGTCATGTTAGAGTTAACAGTATGTCATATAAGTAATCACTATGTCAGGTCATGTTAGAGTAAACAGTCTGTCATATAAGTAATCAATATGTCAGGTCATGTTAAAGTAAACAGTATGTCATATAAGTAATCAATATGTCAGGTAATGTTAGAATAAACAGTCTGTCATATAAGTAATAAATATGTCAGGTGATGTTAGAATAAACAGTCTGTCATATAAGTAATCGATATGTCAGGTCATGTTACAGTAAACAGTATGTCATATAAGACATCAATATGTCAGGTGATGTTAGAGTAAACATTCTGTCATATATAAGTAATCAATATGTCAGGTCATGTTAAAGTAAACAGTATGTCATATAAGTAATCAATATGTAAGGTCATGTTCAAGTAAACAGTCTGTCATATAAGTAATCAATATGTCAGTTCATGTTACAGTAAACAGTATGTCATATAAGACATCAATATGTAAGGTCATGTTAGAGTTAACAGTATGTCATATAAGTAATCACTATGTCAGGTCATGTTAGAGTAAACAGTCTGTCATATAAGTAATCAATATGTCAGGTCATGTTAAAGTAAACAGTATGTCATATAAGTAATCAATATGTCAGGTGATGTTAGAATAAACAGTCTGTCATATAAGTAATCAATATGTCAGGTGATGTTAGAATAAACAGTCTGTCATATAAGTTATCAATGTCAGGTCATGTTAAAGTAAACAGTCTGTCATATAAGTTATCAATGTCAGGTCATGTTGGAGTAAACAGTCTGTCATATAAGTAATCAATATGTCAGGTCATGTTACAGTAAACAGTATGTCATATAAGTAATCAATATGTCAGGTGATGTTAGAATAAACAGTCTGTCATATAAGTAATCAATATGTCAGGTCATGTTACAGTAAACAGTCTGTCATATAAGTAATCAATATGTCAGGTCATGTTACAGTAAACAGTATGTCATATAAGACATCAATATGTCAGGTGATGTTAGAGTAAACATTCTGTCATATATAAGTAATCAATATGTCAGGTCATGTTAAAGTAAACAGTATGTCATATAAGTAATCAATATGTCAGGTGATGTTAGAGTAAACATTCTGTCATATATAAGTAATCAATATGTCAGGTCATGTTAAAGTAAACAGTATGTCATATAAGACATCAACATGTCAGGTGATGTTAGAGTAAACAGTCTGTCATATAAGTAATCAATATGTCAGGTGATGTTAGAGTAAACAGGCTGTCATATTAGTAATCAATATGTCAGGTGATGTTAGAGTAAACAGTCTGTCATATAAGTAATCAATATGTCAGGTGATGTTAGAGTATAGATTCTGTCATATAAGTCATCAATATGTCAGGTGATGTTAGAGTAAACAGTCTGTCATATAAGTAATCAATATGTCAGGTGATGTTAGAGTAAACAGTCTGGCATATAAGTAATCAATATGTCAGGTGATGTTAGAGTAAACAGTCTGTCATAAAGGTAATCAATATGTCAGGTCATGTTAAAGTAAACATTCTCTCATATAAGTATTCAATATGTCAGGTCATGTTACAGTAAACAGTATGTCATATAAGACATCAATATGTAAGGTCATGTTAGAGTTAACAGTATGTCATATAAGTAATGACTATGTCAGGTCATGTTAGAGTAAACAGTCTGTCATATAAATAATCAATATGTCAGGTCATGTTAAAGTAAACAGTCTGTCATATAAGTAATCAATATGTCAGGTGATGTTAGAATAAACGGTCTGTCATATAAGTAATCAATATGTCAGGTGATGTTAGAGTATACATTCTGTCATATAAGTCATCAATATGTCAGGTGATGTTAGAGTAAACAGTCTGTCATATAAGTAATCAAAATGTCAGGTGATATTAGAGTAAACAGTCTGGCATATAAGTAATCAATATGTCAGTTGATGTTAGAGTAAACAGTCTGTCATAAAGGTAATCAATATGTCAGGTCATGTTAAAGTAAACATTCTGTCATATAAGTATTCAATATGTCAGGTCATGTTACAGTAAACAGTATGTCATATAAGACATCAATATGTAAGGTCATGTTAGAGTTAACAGTATGTCATATAAGTAATGACTATGTCAGGTCATGTTAGAGTAAACAGTCTGTCATATAAATAATCAATATGTCAGGTCATGTTAAAGTAAACAGTCTGTCATATAAGTAATCAATATGTCAGGTGATGTTAGAATAAACAGTCTGTCATATAAGTAATCAATATGTAAGGTCATGTTAGAATAAACAGTATGTCATATAAGTAATCAATATGTCAGGTCATGTTAAAGTAAACAGTCTGTCATATAAGTAATCAATATGTAAGGTCATGTTAGAGTTAACAGTATGTCATATAAGTAATCACTATGTCAGGTCATGTTAGAGTAAACAGTCTGTCATATAAGTAATCAATATGTCAGGTCATGTTAAAGTAAACAGTATGTCATATAAGTAATCAATATGTCAGGTAATGTTAGAATAAACAGTCTGTCATATAAGTAATAAATATGTCAGGTGATGTTAGAGTAAACAGTCTGTCATATAAGTACTCAATATGTCAGAGTAAACAGTCTGTCATATAAGTAATCAATATGTCAGGTTATGTTAGAGTAAACAGTATGTCATATAAGTAATCAATATGTCAGGTGATGTTAGAGTAAACAGTCTGTCATATAAGTAATCAATATGTCAGGTGATGTTAGAGTAAACAGTATGTCATATAAGACATCAATATGTCAGGTGATGTTAGAGTAAACAGTATGTCATATAAGTAATCAATATGTAAGGTCATGTTAAAGTAAACAGTCTGTCATATAAGTAATCAATATGTAAGGTCATGTTAAAGTAAACAGTCTGTCATATAAGACATCAATATGTCAGGTCATGTTAAAGTCAACAGTATGTCATATAAGACATCAATATGTAAGGTCATGTTAGAGTTAACATTCTGTCATATAAGTAATCAATGTGTAAGGTCATGTTAAAGTAAACAGTCTGTCATATAAGTAATCAATATGTCAGGTGATGTTAGAGTAAACAGTCTGTCATATAAGTACTCAATATGTCAGAGTAAAAAGTCTGTCATATAAGTAATCAATATGTCAGGTTATGTTAGAGTAAACAGTATGTCATATAAGTAATCAATATGTCAGTTGATGTTAGAGTAAACAGTCTGTCATATAAGTAATCAATATGTCAGGTCATGTTACAGTAAACAGTATGTCATATAAGACATCAACATGTCAGGTGATGTTAGAGTAAACAGTCTGTCATATAAGTAATCAATATGTCAGGTGATGTTAGAGTAAACAGGCTGTCATATAAGTAATCAATATGTCAGGTGATGTTAGAGTAAACAGTCTGTCATATAAGTAATCAATATGTCAGGTGATGTTAGAGTTTACATTCTGTCATATAAGTCATCAATATGTCAGGTGATGTTAGAGTAAACAGTCTGTCATATAAGTAATCAAAATGTCAGGTGATGTTAGAGTAAACAGTCTGGCATATAAGTAATCAATATGTATGTTGATGTTAGAGTAAACAGTCTGTCATAAAGGTAATCAATATGTCAGGTCATGTTAAAGTAAACATTCTGTCATATAAGTATTCAATATGTCAGGTCATGTTACAGTAAACAGTATGTCATATAAGACATCAATATGTAAGGTCATGTTAGAGTTAACAGTATGTCATATAAGTAATGACTATGTCAGGTCATGTTAGAGTAAACAGTCTGTCATATAAATAATCAATATGTCAGGTCATGTTAAAGTAAACAGTCTGTCATATAAGTAATCAATATGTCAGGTGATGTTAGAATAAACAGTCTGTCATATAAGTAATCAATATGTAAGGTCATGTTAGAATAAACAGTATGTCATATAAGTAATCAATATGTCAGGTCATGTTAAAGTAAACAGTCTGTCATATAAGTAATCAATATGTAAGGTCATGTTAGAGTTAACAGTATGTCATATAAGTAATCACTATGTCAGGTCATGTTAGAGTAAACAGTCTGTCATATAAGTAATCAATATGTCAGGTCATGTTAAAGTAAACAGTATGTCATATAAGTAATCAATATGTCAGGTAATGTTAGAATAAACAGTCTGTCATATAAGTAATAAATATGTCAGGTGATGTTAGAATAAACAGTCTGTCATATAAGTAATCGATATGTCAGGTCATGTTACAGTAAACAGTATGTCATATAAGACATCAATATGTCAGGTGATGTTAGAGTAAACATTCTGTCATATATAAGTAATCAATATGTCAGGTCATGTTAAAGTAAACAGTATGTCATATAAGTAATCAATATGTAAGGTCATGTTCAAGTAAACAGTCTGTCATATAAGTAATCAATATGTCAGTTCATGTTACAGTAAACAGTATGTCATATAAGACATCAATATGTAAGGTCATGTTAGAGTTAACAGTATGTCATATAAGTAATCACTATGTCAGGTCATGTTAGAGTAAACAGTCTGTCATATAAGTAATCAATATGTCAGGTCATGTTAAAGTAAACAGTATGTCATATAAGTAATCAATATGTCAGGTGATGTTAGAATAAACAGTCTGTCATATAAGTAATCAATACGTCAGGTGATGTTAGAATAAACAGTATGTCATATAAGTAATCAATATGTCAGGTCATGTTAAAGTAAACAGTCTGTCATATAAGTTATCAATGTCAGGTCATGTTGGAGTAAACAGTCTGTCATATAAGTAATCAATATGTCAGGTCATGTTACAGTAAACAGTATGTCATATAAGTAATCAATATGTCAGGTGATGTTAGAATAAACAGTCTGTCATATAAGTAATCAATATGTCAGGTCATGTTACAGTAAACAGTCTGTCATATAAGTAATCAATATGTCAGGTCATGTTACAGTAAACAGTATGTCATATAAGACATCAATATGTCAGGTGATGTTAGAGTAAACATTCTGTCATATATAAGTAATCAATATGTCAGGTCATGTTAAAGTAAACAGTATGTCATATAAGTAATCAATATGTCAGGTGATGTTAGAGTAAACATTCTGTCATATATAAGTAATCAATATGTCAGGTCATGTTAAAGTAAACAGTATGTCATATAAGACATCAACATGTCAGGTGATGTTAGAGTAAACAGTCTGTCATATAAGTAATCAATATGTCAGGTGATGTTAGAGTAAACAGGCTGTCATATTAGTAATCAATATGTCAGGTGATGTTAGAGTAAACAGTCTGTCATATAAGTAATCAATATGTCAGGTGATGTTAGAGTATACATTCTGTCATATAAGTCATCAATATGTCAGGTGATGTTAGAGTAAACAGTCTGTCATATAAGTAATCAATATGTCAGGTGATGTTAGAGTAAACAGTCTGGCATATAAGTAATCAATATGTCAGGTGATGTTAGAGTAAACAGTCTGTCATAAAGGTAATCAATATGTCAGGTCATGTTAAAGTAAACATTCTCTCATATAAGTATTCAATATGTCAGGTCATGTTACAGTAAACAGTATGTCATATAAGACATCAATATGTAAGGTCATGTTAGAGTTAACAGTATGTCATATAAGTAATGACTATGTCAGGTCATGTTAGAGTAAACAGTCTGTCATATAAATAATCAATATGTCAGGTCATGTTAAAGTAAACAGTCTGTCATATAAGTAATCAATATGTCAGGTGATGTTAGAATAAACAGTCTGTCATATAAGTAATCAATATGTAAGGTCATGTTAGAATAAACAATATGTCATATAAGTAATCAATATGTCAGGTCATGTTAAAGTAAACAGTCTGTCATATAAGTAATCAATATGTAAGGTCATGTTAGAGTTAACAGTATGTCATATAAGTAATCACTATGTCAGGTCATGTTAGAGTAAACAGTCTGTCATATAAGTAATCAATATGTCAGGTCATGTTAAAGTAAACAGTATGTCATATAAGTAATCAATATGTCAGGTGATGTTAGAATAAACAGTCTGTCATATAAGTAATAAATATGTCAGGTGATGTTAGAATAAACAGTCTGTCATATAAGTAATCAATATGTCAGGTCATGTTACAGTAAACAGTATGTCATATAAGACATCAATATGTCAGGTGATGTTAGAGTAAACATTCTGTCATATATAAGTAATCAATATGTCAGGTCATGTTAAAGTAAACAGTATGTCATATAAGTAATCAATATGTAAGGTCATGTTCAAGTAAACAGTCTGTCATATAAGTAATCAATATGTCAGTTCATGTTACAGTAAACAGTATGTCATATAAGACATCAATATGTAAGGTCATGTTAGAGTTAACAGTATGTCATATAAGTAATCACTATGTCAGGTCATGTTAGAGTAAACAGTCTGTCATATAAGTAATCAATATGTCAGGTGATGTTAGAATAAACAGTCTGTCATATAAGTAATCAATATGTCAGGTGATGTTAGAATAAACAGTATGTCATATAAGTAATCAATATGTCAGGTCATGTTAAAGTAAACAGTCTGTCATATAAGTTATCAATGTCAGGTCATGTTGGAGTAAACAGTCTGTCATATAAGTAATCAATATGTCAGGTCATGTTAAAGTAAACAGTATGTCATATAAGTAATCAATATGTCAGGTGATGTTAGAATAAACAGTCTGTCATATAAGTAATCAATATGTCAGGTCATGTTACAGTAAACAGTCTGTCATATAAGTAATCAATATGTCAGGTCATGTTACAGTAAACAGTATGTCATATAAGACATCAATATGTCAGGTGATGTTAGAGTAAACATTCTGTCATATATAAGTAATCAATATGTCAGGTCATGTTAAAGTAAACAGTATGTCATATAAGTAATCAATATGTAAGGTCATGTTCAAGTAAACAGTCTGTCATATAAGTAATCAATATGTCAGGTCATGTTACAGTAAACAGTATGTCATATAAGACATCAATATGTAAGGTTATGTTAGAGTTAACAGTATGTCATATAAGTAATCACTATGTCAGGTCATGTTAGAGTAAACAGTCTGTCATATAAGTAATCAATATGTCAGGTCATGTTAAAGTAAACAGTATGTCATATAAGTAATCAATATGTCAGGTAATGTTAGAATAAACAGTCTGTCATATAAGTAATAAATATGTCAGGTGATGTTAGAATAAACAGTCTGTCATATAAGTAATCGATATGTCAGGTCATGTTACAGTAAACAGTATGTCATATAAGACATCAATATGTCAGGTGATGTTAGAGTAAACATTCTGTCATATATAAGTAATCAATATGTCAGGTCATGTTAAAGTAAACAGTATGTCATATAAGTAATCAATATGTAAGGTCATGTTCAAGTAAACAGTCTGTCATATAAGTAATCAATATGTCAGTTCATGTTACAGTAAACAGTATGTCATATAAGACATCAATATGTAAGGTCATGTTAGAGTTAACAGTATGTCATATAAGTAATCACTATGTCAGGTCATGTTAGAGTAAACAGTCTGTCATATAAGTAATCAATATGTCAGGTCATGTTAAAGTAAACAGTATGTCATATAAGTAATCAATATGTCAGGTGATGTTAGAATAAACAGTCTGTCATATAAGTAATCAATATGTCAGGTGATGTTAGAATAAACAGTATGTCATATAAGTAATCAATATGTCAGGTCATGTTAAAGTAAACAGTCTGTCATATAAGTTATCAATGTCAGGTCATGTTGGAGTAAACAGTCTGTCATATAAGTAATCAATATGTCAGGTCATGTTACAGTAAACAGTATGTCATATAAGTAATCAATATGTCAGGTGATGTTAGAATAAACAGTCTGTCATATAAGTAATCAATATGTCAGGTCATGTTACAGTAAACAGTCTGTCATATAAGTAATCAATATGTCAGGTCATGTTACAGTAAACAGTATGTCATATAAGACATCAATATGTCAGGTGATGTTAGAGTAAACATTCTGTCATATATAAGTAATCAATATGTCAGGTCATGTTAAAGTAAACAGTATGTCATATAAGACATCAACATGTCAGGTGATGTTAGAATAAACAGTCTGTCATATAAGTAATCAATATGTCAGGTGATGTTAGAGTAAACAGGCTGTCATATAAGTAATCAATATGTCAGGTGATGTTAGAGTAAACAGTCTGTCATATAAGTAATCAATATGTCAGGTGATGTTAGAGTATACATTCTGTCATATAAGTCATCAATATGTCAGGTGATGTTAGAGTAAACAGTCTGTCATATAAGTAATCAATATGTCAGGTGATGTTAGAGTAAACAGTCTGGCATATAAGTAATCAATATGTCAGGTGATGTTAGAGTAAACAGTCTGTCATAAAGGTAATCAATATGTCAGGTCATGTTAAAGTAAACATTCTCTCATATAAGTATTCAATATGTCAGGTCATGTTACAGTAAACAGTATGTCATATAAGACATCAATATGTAAGGTCATGTTAGAGTTAACAGTATGTCATATAAGTAATGACTATGTCAGGTCATGTTAGAGTAAACAGTCTGTCATATAAATAATCAATATGTCAGGTCATGTTAAAGTAAACAGTCTGTCATATAAGTAATCAATATGTCAGGTGATGTTAGAATAAACAGTCTGTCATATAAGTAATCAATATGTAAGGTCATGTTAGAATAAACAGTATGTCATATAAGTAATCAATATGTCAGGTCATGTTAAAGTAAACAGTCTGTCATATAAGTAATCAATATGTAAGGTCATGTTAGAGTTAACAGTATGTCATATAAGTAATCACTATGTCAGGTCATGTTAGAGTAAACAGTCTGTCATATAAGTAATCAATATGTCAGGTCATGTTAAAGTAAACAGTATGTCATATAAGTAATCAATATGTCAGGTGATGTTAGAATAAACAGTCTGTCATATAAGTAATAAATATGTCAGGTGATGTTAGAATAAACAGTCTGTCATATAAGTAATCAATATGTCAGGTCATGTTACAGTAAACAGTATGTCATATAAGACATCAATATGTCAGGTGATGTTAGAGTAAACATTCTGTCATATATAAGTAATCAATATGTCAGGTCATGTTAAAGTAAACAGTATGTCATATAAGACATCAACATGTCAGGTGATGTTAGAGTAAACAGTCTGTCATATAAGTAATCAATATGTCAGTTCATGTTACAGTAAACAGTATGTCATATAAGACATCAATATGTAAGGTCATGTTGGAGTTAACAGTATGTCATATAAGTAATCACTATGTCAGGTCATGTTAGAGTAAACAGTCTGTCATATAAGTAATCAATATGTCAGGTCATGTTAAAGTAAACAGTATGTCATATAAGTAATCAATATGTCAGGTGATGTTAGAATAAACAGTCTGTCATATAAGTAATCAATATGTCAGGTGATGTTAGAATAAACAGTATGTCATATAAGTAATCAATATGTCAGGTCATGTTAAAGTAAACAGTCTGTCATATAAGTTATCAATGTCAGGTCATGTTGGAGTAAACAGTCTGTCATATAAGTAATCAATATGTCAGGTCATGTTAAAGTAAACAGTATGTCATATAAGTAATCAATATGTCAGGTGATGTTAGAATAAACAGTCTGTCATATAAGTAATCAATATGTCAGGTCATGTTACAGTAAACAGTCTGTCATATAAGTAATCAATATGTCAGGTCATGTTACAGTAAACAGTATGTCATATAAGACATCAATATGTCAGGTGATGTTAGAGTGAACATTCTGTCATATATAAGTAATCAATATGTCAGGTCATGTTAAAGTAAACAGTATGTCATATAAGTAATCAATATGTAAGGTCATGTTCAAGTAAACAGTCTGTCATATAAGTAATCAATATGTCAGGTCATGTTACAGTAAACAGTATGTCATATAAGACATCAATATGTAAGGTTATGTTAGAGTTAACAGTATGTCATATAAGTAATCACTATGTCAGGTCATGTTAGAGTAAACAGTCTGTCATATAAGTAATCAATATGTCAGGTCATGTTAAAGTAAACAGTATGTCATATAAGTAATCAATATGTCAGGTGATGTTAGAATAAACAGTCTGTCATATAAGTAATCAATATGTCAGGTGATGTCAGAATAAACAGTATGTCATATTAGTAATCAATATGTCAGGTCATGTTAAAGTAAACAGTCTGTCATATAAGTTATCAATGTCAGGTCATGTTGGAGTAAACAGTCTGTCATATAAGTAATCAATATGTCAGGTCATGATAGAGTAAACAGTATGTCATTTAAGTATGTAATAATATGTCAAAGTCATGTAAAAGTAAACTGTGTGTCATATAAAGGAGGAATTTTATGTCAGTCCATGTTATAATGCTTACATAATAATAATAATTACAATAATAATAATAATTTTTTCTTTTAAATTTTCATTGGCATACTGGATTAAATTCAGGCTTTAGAATTTTGATGCCACTCAGTACAGTCCCTAGTTGAAGAAAACCACTTTGAAATTTAACTCTGCACAGTTACTGTTAACTTTCGTATTGAAGTGGCAGGTTTAGAAATGCTTCCACCTGCAACTGGTTGGTCATCAGGATCAGCAGTAGTCTGATTACTGTCTTTAAAAAAATCTTTATTAGCTTTGTCCTCCTTGTTTGACTTTCAAACACAAGTTTGCTTACTTTGACATACTTGAAAAGACTGACATAAACACTCAGAACATCAGTTGGATTTTACATTATACTAAGTAAACACTCAGAACATCAGTTGGATTTTACATTATACTAAGTGACTTCCGAACATGAAACAATAGGTTTGTGCATATGATACAAACAATAAAATGATTTTGTTGATTCATGCTTGTAACACAACGGCAGGATGTTAAAGGGTACCTGTAACGAATTTCAGTTTTGACATATTTTATTCGTCGTACTTAAATATGATTGTTGCGAAAATTCCATAAAATTTCATTCCATAATAAGGTAGATATCGGCGATTTTCTAATACATCTCTAGAAATCCAAATCAAAAAGGTCGATATCGAGGCTCCCGTGTTGTGACGTCATACCAGTAACATGCCTACACAGAATATTATTTACCAACTACTAAAATAAGTCAAATACGAACTCGTAGTTTAACTTTCTATGATTATTTTACGGGAAAACTATTTAACGAAGTGGAATTAACATTCGTTTGACATGTACCGATAATTAAGATTATTATTAATCCTTTTGTTTATTAGACACATTCCTTAGATTTAGACCCACACCTGTAATTAACAGGATGTTACTTATAATTTGCAAAATTGATTTGCAGGTTGATAAAGTTATCTTACGACCGGTAATATACAATAATATATTTACAGTTCGAGTAAAGTAAAATAATTTTATTTGGTAACCGTTATTTGTCATATACAGTATAAGATTTCACTCCAGAAAAATGGATATTTCATTTGTAAATTTTAAAAAGTAAGAAAAAGAATTCTTTCTTAGTTTTCATGTCAATAATAATAATAGTAATAATAATAATAATAAATATTATTATTATAAAATACCACTTTCAGGCAAAATCAAAAATTAAAAATTGACGACCAGACTAGTCTATTTAAAACATGTTTATTGATCTCCTTACAACATTTGATTTCATTAGATTTTAGTTTTCACTTTTCCTTGGGCAGCCCTCAAAGTGGGTTTTAAAGACAATTGGCCAACTGGCTACCATTTTAAATTTTCAGGTGGCCAACTGCAATTCCAGGTAACCAAGTACTTATTTTAGGTCGCCAAGCAAAAAAAAGTATAATTATTATAAAGAAATTTAAGCTTTTTATAATGTTTGTTAAACAAATTAAAGAAATTTAAACGGTGTTGTGTTGTTGTTGTCTATTTATTTGATCATCATGAGAGATGCAACGGATTCTTTTGATATTTTATCCGCCGTTAACTCCGGGTCTGGCATACTTTTTCTTTTAAGAAATTTCGTTAAAGCTGCATTAAGTTTTTAAATTTTCTGAATTTTTTTTGATTTTCTAAAAATATATTTAAAAAAAACCAAAAAACACAGATATCTTCTAACAACGATCCGTGACATTCATTTTCTAAAATTTCATTCCTTTTACCTGTAAATAAACGGAATCCTCTGACCGGTTGGTCAGTGTTTAACGATGGTAATTATGAGCTTGGGGTATGCGCACGGATGTACGGAAAATCCTAGAATCGAAGGTGAAACACGACAGTTTGCATTAATTGTCCTTCATTAATATCCAGATGTATTTGAAATGGTGTTATATATCCCTAAGTCACAAATTACAAATTCAACAAAGTTCTGTGTTTCATTTATCGTATTTCACCGTTTTGAAAGTTGTGTTTAAATGACCCAGGTTTTGATGACGTAATATTAGATCCCAAATGCTGGATCTCGCTGGGTAAATACTGTAATTTCTGTATTTATTCGTTGAACAAAATATAACATTGTTCATTAGGAACATCATTAATTAGATTAGCACCGTTTTAATTTTTTCTTTAGAAAACTTAATGCAGCTTTTAACTGAAGTTGAGACATGATTATGAAAATGACCTATCGTCCTCTAGCTCACACATACGCTTGACAGTGACAATAAAAATGCCAATGATGAGTCAATCACACAAATGACTTTGACTATTAAACTCTGAAGCGAAAACGATACAGGGGAGTTTGCACTTGAAACGGAATTGCGACTCGCTTCATTATCACACATACGCTTCAGAGTAACATAAAAAATACGGTAATTGTAAAGCGCAAAAATGACTTTTGACTAAAATCTGAAGCGGACATGATACAGATCTCATAAATTCCGATTTCTGGTCGCCGCTGATTAAATGAGAAGTGGACAAGCTGGCGACCATTTTGAGATTTAAACTCGCCAAACACAATTCTAGGTCGATTTGGCGACCATTTTAGTCGACAAAATTGAGGGCTGTTGGGCATACATTTAGCTGTGATATTCTTAAATTCTTTATTCTATATATACAAATTCATTATTATTATTATTATTGGTCTCATTCTAAAATCCGTGTCATTTCATTTTAAATAATTATAATATATTTCGCGTAAAATAATTTGAGATGGAATACCTTTTTTTTTATTATTATCCCAGCATTAATTAACCATCGGACAGTTGAAAAGAACTATGTTACAAACTTTAATTGTGTGAACATTTTCCAATTATCGAGGAAATGTGATGCCGCTAGACTACTTAAAAGTTTTCTACATCACGGTCATTTAATTTCAACTGTCAATACACATTGCACAAAAGAACATAGGCGATTGGTTTTTTATGTATTGATTTTTACCCGGTGCCACTGTCATGTGCTGATTTCGAATTTTTATTAAAATAATGCATTCAAAATTCAAAATTTTGAATGCATTATTTTAATAGAAATTCGAAATCAGCACATGACACCACAGTAAGTTCCATAATATTCATCCGGTAGTCTGTCCAGTCCGACTTGATATTTAATTCATTTTAAAATGTCGAAGATAAAATTAATTTTTCCTGTATTTGACAAGTTAAAACTAATCGCGTATTTTTTGTAATAGCTATGCAACTTATTGTAATTCTCGAGTCTGCCCAGTCCGACTTCATAAAATAATTTATTTTCTTAAGTCACAGATATAATCATTTTTCGTGTTATTGACAAGTTAACACTCGTCAAGTATTTTTCAACAGCTATGCAACCAAATTCAGGTCGAGACTCGACTCAATAGGTTCATCAGATTCGTCCGTTTCTGGTTCGAATAAATAACGATTTTACTCCAAATTCATCACTTATAAGATTATCTACTGCTTCCCGAAATAATGACGAACTATTTGACATAAATAGGTACATGTCAGAGTCTTTACTTTCTTCTACATACGTCAACATATCATCATCGTTACTACTGTCTATTATGTTAGACACTACTTCTAATACTGCAATGACGTCACAGGTTTATAACTCAAAACGAGGCGTTTCACTTTTCGATAAAGAGAAAGTTATAAAATGTGGATTTCAAACCGCTATAACTTTTTTATTTTGTCACCAATTTTGATGCGGTTTTCAATATTGTTATATTTAAATAATATATAAAACAACTGTGATAAAAAAATTTTTGGTTACAGGTACCCTTTAAGGGGCTTGTTACAATTGACCATCGTTGTGTAGAGTAAATATTTATAGAAAATAATGTGTCTATGATCAACCAATAACGAATTTCTGCCATTGGAACGTAATTTATGAGGGAAAACAAAGGTTTGAAAAAAGTTGGTGTGAACTTTGTTTCTTCCCTTTTCTTATTTCTTATAGGGTTTTGGTCAGAAAGAGGGCATTTGTCAGAAAAAGGGAATTATCAATAAATACAAGCCCATGTGGTGAGTCTTGCTAAGTCTAGTTTAGATTTACAACACAATGTTTGATAATAAAAACAAATTGAATCATGAGACGAGAATGTGATAGTTCCAAGAGTAAACCAAGGTAAATGGTTCTACTGACTGCGTGTACATAGCTAGCAAGTCCCAAGAGATTGGGAAATTCAGGAGAGTTGGTATAAGGGGAGACAACTGTGTCAATCACACTGTACAAATAATTTTTCAAAGTTTTCAAATCAAGCTATAAACATCAATCTCAATCAACGAAGTTCAACTTTATGAAATTATTATTCATAATACTCAATGGAATTTTTTCTGTTTTCTTATTTCTGTTTTCCTTCACACAAACTCTGGCAGGGGTAACTATACAACAAGAACCCCTATGTATTGTTTAAACAATGGCTGCCATTTAACTTACAAGAAGCAATGTGTACGCAGTTTTATAGTCTGTATCAGATACCTTGAGTTGTCATTCCATTCAAATATTTACTGTATACAGTTTGCTAAGTTAAAACAGACTATAGATGGGACTATTCATATACGTTGGTTATTTAGAGTGGTTTCCCTTGATCATTCCTATTTTTCATTTCCGGTTTTGAAAATAACGAAAATTTTCAGAGCTGTTTTTTAACATCATGATTTTTCACAAAATTTTTTATTAGTAGAAACATAGAGAGATGATATTGAATGACTTTGACTAGTTATATTTTCGAGAAAGCTTTTTTGAAAAACTAGTGGGATATGCTACATAAGCCCATTCGGGAAATCGTCAAGCGTTTGAAGTATCAGAGCTTGGATAATTTATCTATATGCAGACAACAGAGATGAAGAATGTATTAATACCTTCGATTAATGAATCACAGGTTATGGTAATGGCATTAATTCTTACCACTTCTTGAATAGGTTCTTGATCAAGATGTGCAAATAAAAAGATGAAAGCGGGAAATTTACCGGAAGAAGTACCACGTAAATAAGTAGTAGTAAGAAAACCGCACTAGCCCCGGATTTGTTACCCAACCTTAATAATACCATGTTATCGTTTTGAACAGATAACCCCAGTATCGCACGGTATTATGGTATACCGTGTTACTGTTGCAACAGCAAACATGAAGTAACCTAAGCCTTGTTGAAGAGGCTAACTTCAGTCGTATCGGGTGACCTCCGTTGGTTTAGAGTTGAGTTGAGTTGAGTAATGGTGTTTAACGTCCCAGTCAAGAATATTTCATTTATATCGAAACGTCGCCAGCTATAGGCGAAATTGCAGAAATTTAGCCTGTGCGTTGCACTGATGGCATTATACAGCAGGGTTCTTCATCGTGCCACGCTGTACACGGGACCTCGCTTATTTTAAGTTCCCATCCGAAAGAACCTTGAGTTTCATTTCGTAATGCCGAGTGCTTGGCGAAAGAACAGCCACTACCCACTTCAATGTCGGGTCAGACCCGGCCGGGGTTCCAACCCACGACCTTCCACTTACGGAGCGAGCACTCTACCAACTGAGCTACCGCAATGGTACCGTTGGTTTTGAGTGAATAAAGATAAACTATATGTGGTCATGAGGTTGCATCACACTTTTGCACGTTGAAATGATATTCTAATAGCACAAACTATTATAATGTGGAGAGTTTTAAAAGAGCACGAAAGTTGTGCAAACTCGTGTACATTTAACTGAAATTAAGTAATTGCCCAGTTTAGCCACGGACTGGTATGTTTTTGTTTGATTTAACACTAACGGTTATTTGTTTTTACTTAATCATGATAATTTAACATACTCGGGGTTGGTTTGTTTACAAAAACCTTACGTGTAAACATAATTATACTTTGGCGAAACCTTGATTTAATTTTTTAAAATGATATTTAACAGATCACATATCAATGTGTTAAATAAAGTAAACCACAATCTGTCTTCATAGTTTATTTGTTTTTATTTTTATTTATTTATTTATTTATTTATTTATGTATTTATTTATTTATTTTATTTTATTTTTTTTTTTTTTTGGAACCTCACCAGTGTAACAAGATCGTATTATCAAATCACATTGTCTCAACAATAATGATGTCTTGAAAATGATAAATATAATAAAAGTTTTTTCTTTCATAATCAATATTAATTAACATGCATTGTTTCCTTGAAGACTTCTAAACTATGTTTATTTAAACATAACAACTTACAAATTATATTATACTTATGAGATTGCCTGGCCCCGGTTTCACAATCAGTAACTCGGTTAAGCGTACAGTCAAATCAAAATGGAGAATATTTCAATGTCAGTATTTAAGACATTTCAGTGTTAAAATTGAATAACTAATGTTATATTTAAATTTAGTATAGGTTTGTTGAACAAAACAAAACATTGTCTAATAAAGCATAATGGGAATATTTGAATATTTGAGTTGAGTGTACATTCAGTTGAGTGAATGATTGTGAACGAGGGGCCAGGCCCAGGTTTTACCATCATTCACTCAATGAGTATACTCTCAATTCAAATATTCCTATTTTTCTCATCAATATTTTAAAAAATTTACGTTTTGTGAGGCAATGATTTGGCTTTTTTTTCAACAAACAAAACATTAGTTATTCAATCTTAACTGTGTATTGTCTGTAAATGACATTGAAATATTCCCTTATTAGAGTGTACACTCAATTGAGTGAATGATAGTGAACCAGGGGCCTGATCTGGTAGTAGTTTCACAGTCGTTCCTTAATTAGGTTTTTCCTTATCTTAAATATGGTAAATTTCAGCAATTTCTTTTAAAACTATAAATTTAGATTTTCCATAAAACTAAATAGTGAGTTAATAATACGTATGATATAAGCTTGAAGTGATTTCCAAAATGACACCTTATATTCCTGTATATCTGGACAATTAATAAAAGAATTAAGATTTCAAATTTGCCAGATTTAAATTAAGGAAAATCCTAGTTAAGGAATGATTGTGAAAAATATGTAACGCAAATACTTGCCAAATTTTGATGTACCATATGTGCACATTTCGGAAAATCATTCCTCATCAGTGACACTAGGGGCCGAAAAGTTTGATAGATAAAAACTAAGCCAAACAGTTGAAAAATAATGAATCTAAAGTTCCTAGAAACTAGGGCGGAAAGTCTATAGTTAACGTAATTCTGTTCCTTTATCAAATAGCTATGTAATCCGAATATTTTATATTTTTTCAGCATGATGAAGACTAGTCATTTAATTCCTCTGCATTTGAAACAGTTAATTAAACTGAAACAGTTAATTAAACAACTATTTTTTGTCTTTGCCAAATATATATTCACTATATTTTTCATATTCAAATAACAGACCAACAACGTTAGTTATCTTTTGTTTCAGGAATACAATTGAGAAAAAGAAGTAGTTTTTAAAAGTTAGAAAATTAGAAATATACCATAATTCGTTGGGAAACCAAATGTGTTAAATTATACCCTAAACCGTGAAAAAAATGAACCACAAAAAAGAAGTTTGATCGGTAAACTGGTTCCAATTTTAACAACGTAAAATATATCTTAATGAATTGATATTAACAACTATGATTATTCAATTAAAATTAACTGTTAATTCGTATTTATCCTTAATCGTAGTATTTAACATGGAATAATAATAATACCAGCGACATTTAAAATGTTTTGAATACAGCTATTTTACTACTACTGTTACTACTACTAATAAAAAAAAATGATGAATAATAAAAATCATTATTTTTATTTTGCGCTCTCAATTAACTCGGTTATCACACAAAAATCAATACACAATAAACATTACAAAGACTTTAAACAGGAAATGTAAACAAAATTGTCGATATGTTGCTAAATACGGTACTCTCATATTTCATACTTTATAGGATAAGAACAGTTTAATAGTTTGATTATCGATAAAAGGATGATAAAGGGATGATAAAACAATGAGTGATGAAATCAGACACTTTTTTAAATTTCAGAGTATTTGCTGTTTTGTGAGCAAATTGATGATGATGATGGTGATGTTGTTGTTGTTGATGATGAAGACTTGGTTGTTGTTGTTGATCTAAAAAAGTATCAACATTCCTGGCGTAACTCAAAAATTATTGAATTATATGTTCATAACACTAAAGGTAGTATGACCAAAATTAGCCAATTTTTGCTGTTATTTCATGACTGAGGTCTGTAACCCTCAGTGAGTGCAGATGGTGAATAAAATAATTTTAAGCCTTTATGCACCCAAAGATAATGATAATGACGAAAGGAGATTCTTGAGTGGTAAAGATAGAAATTATATCCGAAATCGCCTTCCAAAACCAAGTTGGCCACAATAAATGGGTAAAGCTTATAATTAAGATCTTCGATTTATCAAAGTATCGATTTTCGTAAATCTTAAATATAGAAAATTGAACTCTTGATATTAAGCATCTTTTAACAATGTTGAGCTCAATAAGGAATGGTATATATCGTTTTTTATGAATGTATTGAATGACAAATCTTTTTCAAAAAGGTGTAGGACAGGAAAAGTAAAATTACGATAAATAAAGACGGAGTTCTTAAGTCATATAAGAAAAAAAAAGAAAGTATCAATTTAGACTAATTTATTAAAATAACTTAATTACCCATGCTCCTTATTATTTGCTTAGCAAATAGTAAAAAATAAATTGACTTTTATTTATTTAAAATGAATGAAAAATAATTTTTGAATAATTAAATACATAATATAACTGGAGATTAACTTGTCTATTTATTATGCGACAGAACAGTAGAATGCGAGGCTTACCATCTAGAAAAATCAGTTCAACTTGATGTCTTCTTGGTTTTCCATACTTCCCCGATTTTGACTCAAACTCTGATATTCTCTAGCCTTTAAATATATATATATATATATATATATATATATATATATATATATATATATATATATATATTATATATATATATATATATATATATATATATATATATATATATATATATATATATTGAAGGGAATACCGATTTTGATTACCTTTTTAATCTATCAATTTTTTTCAGTCCTAAGTATTACTGATGAGGAATAATTTCCGAAATGTGTACAAATGACACAACAAAATTAACAGGCATTTTCGTTAGATATATCTATTAAATTATTAGGGCTGTTGTTATGTCAGTAGCCAGCAGTGATGCATAGTGAGAGCATTTCTCTGATGGGAAGCTATTTGATATTCATTTATCAAGCACTCCCTTAAAGGCTCTCAGTATCCTCTTTCAACCCTCTGTCAGGCCTTCCTCAATGCTCTCAGTGTTCTCTTTCCGTATTAAAGTCTATATCAAATCAAGCCCTTGTTGATGTTCTGACTATCCCCTTTTTCCTGTTATAGTATATTTCAATTCCTCCTAGATGTTCTCAGCATCCATATTCCCTGTTATAATTTATTGCTAACTCTTCCTCAATGTTCTCTTTCCCTATTAAAATCTATATCAAATCAAGCCCTTATTGATGTTCTTACTATCTTCTTTTTCCTGTTGTAGTCTTTGCCAAATCCCCCTAGACGCTTTTTACAAAGATGTAACCATCAAAACAGGAGCATTTTTCTAAAGGTAAAAGAGTTCATAACCTTTTCTCTAATATCATAATTTTTCAAATTTATTTAAAACTAAGGTCTGTTCCCTCATGTAAAGCATTCCTTAGCTGGATTTGGATTTATATAATTTTGGAACTTTAGATTCATTATTTTTCAACTGATTGGCTTACGTTTTTTATCTATCAAACTTTTCGGCCTCTAGTGTCACTGATGAGGAGTGATTTTCCGAAATGTGCACATATGGCACATCAAAATTTAACAGGTATTTGTTATATATCATTATACTAGAGAGTGAATAATAACATGTCAACTGTTTTGGTTAGGTTGTGAAATTATGTCTCCTTGGTGATCGGTCCCCCTTATAATTATTGTCTATTGTGATCGTTTCATCATATAACTTCAAATGATATGTTTCAGTTAGTAATGTTGTTGGTTCCTTCTAAAATATCAATTGACTCCCTTTTAAGGTATTCTGTACTTTAGCTCTAATAGGGAAACCCTAACATAAATTCTAATAAACATGCTTTACATACCATACGCCATATAAATAATGATATTATGATGTGTTCCACCAAGTTTTGGATTAAAAAGATATCATTTATTAGATCAGATGGTGTGGTAAAATGATTCAAGAGATATTCACTGTTATGAAAAAATTAAACCTGAAAGAAATGCAAAACCCTTCAAAACAACAAGAAATACTACTAAATAAAAACACAAATACCAGTTAAATTTTGATGTGCCAGATGTCGAGCAATTTTAAGACCATTAAAGATTTATAGGTAATGCTATAAAATGCAAGATTGCATTACAAGGTGCCCGAAACAAACCAACAAGATTTTTTTACTTAATCACAGTACATTTAGTACGTACTTTGCGATATGTAACAAAAATAATATTTATAAAAAAGATAACTGTATGATAATACTGTTTCTACACTGATTTATGAGACACTACAGTAAATTTAATTACTGGATTTCGGTTAGGTAAAATTGGTAATGTTTGTCCTGTTGAGTGTGAAATAGTTTAAAACTGATACCAGTAATAAAATTAAAATAGATTATTTCAATCTTATAAATCGCCCTTATTGGTTTTTAAAACATCAAATACACATTTTCAAAATTACACTGTACTTTTACTGAATCTTGATACTTATGTTTGTACTATTGATTGTAAATAAGTAGGAACAGTTGAGGATAGTACTATGACTACACTACATCACTGGACACTTTTTATAGTGAAATCAAGTGCCCTGGAACATCAGAAGTTTTATTCTTTTATTAAATATTTCTTGTCCCCTTCCATATTACAGTGGTTATTATGAACGTAGACATAAAAGAACGTTTAATATTCTGCGGTCATCGGTGGTCGAGTGGTCTTTGTTTAAAAGCGTGCTTACAGGTCATATTGATATTCTATGCCTAGATTCCAGATTAAAGTTTGTTAAAGGTGGTTGATTTAATTCTCCACCATCACAAAAATCGACTGTCTCGTTATAGATAAAAGAAAAGTGCAATATATACGTGTTTTAAACATAATTTATTCAATCAAATTCCTTTTATACATATACAGAAGTCCTGAATAAAGGGCACATTAACACTCGTTAACTTAGTCACAATTAAAAGTGTTTAATCACAATTTTTTTTTTATTTCAAAAATACTCTTTTAGACAGAAAATCTTTAATTGACGCTTTTACTTGTTTTCTTGGCCTCAATTTAAAATTAAAATAATTAATAAGAGTGATTTTAACGATCAGAGTGATTCACTGGTAGACCGATAATGTGATTATTTTACACGAATTTAACGTTTAGGCTTGTTGGCCTTTTTTAACAAAAATATGTAAACTGTTTAATTTCTTCAATGCACTGAAACTTTGAAATGGGTTAAAAAGATTTTCAAAATTATTTTCTTCAAGCTATAAAGAAATTTCAATCTTTTATGTATTTTGTTTCATGACAACAGGATGTTTTAATGTATTTGAAAAAGTCAATTTGACCTCTTATGTTGTTCAAGGCAAGCGAATCTACCTCTTAGAAATAAAATAAAACACAAACATACCAGTCCATGTCCAAATCATAGTCAAAAAAAGTAAAAAAAAAAAAAAACATTGAAAACTGGTAAATTAAATTTTACGCGTAAGTTTCCATCAAGGAAGGGAGGGCGGGTGCTCCGGAAGAGTAAGCACCTCCTGTCTAGCCAGCTACAACCGTCATGTGCAAAATCAGATTTGAGAATGAAAGGAACAAAGAACTATGGTCAGTCAAATATATCCAGTATAAGTCTGGATACAGTGACTTCATGCTTATCAACAATACTGTGATGACGGCCATAAAACTTTTTAAGAAACTCATAAATCGGGACAAATGGATATACAATATACATAGCATAAGAGAACAGACAATACGTAAAATTTAATATAGAAATACAATAGTTTTTTGTTTACAATGTAATATCATTTCAAACTTTTTATACATATCAACATACATAGCATAGTTTTATTTAGATCTTTCTAATATACATATGTACATTTAATCAGAATAATATTAAACACTTGTATAAAGCAATATAAAAAGTATATTTTTCAATCAAAAATAAGTTTGATACTTTCTAATGTTTCTTTTGTATTTTTTTCTGTTCTGTCGTAGGAACAAAATAAAGTGACTATGTTTCAAATTATCAATAATATTTGATAGACACCTGAGATAGATCAAGTGATTTTTGTATTTGTAATGACTACAAATCACAAGTTGACTATACTTAAGGGTTAGTCTTTCAGGCCAAATAGGAAAGTGTTAATGATTTTATCAAAAACTTTTGATATTTCTGATTGAACATACCAAATAACATTCGTTACACAGATGACGAACAGACTCCTTACTTTCAAAACTAAATGTACAAAGTTGAATTCAACAAAATTACATTTATATAATTTGCTATTTGTAATAATATATTATGGTTTATTTTGAATTGTACCGATTTCAAATTTGGCATCATAAGTCATCAACATGAATTGGATTTAAATATATTTCTCCGGCTTCCAAGTCTTTTATTGAACTTCACTCCCATTTAGTTCGTACTACATCAGAAGTTTGCAATATCTTTTCTAGAAAAAGCTTATTGACATGTTGACTGATTTTGACATTACTTTTAAGATTGCTATATGGTAATTTGTTATGGTTAATTAATCGTATTTTTCCATGTTTGTGAAATAGCATGTTTTAATTTTTCATATAAAGCGCAGATATTGATGTGGCATATAAATGTTACCATTTACCTGTTGATATCAATCTAAAATTTTCTGGAAAGGTACCTGGAAATTAAATAAGTCTTTTAAATAGAAAATATATTCAAATAGTAAAGGAATGCATTACTGGAACTGTAAACTAATATTTTTACAGTGTAGGCGGAAAATGGAAATCCTACTTATTCTATTGACGATCAGCTTCTTTTGGACACAATCAAATTATTGATAAGGGGTTAACCATATCGGGTTTTCTTATATCAAAAACAACGTAAAAGGGGGAAACAAGAAGAATAATTTAAAAGAGCTATATCTTAATAAAACATCATTAAATACTAGTATAGCCGAATTGGAATTCCCCAGAGCTCCACGTGATACCTGAAAGCCTTTGTGCGGGACAAATATTTCTATTGGCAATAGAATCATTAGATGACGTTTTCCTGTAATAATGACGTTTTTTTGGGAATTTTGACGTAAACCTTACCCATTTCAAACGTAAAGAGGTATTGATTACGTGGTACGCTGGCGAGTTACATTAACCCTCTTGCTGCCACGGAACAGTTCAAATTACGTCACCGCTGCGCCGAGATTGTAACGTCATCATTACTACGTCATAGAAAAATGACAGACAAAAAAGCACGTACCTGTCTTTTTATCATAATTCATACACCGAAACATATCAGTTGATATTAGTTGAACGATATTTGTCAAATTTTAAAATTATGCGTAAATATTAGTTGTACAGTGCTAAATTTTTAATTGGCGAGTGTCATGGATTTTTAATCTTTTAAGAGTTAAAAATGTATGTAAATGAACATAAAACAAAATGCACATTGAATCAAAACTAGATCTATTCAGTACACTGTAAACTCTCTCTCTCTCTCTATTTGACATATACAATTTCTCTCTCTCTCTCTCTCTCTCTCTCTCTCTCTCGTCCTGTAATTGTCTATCATCTACTCTTCAAAACAACGAATAGTATGGTATGTCTTGAAGCATTGACCGATACAAAGTCCTGATCGGCACTGATCGCACATAAATCTGGTTCTTTTCTTGCAAACTCTGCATCTTCTTCGCAAACCATCTGAAACATCAAATGAAAACATTCTATATTGTTCCTTCATTTTTACATATCAAACGACTAACAAAATAATATGCACATTTTAAGAAACGGAGTTAAAAATTAATAAAACAGCAAATTCTACCTGGTATGTAATCCGGAAAATGTCTCTCTGTAAGTCTGTTGAGTTCTGTTGTATTACGACCCGGACGTAATCGTTCTGTCCTATACTCCCCTACTAACTCTTGGCACAACTGAGTAATAAAATCAAGTCGACTCATCTTTGTCCTCAGTCCCCTGTTTTGTTTATAAATGATGTAACCATTCACTAAAATAAAAAAAAAATATATAATAAATAAGCGTGTTTGCGCGTGTGTTTGTGAAGTTGAATTCAGTAAATTTATTTCTAGAGATTATACATGACTTACCAACAATTCTTAGCAGAATGTTAATCAACAGTTTTTTCCACATCTTAACGGAACGCATTTCCGAGTCATAAGTTTGAATCTTTGCATCCCCTAAATCGACTCCTCCCATATATTTGTTGTACATGTTATTCACATTTGTTATTTGTCTCTCTATGCCCCGAGAATTCTCTCTGTTTTCAATCCTGAAAAAAAACAGTATCATACTTTCACATCGAATGTTTCAGGCCTTTACAACCTCCATCAATCCATTAATTTTTTACTTTTAAAAAAGTAAATAACCTGGGACATTTTTGGAATAAAGATTGCTCAAAATTCAAATTCAACTAGACGACTGTAACTGACTGAAGTCAATGACAAGGATTCCCCTGACAAACAGATACATGTTTTCTATTGTTAAATGATTGCTTGTGGTGATATATGTGCTTCTTGTTTTATTATTATTATTATAATTATTATTATTATGATGATGATGATGATGATGATGATGATGAAGAAGAAGAATAGGGAAAACAAAATATTCTCGTAAAGAGGAATCCTAATTTAAATGAGAACATGTGAATCATGTATCGGGTAACTGCTTTTAAAGATTTGAGTACAATAAAAAGTTAATTTAAAAAACAAAACCTTCATAAGTACTTTTTGCGAAATATAGATTGTTTAAAGAACAATATTTCAGAGAAATCTTCATAAAAATCCATTTTTCACTATTTCAAATAACAAGTATATATTTATTGACAAATGTGAGTTTTTGTATACGACATCTTACACAGGTGTTCCAAAGCTTGACAATAGAGTCACATTCTTTCTTCCCCCGTATTTCATCACCATAACTGGTCCACTTTGTTTAACAATCATGTCGCCATTGGCTACTTTGGCTGTCTTCAAAGATTTTGGCATCCCTTTTCTAAAACATTAATACGAAAACAAGTGATTTTTTGGGATAAATGACATCTTAGAAGAGTGACAGTAAATGCTGTTATATAGGAAAGATTTTTAATTTTATCTTCTGGCGCGTTATGCTGGTCTTATGCTTGTTTAGGTATTGCAGTTGTATTAAAGTAGTATGTCCTGGTCATCCAAAAATCCTGTGGCTTCACTTCTAGAAACAACGTTGACATTAGAAGTGTGACATATGTCATGCGCTAGTTTTGAATTTTTAGGAGAAAATACATTTAAAATTAGCACATGCCAATGTTTTTGTCAAGTTTACATTAGCAAATATGTCACTGTTTACTTATCTTAGTCACAGGTTAAATCAATCCACAGAGAACTATTAAATTAATTTTATCTTCTGGCGCGTTATGCTGGTCTTATGCTTGTTTAGGTATTGCAGTTGTATTAAAGTAGTATGTCCTGGTCATCCAAAAATCCTGTGGCTTCACTTCTAGAAACAACGTTGACATTAGAAGTGTGACATATGTCATGCGCTAGTTTTGAATTTTTAGGAGAAAATACATTTAAAATTAGCACATGCCAATGTTTTTGTCAAGTTTACATTAGCAAATATGTCACTGTTTACTTATCTTAGTCACAGGTTAAATCAATCCACAGAGAACTATTAAATTAAAATGTTACTGGTTAACTTAATAAGTGGTACAAAATAAATAAATACTTTTAAGTTTTCATTTTGATACCTGAAATTTCTAACTGTTGACGTGAAGTATGTTTTATTATTGAAAAGATCTTCACAAAGAACAGGGCTACCAAAGAAGTTGTCAGTTACGACATGATGGTATTTTCCATAAAGCCAACTAACTAATTCTGTCACAACTTCATACCCCATACCATGTGGGTGACGAGCCTCGGCAGTGTGTCTTTTGCCTAAAAATTTAATTATAATAATAATAATAATAATAATAGTAATATTAATAATAATAATTATAATCTGTATATCTCATGTTTATATGCTACATATACATTTATCAACCATTCATTATAAGTTGGCTGTGATAACATATTTTTATTTATTCAATTTAAACATAACCAAAACAATATGATTATTGCTTCACACATACAAAATAAGAAATAATATAAAAAGCATTCCATGAACATACTTAAATTATTAGCATACCCAATTTTGAAAAAATGGACAAAATACTAAGAGATAAAAGTTCCAAAGACCATTTGATAAAAGAGGATACTGTCTTTATTTCAATTGCTGTTGATGGTTTGAAATGAATGCAGCTTTTTCATTTTTGTTCATTTATCCATGATTATTACAATGTGCACGACACGGTGCTTTACGGATTACTAATTTGTGTCATTATTATCAACAATTTACATTTTGTTACTAACAATATAATGTTCAAGTTATAATTTTGTACAAATTATGTGACACGTGACTGCGTTGAAAAAGTATACAAAAGTATACAATTCTTAATACATATATATACAAGTGTATACTATGAGATGTTTTGGCAATATGTTGTAACGTGGTTTATTTGGGGTTCGCATGTTATCGCATGTATTTAGGCATGCGTTATGTGAAATGACATCTAATATTCATTTTTCTTCATTATTGATTTATCTGAATAATATTTTGTAGTTGGTGTAACTAGTTTGTTGTAAGTAGTTTTATATCGTACCCGGTATCTAGCTGTTCCGAACAGGTGGATTTAATAGTAATTATTATTAAGTTCGGTGTTACATCTAGATACATGTTAGTTTGATGCGTAAGATTAACGTGTCTTTTTCAGTATTGTTGTTAAGTTAAATGTATAATACTGAAGGTGAGCTTACCTGCGTATACCTTAATGTGGGAAGTGTATCCTGTTTCTGATTCCGCAAGTATAAAAAGCTTAGCGCCCCAGCGGTGTGTTTTCTTTCCTGGAAGATACTGCACTATGTTATGACGCCCTTTGAAACCAACAATACTCTCATCCACCGTCAAATCACAGGCTAAATTATAACATTCTTTAAATCTCTGATTAACAAGATCTAGAATTGGTCGAATCTTATGTGCTGGATCATGGCCATTGACGCCCCGACGGACTGCGGTAGAATTGTCATTACAATGCAAATATTTCAAGATAAGTTGAAACCTATTCCTTTTCATTACAGTTCCAAAACTTGGAGTATGAAACAACCAAGATGTGCTTTCTAAACTTCAGTATGATTCAATACTGGGCTTACATAAAACACCCATAGCTAACAGCAAACCAATAAAAGCTGACATCTCTTCAACATTTGTTTCAACCCAACTAGCAGATCTGGAATGGGCAGAAAGAGTGTTATTTTCCAGTTTTTGAGCGGCATATCTATTAGTTTCAGTAACTAGGATGTCAAATAAATTTAAACCATCACTCTTCGATGTTAATGACAAAAAATAACTTAAAGGGGATGCATCTGGGGGAGGGGGTTGACGGGACCAAAACGTTCCCTAAAATCATAAATATGGTGTGGATGACTGTAATTTTGTGGATCATTGACGGAGACCCATATCCGAGGATGAGCTGTAGATGGCAAAACATCCTCCCAATCACTGTCTGTGCTTTCTCCTTCATCTTGAAGACTTATATCTGAGCCTGAAAGACTGTCGTCGTCCATTTTTCACCCAACGCGTATTTGCTAAATTTTATGACGCAAGAAATAAATAATGACGTCATCAATGCTAAGATGACGTCACCTATGTAACGGTTGATTTCAAGCCAAAAATATAATAATTGTTTTGTATTACTTTAATTTCAAGACAAACTTTTAACTCCCGAAATACAAACAAAATACGACAGGGTACATGAAACTCGTTTTAGAGGCCATATATGGTACCTGTGGCAGTGAGCCGATAGAGACCATATATGGTACCTCTGGCAGCAAGAGGGTTAAAATAAAACCGAAATGGAATTAAAGACTTAACAATAGGAATAAGTTAGGGGTTTAATATTGCGGGCTAAAGCCAAATGGAAAGTAAAAGGTGAGAATAGCACAAAAATATTTTTTCATAATTTAAAAAAACGCTTTACACTGAACAAAATTATTTTCAAAATTATACTAGATGATTACTTAGAAATTACAGATCAAAAAAGATATTCTCTCAATAAAGTTTTTTATGAAAACCTAAATTGAACACAAGAAGTTTCTATTAACGATGATAACCTTTAAACTTTTTTAACACTGAAAATCCTTTTTACATTTTATGACAAAATATAAACAGACAGTCTTGAAGGAGGATTATCCAATTTTGAATGTAATCAGGCACTATTTAAATATGAGAAAAAATGGTAAGTCGTCAGGATTAGACGGATTTAGGGTAAAATTTTGTAATTGTTTTGAATGGCATTAGTATATTGTCAATACTTTAAATAATGGTTACAGAAAGTCCAATTTTGTATTTTAAAAACACAAGTTGTCATAAAGGTGTACCAAAAGAAGAGAAAATAAAGCTTTCTAGATTATTAAAAGATTTTGACTCATTTGAATGGTCCTTTATTAAAAATCACTCTAACCGTCTGGATTTAGAAAATCAATGATATACTAGTTCAATATCGATTATTTCGAAATATCAAGTTGCATTCAATACAATTGCTCAGAGGAGTGAGACAGGGTGATCCTCTTTCACTTCACCCGGTTTAGCTACTTAGTGCATCTCTTAAAATAAATAACACAAATACCAGTTAAATTTTAAACATGATAAAATTAAAAAATTTAAAAATGATATTGAATATCAAAAGTATAAAAACGAATTTTATGTATAGGTATACAAAATTAGTTTTTTAATTAGTTTAATGATATATAATATTACAACACAATTAAAAAAATTACAAAATAATAATTTGCTAAATTATTTTTAAAAATCATGAAATTTGGTAACAATTTCGAATAACATGTTTGTAACATGTCATATTATATTTCGAAACCTTAAAATGTCTGCAAAATATTTTGGTTTATTTCTTCTGAACTAATACAAATGTTGAGAGAAACAAGGAATAAAATATTTATAAAAATAAAGGCAAATATCTTTTAACTAATATTTTGATAGAAATTTGTGCCAGACTTTAATACAAAATCAGTAAAGACCTGTTCAGTAAGTCGTAAATATTGAAAATTTTTCTCCGTATAAAAAATAAAATTTTCGAAGACACTTTTACTTGATCAGTTATATTGCCCAATAAACATTTGTAGTCACAAGAAATTAAAAGATTCGTTTGAAAACGTTGAAATCAATCATAAACAACAAAATTTAATTTGATTTACCGAGCTTAAAAAACATGTAAAAGTTGCATAGTTTCTATTTAATTTAAAGTTCTGAATCCTCAAAGTTTAAAACCACTACTAATACTACAATTTTTTAAATCAAATTTAGGTTTGAATCTTTTGTTACGGAAGATTAAATAATCAGTGCATGACTCTTTTGCCTGCAAAACATTATCTCCCTAGCAATTAAAACGTTATTGTATTTTAAAACAATTATATTGAATATTATATACACTACTATAAATATAATATATACCATTTAGCTAAATTTTCAGCCATCTTAAATTTTAAAATTTATTTAAAACTAAGGTTTGTTCCCTTATGCAAAGCGTTCCTTAGCGGGATTTGGATTTACATAATTCTGGAACTTTAGATTCATTAATTTTCAACTGTTTTGCTTCTGTTTTCTTATTTATCAAACTTTTCGGTCTTAATGTCACTGATTTTTCGAAATGTGCACATATGAAACATCAAAATTTAACAGGTATTTGTTATATATTCTAAAAAAAAATTGTTGCCATGGCAACAGTACAAGGCATTGTTAAAAACAACAGAATAAGCACAAGAGTATAAAAGGTGGAAAAATCTAAAAGTTTTCAGATAGCTGTCAACTGCCACAATTATAAGATGCACCTGTGATACAACAATCGATTGACCACATACGAATTATGCAGAACAATCATAATATAGTTTTTGTTATGCAACCATTGTTGTGATTTGTCTTAAGAATACGCATGCAACTTTTTTATCAATGTTTACATTGTTAAAAAACAAATATTTTTATTGTTAAAAATCTAATATTTTGTTTATAAAAACATCAAACACATAGTGAAACTCAATTGATAATTTACATGACTACTAACGTAAAAGTATCCGTTACGTTTCAGTCTTTCACCTGTAATTGGTCCAATACCGGGAATGGCAGTAACAGGTTTATGACCCATTGGTTCACTAATGAAATTGACGTGTTTGTTTGTTGTCATGGCTGTTGAATAAAAGATCTGACAAAGAGAACATATCTTTTTATTTTATGCTTAAATTAGAAAAAAATTAACAATTTGGCAATATTAGCAAAATTATGTGAAACAACTGTCCCTTTTTTAAAATAATTTACACATTATCCAATCCAATTTTACTAAGGCATGCTTTGACTAGACTGGGAACAACTTGGGAACATCGTCATATTATAAATTTTTGAATATTTCATTCAGAAAATTCAAAAATTTTAAATATGACAATATCCTAGAGAACATTGTCAATTCGCTTACTTGGGGTAGGTAGTTTTCTCCTGGTAATCTTTTCTCTCCCATCATCCTTGAACTGGCTACATTGATATAAGTAAAAGAATCTTGACTGGGGTGTAAATCACCATTGGTTCTGTATCAACTGATAAGTATGGAATGAAGTTAACTTAAACAGGACTAATTCTTCATATAATCTGTGGACGCCTGGAAATAAGTGTAGTAATATAAAATATATATCTTATATCACTACTAATTTAGATACAGACATTTAAAATCTTGAACTTGGCATTATATCGGTAACATTTGCTATTGACAGGTATATTTACATATTATTCACCTATTTCATTAATAACTATGATAAAAATACTAAATACTCCTTTAAATTTTTAAAGTGCTTTTTTACAATACTGATAATTACTTCTTAGATGAAGTTTGTTTTAGTAATTTCTTGATATTTACTCATTCAATCAGGCCCGTATTCAGAGAGGGGGGGGTGCGAGGGGTGCAAACGCACCTCCCTTTGAAAACCTTACTTAAGCACTATTAATGCCTCGTTAACATTCATTTACCACTAGTAAACCCTTAAAATCGTTTTATTTCAAATATTAAGATACATTATATTTGACAGTTAATTGTTCATTAAAATACTTCAAAATGCACCATTTTGCATTTCATGTTCAAAAGTTTTCTGGTGAGGGCATGCCCCCAGACCTCCCAAGTACAGTGCACCTATGGTGCGCACATGCATCGCTGATGCGTACGACGACATTTTTTAAAATCGTACTCCCTTTTTAAATTACCTGTCTACGACCCTGTTTACAAAATGAACACAGTTGCTTCGGAATAACCAGACTGATGTCTTCAAACAATGAGGTCTCCATATCACCGACCTTATCACTGGTGTTAAGAGTATAAATACAAGGCCTACTTCGATTTGTCTATCGCGTGTTGATCTAGTGCTGATTGTGTAGGTCTATGCGCATGTGTCAAAGTCTACCCAAATCGAACAGAAAATTTTACTCGAGTAAATTTTTCAATATGGAGGACATGGCAATAAAGATTTTATTTGACGACGAAGATGATATTGAAACCAACACGATATTTAATTCATCAGATATTTTAAGCACCATAGCATGTGATTTTCATGTTTTTCCAAGGGATAAAGTCCCTAGAATTCGACAATTCGTCGAAGATACTGTTCCCCGTTTTTCTGATGGCGATTTCCGGCATCATTTCAGAATTGACAGGACTACTTTTTAAATTAATCTTCAACATTTAGCACCACATTTGTTATCACAAATTCCCAAGGCCAAGGAACAGTTGGCTACAGATAAACAGTTACTTTTGTTCTTGTGGTATATATCGAATCAGGAGTCCATGAGAGAAACGGCTCATCTTTTTGGAATATCCATTTCAACAGTCCACTCAACCTTAATTAAAGTATGTCGAATATTCAATGTCGTATTAAAAAGAGTAAGAACTAATTATATTCATTTACATTTTGACAGAGAATTGATTGATTGATTGATAAATGACCCAGTGAAGAATATTCCCCTTATATCGAGACGTCATCAGCAAAAGGTGAAAGTGCAGAAATGTTTAACTGTGCTTTGCACTTATCGCATTATGCAGCGATTTATAGTGCCACGCCTACCCGGCGTGACAAGGAGACTCGGTTTTTAAGGTCTTGTCCGAAAGACGCATGGCTTTCTTTTCTAAATACCGAGTGCTTTGTCGAAAGGACAGCACGTCACTTCCCATTTTAAAGTCTTGGGTAAGACCCGGCGGGGGGTCAAACCAGCAACCTCCCACTTACTGAGCGAGTGACAGAGAATATGGCACTGCCTTTTCATAACGTTTCTGAAATAATATATAATAATTTTAATTGATTACATGCCTATCTTGTACCACTGATTACTTTCTCAGTGACAAGGAGATGTAACTGTGGAGGGTTAAAGCAGAAATTTGGCAATCAAATTCTTTCCAATCTCTATTTAAGGCAAATTATAACATTATTACCAATATGTGGAAATTAAAAGAAAATTAAACGACGGGAATATTTTCAGGATACTTGCTGGTATTCCCTTATTGGCTTAAAACGGGTCTTCTCTTTAAAGTATGGGCAGGATATTCTCATCAAACTGTAGTCACTGGTCAGATAGCACACTGTTATTATTATTATTATTATTATTATTATTATTATTATTATTATTATGTATAAGCCTCTTGACTTTAAGCAGAGAAATTGTTTGTGAATTTTAATACCACATCATAACATAATTGCAGATAATACAGTGGCAAGATCCAGCTAGACAGAATGATATTGCAACATCATTTCAGCTTTCATGTGGCTTGCCGAATATAATGGAATAATAGACGGAACCCACATACGCCATAGTGCTCCAGTTGGAGGAGATCCAGATTATATCAATAGGAAAGGGTTTCCTTCTGTTGTTTTGCAGGTAAATTATCAATATGTAAAGATGGATAAATCTTCCTTAAAGGCCCGCTTATGAAGCCCAGCAAATTTTATTGGAATTCTTAATCATGTAATTTTGAACTGTCCATAAAAGGCTATTTTACTTGTTACATTGAATGTCCATTATAGACAGGTTTGACTGTAGTTTGCTGGAGAAGATTTTCAGTAAGAGGATTGTAAATACCACGAGACATTTTTTGAGGTCTTGGTTCTATATCGATGGCGCATACATGTATCTATACACTGGTGCTCAGTTTGGCCGGGTTAGCTAAAACACGAAATTTGTATGTACAGTAACATCCATCATAAGGGACACCTCTATATAAGGGACATTCATAAAAGTCCCAGAATGCAGATTTTAGTGTAATTTAACCTGTATGTAAAGGACACCTGTCCATAAAGAAAGTATACACAAATACCTAAGGTGTCATTTATATTCAGTCATAGAAAACTCCAATATTTAACTTGGATTGCAAAAATAAAGAGTTTTCACTTGTAATTTTAAATCGCCTTTCATTTAATTATAGGTCATAGTTGACGACAACCTCTTATAACAAGTGCACAGACAGGATGGCCTGGTTGTTCGCACGATGCAAGGATTTTACGCAATTCTGGAATTTTCGCAAAAGCTGAAGTCGGACAATTGATCCCATATAATAGGAGATTCAGCCTATCCACTCAAACGTTGGCTCATTACACCTTTCAGGGACAATGGGCACCTGACAGATAGACAAAGTAGATTTAACAGGGTATTGTCATCATGTCGACAATCTGTTGAACGTGGGATAGGTCATTTAAAAGGACGTTTTCGAAGAATTCGAGAAGTACCATTTCGTAATCCAGAACACATTTGCCTATTTATAATGGCAGCGTGTAAGTTGCATAACCTGTGCATCATTCATGAGGACAGTATTGAGGAGTTTGTTGATTTCAACTCTGCTCACATTTTACATCCTAACCAATACCAGAATGTATATCCCAATGCTGCAGATGGTGTAGCAAGGAGAAATCATTTAATGAATATATAACCTTAGAACATTTAAGACCATGTATTCTGCATAAACAATAACACATATTAAACTGTAAAATATTTTACTTTGAAACATGTACTTCTTGTTTAAAAATTATTCAACTATTAATTCATATATATAATTAAAATCATTTACACGCATCATAATTTGAAGTTAAAATTTTATTGCACTATCAACAGTTTTCTTCTTGAAAACATGTAAATTAATTGACACATGTGACAAAAGAATATTCAAGTAACTGAAAAACAAGATTCTAAAAGGATCTTATTACCCGCATTGAAAAAGTAAGAACATAATATGACAAAGTATGATTGTCCCAGTTTATTACTTAGTCTATTAAATTGTTCATGCAGTTTTTTGCAACAACAAAATTTTCAGGATTTTAGACTATAGTCGCCAGGCGAGAAAAAAACTGCATGTGGAACTTAGTTTAAATCCATGTGACGGTTTCTGGTGAGTAGCGGTAACAGGTAAAACATTCACGGACTGTCATAAAACAGACAGATAAAAGGATCGCATAGTGATCTAAACATTCTACCATGTCAAAGCGGGGCTAAAATGCATGCTGTGCTTTAAGACTGCACTCATTCATAACTACAAACAAAGATTTCCATATAGTGAAATCCTTAAAAAATGAAGATGTTTAAATAAAAAATAGTATATGGTTACAGTAACTTGCATAAATGCGAGACGGAGTCCCAAAGTTAATCACTTTTTTAAAATACTTCCTTCTTTTGAAGCATTTTACTCATTATTTAAAGCTATGTTGCTGTTGCAACTCTATTAAACATAAATGAATATAAACATTTTAATTTTCACAGTAATCAAATATAATTATACTCTTTTTTAGTTATATAATCAATAAACGGTAGAAAAGCATTAATATGATTAAAAGCATTTTACTTAACTTTTTGACAACTAAAAATCTACCTTTATTAACAGGATTGAAGAGGCAACCCCTGTTGCGAAAATGTGTAATTAAAGTAGATATTAAAACAATATGTAAAGCAAAACATTATTAATGTTCAAGTAAAAAAATAAAAAATATAAACTATGTAAAAATTACAATTTAATGATAAAAGATATGACCTGCTTGGTGCACTTAAACGTGAGCAAAGTCTCCTATTATGGGCCCTATTATGTATCGGCTAGTTCAACAATTGAAAAACACAGACAAAATGTTTGCAGTTAAGTGATTACACCCATCTCAAATCAACAATTTCGCTTCTAACATCTCGACATTCTGGAACAGAGTAAAAATATCTTGCATGCTGCAAAAGATATAGAGGGACGCTGTCGATGATATTATGTGAGAAGGTTGTGTTTAAATTTTTGTGTATGATTTCTGTTCATTGAAGTCGATCCCCTTCTGGATCAATTTCAATGCTTGCTAAGTTATACCAAGTTTCCCAGTAACATCCACATTACACTGGGACTTACACGTACTGTATCTACTGATCTAAAACTATTTAAATCTGGCAAATTTTTACTTATACTTATAAAAAAATCTTTTATTCGTGATGTGAATCCACTGACGTCCAGACCCCTAAGTTGTTTACAAACTGACAAGTATTTTAAAAGTGTAATTTCTGAAAAACCTGAATAATACCCTCTTAAAACCAAAATCTTTAATTTGGAACAACACAGCAAAAAATCAAGACTGCCACACACGTTTGCATGTATATAAAGTTTTGTGAGATTTTTAGCAAATACCAGGTATTGATGCAAATTTCTGTATGAAAATACACTGTTTACTTTGATGATGCCAAATTCTCTCCCAATACTTGGACCATGAATTAGGTTGTAGAACTGATGATTTACTTGTTTCAATTTAAGTAGATCTGTGACATCAAGAAATTTAAAAATTGTGACTGTAATTTCTTCTGGTAGGTCACACAATCCAGATCTGGAAGAGACCTGACAATTACAAAAAACAAAGATTTACAAATATATTTGAAATAGCTAACCATACAGAATTTGTATCATAACAACTAATTTGCTTTTTTTTCATAAATGTCCAAAAACCTGTCATATCTTGCAAGTTTTTGTTCATTTAATTCTACAACTTTCTTTTTGAATTCATCATTCTTTTTATCAATACTTTCTAGAACTGATACCAATCTTTCTTGTGCAGATAATGCCCTTTTCTTATTTTTTTTCTTTGGTTTCATCAAAAAATCGTCTTTGGATGCGGTATCTTTATCATTTACCACAACTGACTTGGCATGGTCATTACTAGTGCTGGCATGATCATCACTAGAACTGCCATGATCATCACTAGTGCTGCCATGAGCAACACTAGTGCTGCCATGATCGCCATTACTAGTGGCAGCATATCCAATAGTGCTGACCTGACAAGTGCTAGCATCACATTCGCTACTTAGACTTCTAATGTTACCAGATCCACAAATGCTTACATTATCACTATTACTAGTCTTGTCCTGATTGCTTTTTACAGTCGGTGTCCATGACAAACTTAGGTTTTGTACTTGCTTTCAGGACATAAATTTGACTAAATATGTCAAGTATTTGCACGTATTTTTATCATTACCAGATTTTCGGTTCGCATCTACACAATCATAGAATTTTCTTTTCAAATTTTTCCACTTATCTGTAGCTTGTTTTGTGCTTACATAATAATCGTATTTAGCTAATTCATCCACAACTTTCCCCCATAAAACCGAATGACTCTTATTCGCATTAAATTCGGCTTCCATCTCTGCTCTTGTGGAAACAAGTAATCTCTCCCCTTGAGATGTCCACTGATGAAACTTGGGTACAGGACCTTCCGGCTGAGACGACTAACTAATTGGACTGGATTCTACTGATTTTTGCAGCTGTGAAAGAATGGCAACTTTAACGTCTTGGTTTGTAACATATAAATATACCAAAATATATATATACAGAGAGAGAGAGAGAGAGAGAGAGAGAGAGAGAGAGAGAGAGAGAGAGAGAGAGAGAGAGAGATGTGCTGAATTTGTAGCTGTTGTATTTTTTAGAAACTGTTCTTACCCACATCTTCCGCAAATATCATTTTGTGAATTTCTTGCGTAGCCTTGTATTCTTTCTCCAATGACAGTAAAGGAAACCAGTCTGTTAAAATAAAATAGTATTGTCTTACTGAACGATCTTTTTTAAATGAGTGGCCATATTGACTAGGAATAGGGTAAAAGGACATGGCCGTAACTACCATTAAGGCAAGTGAGGCAGTTGCCTTACTTAGAATTTTGACGTTTTAAAAAAAATAAAATGACTGATTTTAGGCAATACAGAAAAGAATAAGCTGTTGCTCTTCAGCTTATGAATAGTCAATTTAAGGTATTTTATACCTGTAAGTGCCACTAATTAAATTATTTTTCACATGCATGCGCGCCATTAAGGGTATTTTTGTTATTGAGGATTTTCCATTAAACTCAAGCTGCTGAAAACAAACAAAAATTATCAGGACTAACTTCGTCCTACAATCTGTAGTGGATCGAAAGGAGGCATCGCTATCATAATTTCATAGAAAAATCGTTTACCTTCAGTGTAATCCTAATTTATAAAGAAGTGTGTGTGTGTGTGTGTGTGTGTGTGTGTGTGTGTGTGTGTGTGTGTGATAAAGGATTATAATAAAATTTTATCCAGTTTGCACCTCTTAATGGCGACGAATGTGTAGGATAGAATTTACCGGTTAAAACTTCTGGCGAAAAAAACGCAACGGCTTATTCCGCGAAAAACTGTCCAAAGAATAGAACTTCACGCCGGATAAAATTAACCGTTACATGCGAACTAGCTTGACACGTTCCACAGGCACAGACATGCACATTAAAATTCACGCTTGAAAATAGGAACGACTCGCATATTACACGGACAATGAAATTTGTGTTTGAACAGTGATTTTTAGGTGGTACATGACAAATTTTATTTTGACATTTTTTACCTTTCTTCTTCGCCCGCCATGTTGAAAGCCGTGTTAACTAGATTAAACTAGCTCAGGGGGTAGTATTAATGGAGTCGACGCGTGTTTAACTCTTGTGCGCATACTCGGGACGTTCGATTTGCAGACGAGTTAAACTCTATAAATTCCATTAACTCGACTTGGACAAATCGAAGTAGGCCCAAGTTTTAACTTTTGAAACCTTCCGCGGACTAAAATTTGGGATTATTTTTTGTCAAGTGTACTAATCCGGAAAAAAACAACGGAATTCATTGCAAATTTATATAGTATAATGGGTTTTTTAAAGGTAGAAATATGATATGAACACATGTAAAATTAAATAAAAATTTAGTAGGTAGGACAAAATTTAAGTTAAAACTTCATATTTATATTTAATATTTACAATCTAATTATCATTGCCTAGATGAACCTTTTAGGACTCACTGACGTTATTTTCAAATGAACAGTTAAAGCCAAGCTCCGAAACAGCGTCAACCTCCTAGCTCCGTATGTCTCGAGGTAAAAGAGGTACGAATGTTGGCCGCTGTTCGGAGCTTGAGTTGAAGCGTTAATAGTTCCGAATGGCATAAAAATATCTGAATATTTGCAAAACTGGCAAATAGTCCCAATTTATATTTCTACTTCCTTATCTTCCATTCAGTCTGGTATACTTACGAATTCATCAATTGAAAATTGTATTTTACTTTTAACATTAATAATTAATTTTTACCTTTTCAAAATCATATACAATATGGACAATTTTAGTAGACGTGGCCAAACTGTAAGACCCGTTTGAAGAAGTAAACTTCAAAAAATGCATTTGACAATAAAAATAAAATGAAACCAAAATTATTGTTTTTTTTTCTATTTTTTTTTATTTTATGAATGGACATGATGGTAAATATAAGGATTTAAAAATCGAGTTTAAAAATCAGGTGCCATCGGAAATTCGAATATTAAGGATTGACATTTGTCATACTATGACAACGATATTGTAGTTTATACCAGCAAAGTATCATGCTTTGAGCATGAATTGAATTTTTTTTTTTTTTAAAAAAAAAAAAAAGGAAAACATCGAAAGCCTACATTCGTCATCATTGTAAACAATTATTGCCGTGACCTACAATGTTCTTTTAAATACATTTTGATCCGACGTAGTAACGTAAACAACGTGTTTCTATGCATTACACATGATTGTACATAGCATGTATTTATCGATTTTTCTATTTACATACACTGTCATGTATCCATTGTGTTTACACTGTCTGTAGAAACTTCTTATAACCGCAATATCTAACATATTTACATACACTCAAAAATATAAGAGAGTATTCAAAATAAAATAAAGTTATATACATGTATAGGTGTGTGTGTGTGTGTGTGTGTGTGTGTGTGTTACCTTAAAATACTCTGATGGAATTTTGGATGGGGTCCAATTGGATCACTGAAGTTTACCTTATGGTAGAAAATTTCACCGGGAAGATATATTCGCGGAAAAAGAAACATCGGAAAAATAACTAATATGTCTTCCTCGAATGTTCCTTCTTGGTATGTCAGATAATTTATATATTTGACTTGGCTTATATAAAAAATTCTCTTCTCCAGTCTGAAATTTTCGGGAATTTTAGGGACTAAAACTAAACAACTGTACTCCAAAGTTCCAATGACAACAAAAATCGGGTATTATATTATCAGTGGGTTAATATGTTTGTTTGTTATTGTCTGTCCTTTTGGATCGTGTTGTTATATTTGATTAATCTCTCTCTCTCTCTCTCTCTCTCTCTCTCTCTCTCTCTCTCTGTATGTGTACACATGTGTGTTGTTTACGTGTATGTGTGTGTATTAGATAACTTGTCATCTGTTTCAGGCATATCAGCTTTACGGTAAATATTTGGTTTTGAGAAAAGAAGAACAACCGTTTGTGACTGGTTGAAGTATCAAGCCGGCCATTCTATATCCAGGGCATGTGCGGTTGTCTTTAGAGAATAGGCAGAGTAATTTTCCATGTGACACTGATCATAAGAAAAATTTGACAAAAGTTACATAAAAACCATGCAAAAGGGAATTATTTTTATTTTTGGTATCCTCAGTCCATTTTATTTACATTTTTGTCTCATCATGAGTCATGTAATTTGTTTTAAAATACAATTTAAATTTTTACTGCTTTTCATAAATGGATTTGTATGGTATTGAAAAAATTCAAAGGACTTACATTTTTTTGCATAGTCAAGAACATTTTTAGCTCACCTGAGCTGAAAGCTTATATGAGCCATTGCAATCTATCACCGTCCGTCGTGCGTCGTCCCTCGTCCGTCGTAAGTAAACTTTACATTTTCATCATCTCCTCCAAAACTACTCGGCTAAATTTGATAGAACTTGGTGATAATCATGCTTTAAGAATTGTGTTCGGGGTTTGGCCACAAGATACCTGCCGTTACTAAAAATGGCCAAACACACACACACACACACACACACACACACACACACACACACACACACACTCTCTCTCTCTCTCTCTCTCTCTCTCTCTCTCTCTCTCTCTCTCTCTCTCTCTCTCTCTCTTCCTAGAAATCAAAGCGTGCAGGCAAATTTCAATTGGATATTTGGATTTTGCATACCTTGGAACATATAAATTGTGTTTGTGTTTTTCATGAAAATTGGAGGAAAAATAGGTTACGCGTTTTTTTTTTTTTTTTTGTTTTGTTTTGTTTTGTTTTTTTTTTTTTTGTTTTTTTTTTTTGCGTAAAATTTCGTAATGAGTAAATTAAGACATTTATTGTCTCAAATAAACTCAACAACGGCTGAAGATAATTGTATGGAATTTTCACTGTCGACCCTGTCTAGCTATTTTCTTTTGAAATGATGTCAAGGTCATGTCCTAATTTTAAACCTTTTATAAAAATTGCTATTTTTTAACATTTCAGGTGATGATGGTATGGGATTTTCAGTTAATTTTAGGTATTGACATAACGATCATTTTGAAACATAGATCAAGGTCATGATTTCAAAGGTCAAGGTCACAGATGCAAAAGTATACCGAAATGGTTAATTATCTGCCAAAAATTTTGATTTTTGTGTAAAGGCATGTATATTAGATTATTGTAGGTATTGACATGATGGTCATTTTGATTCATACTTCAAAGTCATGAGTTCATAGGTCAAGTTCACAGATGCACAAGCATACAGAAATGGTTAATTTTTTGAAAAATTATAAACTTTTTGTAAAGGTATGTATATTAGAATATTGTAGACAGGAATATGATGGTCGTTTTGATAATTATATGACTCAAGGTCATATGTTCAGTGGTCAAGGTCATAGCTGCATAGAACATCTTAAATTGGTAATTATCTTAAAAACTATTAACTTTTTGTATAGACATGAAGTGGAATATTATAGATATTGATAACACAATCATTTTGATATATGGTTCAAGGGTACAGACTCAAAGATCAAGGTTATAGCTGCATATGAAAACTGAAATTGTGAATTATCTTGAAAACTGTTAACTTTTTGTGTAGGCGTGTATATTAGAATATCGATATGATGATCATTTTCATACATGGTTCAAGGTCATACCTTCAAAGGTCAAGGTCATAGCTGCATAAGACAGCTTAAATTGTTAAAAATCTTGAAAACTAATGACTTTTTGTATAAGCATGTATATTACAATATTGTAGGTATCGATATGATGATCATTTCAAAATATTGTTGATGGTCTTAGGTTCAAAGGTCAAAGACATAGCTGTATAACCATACTGAAATGGTTAATGATTTGAAAATTATTCATTGTACTATAGTTACTATATGCATATTAGCTACGTATTTATAAATGAACTATGACTGAAAATTTCTGATTAAGTATTGTGGCAGTTCTAAACTTGAGAAAATTTTGATAGTTTCTGTATGAATGCATTGTATTTTGTACTTTGCAAACATTTTTGGACATATCCTCAGGTGAGCGTTAAAGCCCATGGGTCTCTTGTTAAATGTAAAAGATAGGTAGAGAAAAAAAATAGAATTGACAATAATTTTCTTTTCGTTTTTGATAGAAAATAAACACAGATTTATAATCGTGTTAAATTTTTAACGAAAAACTATGCAATTGATTTTTGAAAAATCTTAAATCTTAGTGTATAAAATACTTTATTATTGTCAAATTCTGAATCAAATTTACAAAGGTATTTGCCTACATGTTATAATATTCATGTAGCTAAACTAAAATTATATTTTATAAACGAAAATGAATGTAAACTTCAGGTTATATGTAAATATGATATTTACAGTAGTTTATAATATCCAATGTTAATGTTTTAAAATCTAGGGAGATTGTGTTTTGCAGGCAAAAGAGTCATGCACTGAGTATTTAATCTTCATTAACAATAGATTCAAACCTAAATTTGATTAAAATATTGTAGTATCAATAGTGGTTTTAAAATGTGAGTGTGCGGAACTTTAAATGAAATAGAAACTATGCACCTTTTACATGTTTTTAGCTGGGTAAAACAAATTAAAATTTTGTTGTTTATGATTGATTTCAACGTTTTCAAATGAAGCTTTTAATTTTTTTGGACAAACATATGTTTTAATGGGCAATATAACTGATGAAGTAAAAGTGTTTTTTCGAAAAATTTATTTTTATACAAAGAAAATTTTCAACATTTACTAAACAGGGTTTATTTCAAGCACTATCTGTTTGTTGAACTCCTAGAAAATCTGTAACAAATTTCTATCGAAATATTAGTTAAAAGATTTGCGTTTTTGTTTTAATATTTTTTTAAAAACAGGAAAAGATCTTCAGGACAAATTCCAGGCACTTGATATTGTAAGCCTAAAACATAAAAATATACTTTAAATAAAACATTGGTTGAAAATAGATATTTGCCTTATTTTTTAAAATATTTTATTCCTTGTTTCAGCCAAAATTTCTATCGGTTTAGAAGAAATAAACCCAAAATACTTTGCAGACATTTTCAAGTTTCGAAATATTATACGACACGTTAAAAACATTTTATTAGAAATTGTAACTAAATTTATGACTTTTTAAATAATTTAGCAAATTATTATCTTGTTATTTTTTTAATTATGTTGTAATATTATATATCGTTAAAAAAAATTAATTATGTATACCTATGCAAAAAATTCGTTTTTATACCTTTGGTATTTGGTATCATTTTTAAATTTAATTTTAATTTTTTTTTCATTTTATCATGAGCAAGTCAAACCAAGTGTAAATACCCTCAGACTCTCCGAACACATGTTCCGAAATCAACAAAGCAGGTAAATGGTAAGTTTCAATTTGTTCAATTTTTCGACTCATAATTTTGTGACATTATTTATAAGCAATACAGAACAAAGCGAAATATCCACAGATCATCGAAACCCGTTCCGAAAGCAACAGATTAAATTTTCGACGTATATTTTTTGTAACACTATTTATGGGCAATGTCAAACCAAGAGTAAATTATTTACAGACTCTCAAAACCCATGTTCCGAAAGTACTATAGTAACTTTCAATTTTGCTTAAATTTTCGATGTATATTTCTGTAACGTTATTTATAGAGATCGGTAAAGTTAGCTACTAGTAGCTGGCTACTTGTAGAAGAAAAGTTAGCTACTAGTAGCCAGTTACTTCTGGAAGAAAAGTTAGCTACTAGTAACCAGTTACTTGAACGATTAAAGATAAATACTAGCAATTATTTCTAATAAGCTTTTATTTACTTATTTACTTATAAAAACAAATAAATGTTTAACGTGTGTAATTTGGTCTTGATCACAGCTTTCGCAGATATTCCTTCCGCATAAGTTTTCTTGTACCACGAATATAGTACACAGATATTAAAAAATAACTATTTACGTACCAATTAAAAAATCTGCATGATACCAAATATTTAGACATTAAAGCCTTCATACACACGCATACGCTTACGCAATCCGACTCGGGGGTAGTTTTTGAGTAGATTTCTATGATTTTTCACATTCAGTGCGAGTAGCTGGCTATTTATTTCAAAGATATTCAATATGTATTCACATCATGATTAAGGATTTCAATTCTGCATCTAATGATACCAAATATTTAGACATGAAGGCCTCCATACGCACGCATATGCTTACGCAATCTGACTGGGGGGTAGTTTTTGAAGTAGATTTCTATGATTTTTCACATTGAGTGCGAGTAGCTGGCTATTTATTTCAAAGATATTCAATATTCATTTATATCATGATCAAGGATATTCAATTCTGCATCTAATGATACCAAATATTTAGACATTAAGGCCCTCGTACGCACGCATACGCTTACGCAATCTGACTGGGGGTAGTTTTTGATGTAGATTTCTACGATCCTTCACATTCAGTTCGAGTAGCTGGCTATTTATTTCAAAGATATTCAATATTCATTCACATCATGATCAGGGATATTCAATTCTGCATCTAATGATACCAAATATTTAGACATTAATGCCTTCATACACACGCATACGCTTACACAATCCGACTGGGGTAGTTTTTGGTGCAGATTTCTATGATTTTTCACATTGAGTGCGAGTAGCTGGCTATTTTTTTTCAAAGATATTCAATATTTATTTATCATGATCAAGGATATTCAATTCTGCATCTAATGATACCAAATATTTAGACATTAAGGCCCTCGTACGCACGCATACGCTTACGCAATCTGACTGGAGGGTAGTTTTTGATGTAGATTTCTACGATCCTTCACATTCAGTTCGAGTAGCTGGCTATTTATTTCAAAGATATTCAATATTCATTTACATCATGATCAGGGATATTCAATTCTGCATCTAATGATACCAAATATTTAGACATTAAAGCCTTCATACACACGCATACGCTTACACAATCCGACTGGGGTAGTTTTTGGTGCAGATTTCTATGATTTTTCACATTGAGTGCGAGTAGCTGGCTATTTTTTTTTCCAAAGATATTCAATATTTATTTATATCATGATCAAGGATATTCAATTCTGCATCTAATGATACCAATATTGAGACATTTAATTCTTGTTATTTACATATACGCTTACACACTGCGGAGTAACCGATATGGAGTTGTATTCAAAGTTCATAAAGTACTGAGAGACGTGCTTGATGAATCTGGATGAATAAATAAGATTAAAATAGTAGTAATTGTTTTAAATTGCCACAAGTATTTCAAATGATTGAAAACAATCCTATTTTGTTGGTTATAGTACATCTGCAATACATATTAAACAAAAGATCCAATGGGCCTGATGCGTTCATCCGATCAGTAATCTCTAGTTAAAATTATTTATTCTCAAAATAAATTTCACATTATTATTTTTAGCAAATGTTAGTAATTTCAGTCATAAAACAATAAAATTTTGTAGCAAAATATCTTTTAAGAAATCTTGGGTATTTAATTGTTTTTGTAAATATAGTAAGAATCATCAGATGGTCTTGTCAAACATAACTTTTATTTACTTTTACAAACTGATGATCAAAGAAAAAAAACCAAATACAATAATATAAATGGTAAAAAAAGATATTAAAGATGAAAAATGTACTCAGAAACAGCCAAAGTCACCAGTGAGTACATCACAAAGACATAAAAAAGAAACAAAAAGGCAGGCAACACATATCAGGCTTTCTGATGGTAACATTCGTTAAGTAATTCTCTTTTTTTTCCCCAACGTTTGTAAATTTATACGCAAGCATCATCTATTTTTCGTATTCCTTTTTTTTTTTGTCTAAGGTCAATGCCATTCACATTTATCTACATGTCAATTTAATCACCAAGGGTCATACACAGCTAATTTATATTTATGTTAACTACAATTCACTTTTGGTTACACAGACCGACAGTGGTGAATCATGGTAGTGTCGCTACCTAGTGCCTGTACTACTGTGGGCTCGCCGAAGGTTTTCGAGTTCTTGCTTAATGCTTTATTTTTCTTCAATGACAATTTTATTTTCTTAAAAAATTAACATTAAATTATAAAAAAAATAATTTGTTAATTGTTTTTCACAAAACGTAGGTAGCATAACGTACTACATTTTCAATGTGTATTTTTTGGCGGTCAACCAGTCAACATCTGATTGTTGCAAAATTACCAAACAGGACGACAAAAACAGGCTAATTGCTTTTAAAGCAATAAACAGACTGAAATAATATACAAAAAATATCTTCCTCTTTGATAGTGTAAACATTTTAGTATATTACTTCATGCACATCCATAAAACTCAGTACTTTCAGTACTTTAAGTCACATTCAATCCCGATCCTTAGCACTGTGATGTTGTATACATATAAACATTTGTCTAAATTTTTGGTATCATTAGATGCAGAATTGAATATCCTTGATCATGATGAGAATGAATATTGAATATCTTTGAAAAAAGCCAGCTACTCGTACTGAATGCGAAAAATCATAGAAATTGATACCTAAAACTACCCCCAGTCGGATTGCGTAAGCGTATGCGTGCGTATGAAGGCTGTAATGTTTCAAATATTTGGTATCATTAGATGCAGAATTGAATATCCATGATGATGATGTGAATAAACATTGAATATCTTTAACATAAATAGCCAGCTACTCGCACTGAATGTGAAATATTACAGAAATCTACACCAAAAACTACCCCTCAGTCGGATTGCGTAAGCGTATGCGTGTGTATGAAGGCTGTAATGTCTAAATATTTGGTATCATTAGATGCAGAATTGAATATCCTTGATCATGATATAAATAAATATTGAATATCTTTAACATAAATAGCCAGCTACTCGCACTGAATGTGAAATTTTATAGAAATCTACACCAAAAACTACCCCACAGTCGGATTGCGTAGACGTAGGCGTGCGTATGAAGGCTGTAATGTCTAAATATTTTGTATCATTAGATGCAGAATCGAAATATCCTTGATCATGATATCAATAATTATTGAATATCTTTAACATAAATAGCCAGCTACTCGCACTGAATGTGAAAAATCATAGAAATCTACACCAAAAACTACCCCTCCCAGTCGGATTACGTAGGCGTATGCGTGCGTATGAAGGCTGTAATGTCTAAATATTTGGTATCATTAGATGCAGAATTAAAATCCTTGATCATGATATAAATAAATTATTGAAATTCTTTAACATAAATAGCCAGCTACTCGCACTGAATGTGAAAAATCATAGAAATCTACACCAAAAACTACCCCCCGGGTCGGATTGCGTAAGCGTATGCATGCGTATGAAGGCCTGTAATATCTAAATATTTGGTATCATTAGATGCAGAATTAAAATCCTTGATCATGATATAAATAATTATTGAATATCTTTAACATAAATAGCCAGCTACTCGCACTGAATGTGAAAAATCATAGAAATCTACACCAAAAACTACCCCTTCCCAGTCGGATTGCGTAAGCGTATGCGTGCGTATGAAGGCTGTAATGTCTAAATATTTGGTATCATTAGATGCAGATTTTTAATTGTTACGTAAAACAGTTATTTTTTAATATCTGTTTACTATATTCGTGGTACAAGAAAACTTATGCGGAAGGAATATCTGCTGTGATTAAGATTGAATTACACACGGTAAACATTTATTTGTTTTTATCAGTAAATAAGTAAATAAAAGCTTATTAGAAATAATTGCTAGTATTTATCTTTAATCGTTCAAGTAACTGGTTACTAGTAGATAACTTTTCCTCCACAAGTAACTGGCTACTAGTAGCTTACTTTTTCTCCACAAGTAACTGGCTACTAGTAGCTAACTTTCTTCTACAAGTAGCCAGCTACTAGTAGCTAACTTTACCGAACTTATTTATAGGTAATGTCAAACCAAGTGTAAATTATTCACAGACTCTCGAAACCCATGTTCCGAAAGTAACATGGTAACTTTCCGTTTTGCTCAAATTTTCGACGTGGCTCTATCCACGAACAATATAAAACCAAATGAAAACATCCACAGAACCTCAAAAACACGCTCCAAAAGCAGGAATTTGAATGCAGACATTCCAAACCTTTATAAAAATCCTTGTATTGGTAACCCTGGTCTGGCTGGTTGTAATGTTGTTTAACGTCACTTTGACAATTTTTTGTTTTTGCAACAAGAGTAATTATTACTCAAATTTTAGTAATGTTTAACAAATCTTGTATAGATGAGACATGTAAGTGTGTTTTACAGTCCCTCTTGTTCTAAGAACATCTTGAACTCGGGTGCATTTTTACTAGATATTAGTGTCCAAGTGGAAAGCATACCACTCTCTTAGTCATATTATATTTGTACAGGGTAAACCTCTGTCCTCAGTTCTTATCTTTTAATGTTGAGAGTCAAGGGAGAGGACATTATCTTAAAACAAGAATTCCACGGATTTAAATGTCTCACCTGGTTAGTTTTTCATCGAGTAGAAAATACATTACTTTAACATGAACTTTCAAATTTTGAAACACCGCCGCCCCCTACAACAAGGTTTCACCTATGGCAATGCCAGACTCGACAAAAAAAAAAAAAAAAAAAAAAAAAAAAAAAAAAAAAAAAAAAAAAAAAAAAAAAACCAACACATGTCATTTTTTTTCAAATACCAAGTTTTTACCCCAAAAATAGTTCAAACTTCAGCTTATATACTCATGTAATCATAATTAAATCAAGTTGCAAATTTCATTGAAATAACAGTAATAGTTTAAGAGATACGGACTTAGACATGAACATTTTTTCAAAATTCACTTTTTTCTGTAAAAATGCAAGTTTTTACCCTAAAATAGTTGAAACATTAGCTTATATACTCAAGTAATCATAATTAAAATGCATGATTAAACTGTGTTGCAAATTTCATTGAAATAACAGTATTAGTTTAAGAGATATGGACTTTAACATAAACTTTCACATTTTGACACGCTGCCGCCACCACCACCGCCAACGACGACACCGGGAAAGTAACAACTAAGTTTTGCCTTATATATGGTGATGCCAGCTCGACAATTAAAGCATGACTCACCCAGATGGTCTACCACTAACATTACAAAATAGTTACTTTGGCTATTTGCAGGTATTTACAAGCATTAAGCTATTTCATTATTTTTTCAGTTCTTAAGTTTTTTTTTAAATTTTTGTGATAGTATTTTGAGTCACTTCTGATTGTAAATTAAACTGGATTGTCCAGACCCACCCACCATTGGAATTTTAAACCACACCTCTGGACATAATCTAACCTTTATGTTCAGTACCAATCCAATGTTATTTGTATCTTCAAAAAGTAATTAATTCTGGATCTAGACTTTTAATATTGTAACTATGTTCTGTCTTTAATAAGCCATTTGTAGTATATAAAGTTATGTTTAACCCACTTTTCTAAATTATGACAGTGCCCTTAAAAGTACCAGTATCAATAATTCACATATACATATTAACTTCATTCTGATAGATCAATCAATATTCATTTATCTAAGATTGGTTTCATAACTACAAACAACCCTGTACATAACGAACTTGTTGTCTTCCCTTTGATATGCAGTCATGGATGTCTAATCATGTTTGTTGATACATGTCAGTGTCGGCATCAGCATCATAAACTTCAATGATTTTGGTTTAAAGTTGTATCACTACTTTAAGTGATACTAAAGTGAAACTTGGAATAATCATATATGTTAGTGTACCTAGTAGCAACCGGTTTTAACAAAAGTTATAGAAAATTGTTGATATTTCACCCCTGTCACTTTAAACTCTGTCAATTTTATAAGACACAATTTAAACTCAAATAAAACTCTGTTTGTCCAAGTAATTGATCCTCAGCAAGGAAGTTTGTTAAGTGGCAACTAAAGATGAAAGTTTTCCCAATATAAGATAAATATTTTTGGGGCTATCTGTGACATTTTTTATGCTCAGTAGAACTCTGATGCACAGGTATTCCAACTTAAAATGTGATAATCAGTGGTTATTTAGTATGTTTTTCTTCCTTCCTTGCAGGAAATATTTTCTTTTTTTTCTTTGTTTAATTTTTTGTTTTTTAATTGATTTTTGGTTATAATGGCTATTTTGGCTAAGTTCATCTTTTTTAGCTAAAAATTGTCTCATTTCATTATAATAATAAACTTGACATTTAAATACACCAATTTCTTCTCTCACATTTCACAGAGCTATTTGAAAAAAAAAATAGTAAAAAGGTCAAAGAAATAGGTCAATCAAGCAATCATAACAAGATTAACAAAACATTAATTTCAAAAGTTCACAATATTTATTGACTATGAATTTAATATACAACAAACTGTACACAAATTAACTTTTAAAAAAATCCCAAAATACTCCCCCCCCTACCTATCCCTCCCACCCACCCACCCATATGATTCCCCTGACCTTCCATAATGTTCAAACTCGCGCACACATATCACAACAATACATTAAATAAGTCCTTTCATTTTTTTATATTCCTCAAGTTTTAATGATCGTCTTGGTGCTTCTTCTCTCACTGGTTTTGAAGGTCTGTTATTAACGGCCATGGTTGGAGCTGTAAAATAAAAAAAAATTAATTAGAGTTGTCTCTAAAGGAGACTAAGACCCCCTGCAGACCTGCCATCTGGATTTTGTGACAAACAAATTCCCTAAATGCAAGCTATTTTTTTCCGGTTTCAAATATCATAATGTACCGATACAAAAGGAAAATATTGGAAAACTTGTAGGCAAAAACTGACTTGAAATTCGGCATCTGTGGTGTCTTAAGCATGCAGTTTATTAAGTAAACGAATTTTCCTTGAAAAATAGGTTACATATTTTTTTGAGTTTGTATGTAAAATACAGAGGTTTCTTAAAAGTTAAATACAAAGAAATGAAATGAAAATTTTCTCAAATGCCACTGTTGGTCTTTAGTTTATGAAGTAGTCAAACATACATGTAGTTAAACAAAGTTAAACAAAGTTATAATTTACAACAATATTCAAACCCTTAAGAAAGTTTAAAACTGTTTCCGTTTTCTTGATAACATCGGTAAAGGTGATGCTTATGTTTATGGAAAAAATTTAGTAATAGTATTATATCAGTCCTTTTTGAACTGAAATAATATTGCAATAAATCATACATATATTTATAAGGAGTAGTAAGCATGCACTAATATATAGATGACTGAATTTCACCATAATATATAATATATTTTATGGTTATCAGCAAAGAAACTAGCAAGTTTTTACAACAAAGGCATGGAATTGTCAACATTCCTTGAGAATATATAGATGACTGAATTTCACCATAATATATAATATATTTTATGGTTATCAGCAAAGAAACTAGCAAGTTTTTACAACAAAGGCATATAATTGTCAGCATTTCTTGAGAAAATACAGTGGTCACTGGGTCAATAATCTAAGAAAATTTGGACAGTTCTACAGCTAAAGTGCATTCACACAGATCCGAAAAATAAGCTAAACATGCTTATGCAAAACATATGTTCCTTTAAATAACAATTATTTAATTGCATATGGTCAATTGGTAAAGCACGAGCAAGATGTTGCATAGAAAAATTGCATAAAAGGTCCACAAAACTTAAAAAAAAAATGTATCAAAGGAATATAAAGTAATCTCTTAATTACTAGCCTCGAAAACTAAATATGGAAAAATGTTACCAATTTTCATTGAAAATCCATGAAATTGAAAAACTGCATGCTTACAACACCACAGATACCAAAAATCAAGTCAGATTTGCCTATGAGCTCTGCTTATTAAGAAAAAGGTTTTAAAATTTTATGATCAAAGGGCAAATAACTCCTGTAAACATGAATAAAATGATACGCAAATCTAACTCAACATTAAATTTCATACAATAACGTTACATACCAAATATAATTGGTCAAATATTTCCGGAAACCAATCTGTTTACAGACAAACAGACAGATGGATGGACAGATGGATGGACAAGCTGATTCTTATATACCTCCCCTCAAAACTCTGTTCGCAGGGGGTATAAAAACATAAAATTTGCAATTAAGTACCAGAAAAAAAAAGAAAAAAAGAATCAATATCTGTTAGAAACAAAATATTGCAAATAACCATGAATATCAATATAGGTCGGTTGATAGTAGAGAAATGGTAATATCAATGAGGTTATCTAAAATCTGTCAGTTTATAATTAGTTAGATATATGTGTAATTTTCTGACTGACTAACTGGTGCATGTAAAAATTTCTATAAAAATTATATATATATAAACATGTATATACAAACATCCAGCAAAGTTTCAGGACTTGTTGGTTAAAAATGTAAGAAGAGTTGATTACACAAAATTGATGCCCTATATGTGGATGGACAGACAGAAAGACAGACCAGACAGGCTAAAACCTATTTAACACCCCCCCCCCTCCATACTGTTTGTGGGGGTATAATAATTTGATGGATAATATTTATTTTAGTGATATAAGAAGTCAAATGAAATTTGCAGAGGAGTATCAAGTTTTGTTGACACAGGTTACTTATGATTGCTAATATAATACAGGAAACTGATTAATATTTAGTATAACTAACTAGAAGAAAGTATATTATGATCGACTGTAGACATACAATTCCTATGTAACGTAGGAAAAATAAATAAAAACTAGATTTACTTATTGAATGTTCAATGAACAAACTGCAGTCAAGATGATTTCCCTTTCTAACATTACTGAGTCATAATTATTTCACTTTCTAACATTACTGCAGTCTAGATGATTGCAATTTCTAACATTACTGCAGTCAAAATTATTTCACTTTCTAAAATTAATGCTGTCAAGATGATTTCACTTTCTAACATTACTGCAGTCAAGATGATTTCACTTTCTCTAGTCAGTTGACATGATTTGCATGAAACTGAAAGGTAGCGGTCAAAATATGATTGGCTGCTCCAATTCTAAATAAAGACCTTCCTTTATTACTTTTTAAAAGTATCATAGTTTTCAGTTAATCAAATTCGATACTCAGGAAAAAACTGACAGTCAATTCTTAAGTAATACTTACTAGAAGAGGGTACATCTAAATCAATTTTGATATCAAAGTCATGAACAGCAAACAGATCTTCTGATGACCGTCTTTTATCAGGGCTAACTTTATCAGCTGAGATAATGGAGGGTATCTACAAAATATCAGAATGATTAGTATTACACTTATTTAAACTTAGGTTGTTAGGTCTAGATCCACACAAATCTCTACAATATTTTATTATATGAAGTCAAAAGGTTATATAGTACTTAAGCAATGAACTATGAATGTAATTGATTTATTGGCATGTAACTCTATTTTGTTATGTGCAAATTGAATGAACTCCGAAGGGGTTCTTGGATAATTTGCGAAAGACCCAATAGAGTACACATCAATAAATTGATTACAATCAAAGTTTGTTACTTATATTTACAATTCTATCCATGTTTTACTTAATGCCTTTTGATTTAAAATAGAATTGTCAAAAATATTGTGTAAAAATAGCGCAACCATGTCAAAGTATTCTACCACCATCATGTACTTTTTTTGTGACTTCAAGAACTTTGAACTTTTTGTGACATCAAGGAAAGTAAAGAGTTTTGCATTAAGCAATCAATTTATTGAAACATATACCTACACTTATTCCTAGAACAATAATTCATAGAAGGGAATTTATTTCGATTGTAAATATATAAAATGAATTTTTATTTTCAAATTTCTGAACATGTTTTAAAGAAAGGTTTGTTCCCTAATGCAAAACATTTCTTAGATGGATTTGGATTCATATAATTTAGGAACTTTGGATTCATAAAATTTCAACTGTTTAGCTTATTTATTTTTTTCCATCAAATTTTTCAACCCCTAGTGGCAGCAATGAGGAATGATTGAATTGAACTGCTTGGGTTTCCATTCAATTTGATTAACTGTAACTAAAATTATATAAGCTCATGTGGATGAAGGTTGCATAATGTAAGTATTTGAAGCTAGGGAAGCTTACAGGGTAATAAATATCCTAAAGTAAATTTCTGTTTCTGCTTGGGATGTTATAATATAGACGTGTCTGAAATAAATAAATTTCTACTTAAAAAAGCAAAACTAATTTTACAAATTATATTGATGAACATAAGGTATCAGTGTAATGTTCTACAGCATGTCTTCTACAATATCTTTGTAATGAACTTACCTTATCTATAGAATCGGGTTTCTTCTCTGATGTGCCATTCTATACAAACAAAAAACAAAATACAGCATAAATAATGATACAGTGCAACTTCTGAAAACTGGCTTTGTGTGTGACCGAGGAATTTAGCCGGTTTTCAGAGGGGCCGATATTTAGAGGGCCTTATAAATCTAGTCAATAATATTTTTGCTTCATATGATATAAATAGTGTATACAATTCAGAAAAAACTACACTTTGAATTTTTTTTTCATTTTCATCTGGAAACTGTACCTTGTGTGCCTTATTAACACAAGCAGCTATTACATGTATCTGTTATCTGTTGGGAATAACGTGTAGTTGTTTGTACATGTATTAACTGTCAGCTTGTAAGCTTTGGATTTATATACAAGATACTTGCTAAGATCAAGAACTGAATTTCACATTACTGGCACGATCAATGCTTATGAGAGTGTAATCCAGGTGTGCTCAGGTGAGCTAAAAAATTGGGTCTATTAACAAATTCAAACAAGAGGCCCATGGGCCTTAACGCTCACCTGAAGATATGTCCAATATTGTTTGCAAAGTGCAATAGACAATATATTAAGTACAGAAACTTTAAAAGATAATTAATAATTTTAGTATTCCTATGTTGATATGACCTTATATATCAAAATGATTAATACTTACAATATTCTAATATACATGCCTATACAAAAAGTAAATAGTTTTCAAGATAATTAGCAATTTAAGTCTTATTTTGTAGCTGTGACCTTGACCTTTCAACATATGACTATGAACCATATATCAAAATGATCATTGTAGCAATACCTACAATATTCTAATAAACATGCCTATACAAAGTTAATAGTTTTCAAGATAACCAGCAATATAAGTCGTCTTTTACAGCTGTGACCTTGACCTTTCAACATATGACCTTGAACCATATATCAAAATGATTGTCATGTCAATACCTACAATATTCTAATAAACATGCCTATACAAAGTTAATAGTTTTCAAGATAACTAGCAATATAAGTCGTCTTTTACAGCTGTGACCTTGACCTTTCAACATATGACCTTGAACCATATATCAAAATGATCGTCATGTAATACCTACAATATTCTAATATACATGCCTATACAAAAAGTTAATAGTTTTCAAGATATAGTGACAAATATATAATATTCAGCAATTTCCCCACTCAGTGCCTTACAATTTCCCCATTTTGAGCCCCATGGCTATTTGTGCAAATCTGAAAATAGATGACCTAAGGATGTTATAAATAAAATAACTAAGGTATATCTCTTGTAGATTCAGAGGAGAAGATTTTTAAAGTTTTTCACTATTTCCCACCTTATGGGGCCCCAAGGGGACATAACTCCTTCATTTGTGCAAATCTGAAAGGGCTTCACCTAGGCATGATGGTTACCAAGTTTCATTAAATTTGGTCTAGTGGTTTTGGAGGAGAAGATTAAAACGTAAAAAGTTTACGCACAACGGACAACGAACGACACATGACGCACGACGGATGAAGATGGATAGCAATAGCTCATCTGAGCTTTCAGCTCAGGTGAGCTAAAAAAGTTATTACTAATTTACCTGGAATGTAACCTAGTCTTAGCATACCTGTGAAGGAGATTCCTCTTGTGATTCTTGCTGTTCTTTGGCTTTATTTTGTAAATTAAATAATGGATCTCTTTGCTGAAATGAAAAAAAGAAATGAAACTAAGGCTTTGCATTAAATAATTAAATAACACATTCAGTACTCAAAATGCAATTTCCTTCTTTAACCTGATAAAATATTTATTACAATGCCCATATACATGTATATACAAAATAAACAAAAATGTTAAAACTTTTAATGCATGCGGTTAATTTTATCTCCAAATGCATTTGGAATTGTCTAATTTGACATTCTAGAAAATTCACAATAAAACAGAGCCTATCAAAGTAAATGGACAAGCGGAAATTTTAAAATAAAATAGAGCCTAATAAAGAAAATGAACAAGCGGAAATTTTAAAATAAAATAGAGCCTAATAAAGTAAATGGACAAGTGGAAATTTTCAGTGTTTGGGATTTTTTGCAGTCATCAATTAACTGCAAAAATAGATCTACCATTACATAATTTTATATAAGGTTAACTCATTTCAATACAAAAAGTAAAATTTTATACAGCTGAATCTCAAATCTAAAGGAATGAAAACAGGGTTGGGGGTGACTGGGTGGGTAGGTAGGTGGTTAGACTCTTGTACATTTTGTCAAAGGTAAACTCTTTATATCACACCCATGCTCATCATCTCTTTAACATTCAACTGTCCAATGTGTGGTATTCTTTATTTACTAAAATCACTATGGTAGCTCAGTTGGTAACAGAGTGGAGTGGAGTAATGGTGTTTTACGCCCCAGTCAAGAATCTTTTACTTATTTTGAGGCGGTCAGTTCTGGGATGATGGAGGAAACCGGAGTACCCGTAGAAAACCATCGACCTTTGGCCAGCGAACTGACAAACTTTCTCACACTATGATCTGTCCTGAGTGGGATTCGAACCCAGGCGGTGAGAGGCATTGTGATCCATAAGTGCGCTTTAGACCACTCGGCCACCGAGGCCCCCCAGTTGGTAGCATGCTCGCTTTATATGCAGGAGGTCAAGGGTTTTAACCCAATTCAGGTCTGACCAAGACATTGGTAGTGACTGTTCTTATGCCAAACACTCAGCATTTAGAAATGAAAAGTCACAAGGTTCTTTGGATGAGACCTTAAAAACCAATGCCGTGTCACAGCAGGCAAGACACATTAAAGGACCCTCCCCGCACATTGGCAAGACACATTAAAGGACCCTCCCTGCACATTGCCCTAAGTGCACTGCAAACATAAAAATTTCTGCCACTTCCCCTTTAGCTGGTGACGTCTCAATATAAGTGAAATATTCCTGAATGGGATGTAAAACCCTATTAAATCAATCATTCAATCTTCATTTACTAAAGATCTGTCAAATATGTTTTACAGTTTATTAAAAGAATAAAACCAAAATATTTTACAAAGTTATTTAGATTGGATTTTCTTTCCCAATTTAAAAATTCCTCAGACTTCTCTTAGACCTGGAGACAGTTTTGCGATAACCAAACTTATTTTGGTAGAATAAAGAGGCAGCCAAGTTTTACGATAACCAAACTAATTTTTGGTAGAATGGAGTAAATCATTCTGGAGTTTTAAAAAGCATTCACTTATCCAAAATTTAAAGATAAACAATACATGCAGGAGATAAAAAGATTCAGCTGTAATTTAACAGGATGATACTGTTATTTATCACATAATATTAAAACCAGAAACATTCAATGGAAAAAAATTCTATGTTTTTTTTCTTAAACCAGTTGATCTCCTTAAGAAATGTTTGAAGTTCTAAAGCATTTTTCAACTAAAAAAATTTCTAACTTAAATAGAAAAATTTACATGTATTTTAAAACATGAGGCCAATGGGCCTTAACGCTCACCTAAAGATATGTCTAAAATCGTTTCCAAAGGACTTAATTACAGAAACATTCCTAGTTTTCAGCTAAAAAAAAAAAAAAAAAAAAAAAACTACTGGTGAAGAGTGTGATTAAAAATTCAAATTCAATTCTATACCTTTGTGACTATGGTTGGGCGACACTGACGACGAGTAAATGGATCAGCTACTCTGTTTTTCAATTCTGCTACTTCTGCTTTACAAGCCTCCTCTGCATCTATCATATTCCGCATTCTATTTCGTTGATTTATATAACTGAAACAAAAAAATGGTCATTGGTTAAGATGAATAAATTCCACATAAATTGGTAAAATCTTTGGCTTAAAAATAATATTAACTAATGTTAAAGCAAATGAAGTGGTTTTTTTTTTCATTTTCAAAACAGGTTATATCACACATATATGTGTAAATGTAGGTATTCTTTCTTTTCTATAATTGAAACAATCTAATATTTTACAGAGGCAGACAGTCAAAACCAAAGAACATAAAGAAGTGTCCTATCTTATACAGAAATGGAAATATACAACATATGCCAAGAAATGAAGAGGCTGACACAATTAACTAGATCGAAAAAGAAGTACATCTGAGAAGTATTATTTTTTGCATAAAAACATAAAACAATTTACAAAAATGACATGAAATAGTAAAAAAAACTATACATAAAATGCATATAAGGGTAAAAAAAATCCAGCCGCAAACCTGGGGCTCAAACCTAGGTGCCTTCCCAAATCTAGCAATACACTCGGCAGACTGAGCTGTAAGGCCACCTATCAAGCCAAGTATGTCATGTTCAACCTACATGTTCAGTCAGTAAAAACATCTATTTTGAGAGTGACAACACTCTACCAACTAAACCAACACACATGTTATGACTTCTATTTTGGGAGTGATAACACTCTACCAACTGAACCAACACACAGGTTAAAGACTTCTATTTTGGGATTGACAACTCTCTACCAACTAAACCAACACACAGGTTAAAGACATCTATTTTGGGAGTGACAACACTCTACCAACTGAACCAACACACAGGTTAAAGACTTCTATTTTGGGATTGACAACTCTCTACCAACTGAACCAACACACAGGTTAAAGACTTCTATTTTTAGAGTAACAACACTCTACCAACTGAACCAACACACAGGTTAAAGACATCTATTTTGGGATTGACAACTCTCTACCAACTGAACCAACACACAGGTTAAAGACTTCTATTTTGGGAGTGACAACACTCTACCAACTGAACCAACACACAGGTAAAAGACATCTATTTTGGGAGTGACAACACTCTACCAACTGAACCAACACACAGGTTAAAGACATATATTTTGGGAGTGACAACACTCTACCAACTGAACCAACACACAGGTTAAAGACATCTATTTCGGGAGTGACAACACTCTACCAACTGAACCAACACACAGGTTAAAGACTTCTATTTTGGGAGTGACAAAACTCTACCAACTGAACCAACACACAGGTTAAAGACTTCTATTTTGGGAGTGACAACACTCTACCAACTGAACCAACACACAGGTTAAAGACTTCTATTTTGGGAGTGACAACACTCTACCAACTGAACCAACACACAGGTTAAAGACTTCTATTTTGGGAGTGACAACACTCTACCAACTGAACCAACACACAGGTTAAAGACATCTATTTTGAGAGTGACAGCACTCTACCTTCTGAACTAGCACACAGGTTAAAGACATCTATTTTGGGATTGACAACTCTCTACCTACTGAACCAACACACAGGTTAAAGACTTCTATTTTGGGAGTGACAACACTCTACCAACTGAACCAACACACAGGTAAAAGACATCTATTTTCGGAGTGACAACACTCTACCAACTGAACCAACACACAGGTTAAAGACATATATTTTGGGAGTGACAACACTCTACCAACTGAACCAACACACAGGTTAAAGACTTCTATTTTGGGAGTGACAACACTCTACCAACTGAACCAACACACAGGTTAAAGACTTCTATTTTGGGAGTGACAACACTCTACCAACTGAACCAACACACAGGTTAAAGATATCTATTTTGGGAGTGACAACATTCTACCAACTGAACTAGCACACAGGTTAAAGACATCTATTTTGGGAGTGACAACATTCTACCAACTGAACTAGCACACAGGTTAAAGACATCTATTTTGGGAGTGACAACACTCAACCAACTGAACTAGCACACAGGTTAAAGACATCTATTTTGGGAGTGACAACATTCTACCAACTCAACTAGCACACAGGTTAAAGACATCTATTTTGGGAGTGACAACATTCTACCAACTGAACCAACACACAGGTTAAAGACATCTATTTTGGGAGTGACAACATTCTACCAACTGAACCAACACACAGGTTACAGACATCTATTTTGGGAGTGATAACACTCTACCTACTGAACCAACACACAGGTTAAAGACTTCTATTTTGGGAGTGACAACACTCTACCAACTGAACTAGCACACAGGTTAAAGACATCTATTTTGAGAGTGACAACATTCTACCAACTGAACCAACACACAGGTTAAAGACATCTATTTTGGGAGTGATAACACTCTACCTACTGAACTTGCACACAGGTTAAAGACTTCTATTTTGGGAGTGATAACACTCTACCTACTGAACTAACACACAGGTTAAAGACTTCTATTTTGAGAGTGACAGCACTCTACCAACTGAACCAACACACAGGTTAAAGACTTCTATTTTTAGAGTAACAACACTCTACCAACTGAACTAACACACAGGTTAAAGACATCTATTTTGAGAGTGACAGCACTCTACCAACTGAACCAACACACAGGTTAAAGACATCTATTTCGGGAGTGATAACACTCTACCTACTGAACTAGCACACAGGTTAAAGACTTCTATTTTGAGAGTGACAGCACTCTACCAACTGAACCAACACACAGGTTAAAGACATCTATTTCGGGAGTGATAACACTCTACCTACTGAACTAGCACACAGGTTAAAGACTTCTATTTTGGGAGTGATAACACTCTACCTACTGAACTAACACACAGGTTAAAGACATCTATTTTGAGAGGGACAGCACTCTACCAACTGAACCAACACACAGGTTAAAGACATCTATTTCGGGAGTGATAACACTCTACCTACTGAACCAACACACAGGTATAAGACATCTATTTTGAGAGTGACAGCACTCTACCAACTGAACCAACACACAGGTTAAAGACATCTATTTCGGGAGTGATAACACTCTACCTACTGAACCAACACACAGGTTAAAGACATCTATTTTGAGAGTGACAGCACTCTACCAACTGAACCAACACACAGGTTAAAGACATCTATTTTGGGAGTGATAACACTCTACCTACTGAACCAACACACAGGTTAAAGACATCTATTTTGAGAGTGACAGCACTCTACCAACTGAACCAACACACACGTTAAAGACTTCTATTTTGGGAGTGACAACACTCTACCAACTGAACTAGCACACAGGTTAAAGACATCTATTTTGGGAGTGACAACATTCTACCAACTGAACTAGCACACAGGTTAAAGACATCTATTTTGGGAGTGACAACATTCTACCAACTGAACTAGCACACAGGTTAAAGACATCTATTTTGGGAGTGACAACATTCTACCAACTCAACTAGCAAACAGGTTAAAGACATCTATTTTGGGAGTGACAACATTCTACCAACTGAACCAACACACAGGTTAAAGACATCTATTTTGGGAGTGACAACATTCTACCAACTGAACCAACACAGGTTACAGACATCTATTTTGGGAGTGATAACACTCTACCTACTGAACCAACACACAGGTTAAAGACTTCTATTTTGGGAGTGACAACACTCTACCAACTGAACTAGCACACAGGTTAAAGACATCTATTTTGAAAGTGACAACATTCTACCAACTGAACCAACACACAGGTTAAAGACATCTATTTTGGGAGTGACAACATTCTACCAACTGAACCAACACACAGGTTAAAGACATCTATTTTGGGAGTGATAACACTCTACCTACTGAACTTGCACACAGGTTAAAGACTTCTATTTTGGGAGTGATAACACTCTACCTACTGAACTAACACACAGGTTAAAGACTTCTATTTTGAGAGTGACAGCACTCTACCAACTGAACCAACACACAGGTTAAAGACTTCTATTTTTAGAGTAACAACACTCTACCAACTGAACTAACACACAGGTTAAAGACATCTATTTTGAGAGTGACAGCACTCTACCAACTGAACCAACACACAGGTTAAAGACATCTATTTCGGGAGTGATAACACTCTACCTACTGAACTAGCACACAGGTTAAAGACTTCTATTTTGAGAGTGACAGCACTCTACCAACTGAACCAACACACAGGTTAAAGACATCTATTTCGGGAGTGATAACACTCTACCTACTGAACTAGCATACAGGTTAAAGACTTCTATTTTGGGAGTGATAACACTCTACCTACTGAACTAACACACAGGTTAAAGACATCTATTTTGAGAGGGACAGCACTCTACCAACTGAACCAACACACAGGTTAAAGACATCTATTTCGGGAGTGATAACACTCTACCTACTGAACCAACACACAGGTATAAGACATCTATTTTGAGAGTGACAGCACTCTACCAACTGAACCAACACACAGGTTAAAGACACAGGGATTTTTCTGGCCACTCACAGGGTCCGGTAAAGGGACCCATTCCCAATGCCAAAAAGCTTACATTTTTCCCAATTTTGTAGGTAAAAATTCCCAAATGATCCTGCTTTGAGAAACTTAAGAAAAAGTGAAAAAAAACTCTATATTTTTGGTGTAGCTTGTATATCTTTATAATAACCTGTATTTATGCACATTTTGATTTATACTCAATGAGGATCTGGTAGAATGGGAGCAACTCATGAAACAACTTTCTCAGATGTTTGTATTGAAGCCAGTTTACGAAGATATTGTGTTAATGTCTGAGTGATTTGGTACAAATGAGTGACTACCAGCATGTATCAAAATAATAAATATTCCAGGCAAAATATTTGATGTGCTGACAATGTGAAAATTTTTAAAGTTTAATGAAAAATTTTCCCAAAATGTCAGTTTTGTCAATGATTTTCCCAATTTCATCCCAAGGTCCCTTTCCCAAAATGGCCAGAAAAATCCCTGAGACATCTATTTCGGGAGTGATAACACTCTACCTACTGAACCAACACACAGGTTAAAGACATCTATTTTGAGAGTGACAGCACTCTACCAACTGAACCAACACACAGGTTAAAGACATCTATTTTGGGAGTGATAACACTCTACCTACTGAACCAACACACAGGTTAAAGACATCTATTTTGAGAGTGACAGCACTCTACCAACTGAACCAACACACGAGTTAAAGACTTCTATTTTGGGAGTGATAACACTCTACCTACTGAACTAGCACACAGGTTAAAGACATCTATTTCAGGAGTGACAACAATCTACCGACTGAACTAGCACACAGGTTAAAGACTTCTATTTCGGGAGTGATAACACTCTACCTACTGAACTAGCACACAGGTTAAAGACTTCTATTTCGGGAGTGACAACATTCTACCTACTGAACTAGCACACAGGTTAAAGACTTCTATTTCGGGAGTGATAACACTCTACCTACTGAACTAGCACACAGGTTAAAGACATCTATTTTGGGAGTGATAACACTCTACCTACTGAACCAACACACAGGTTAAAGACTTCCATTTTGAGAGTGACAGCACTCTACCAACTGAACCAACACACAGGTTAAAGACTTCTATTTTGAGAGTGACAGCACTCTACCAACTGAACCAACACACAGGTTAAAGACATCTATTTTGAGAGTGATAACACTCTACCTACTGAACTAGCACACAGGTTAAAGACTTCTATTTCGGGAGTGATAACACTCTGCCTACTGAACCAACACACAGGTTAAAGACATCTATTTTGGGAGTGATAACACTCTACCTACTGAACCAACACACAGGTTAAAGACTTCTATTTTGAGAGTGACAGCACTCTACCAACTGAACCAACACACAGGTTAAAGACATCTATTTTGGGAGTGATAACACTCTACCTACTGAACTAGCACACAGGTTAAAGACTTCTATTTCGGGAGTGATAACACTCTACCAACTGAACCAACAAACAGGTTAAAGACATCTATTTTGAGAGTGACAGCACTCTACCAACTGAACCAACACACAGGTTAAAGACATCTATTTCGGGAGTAATAACACTCTACCTACTGAACCAACACACAGGTTAAAGACATCTATTTTGAGAGTGACAGCACTCTACCAACTGAACCAACACACAGGTTAAAGACTTCTATTTTGGGAGTGATAACACTCTACCTACTGAACTAGCACACAGGTTAAAGACATCTATTTCGGGAGTGACAACACTCTACAGACTGAACTAGCACACAGGTTAAAGACTTCTATTTTGAGAGTGATAACACTCTACCTACTGAACTAGCACACAGGTTAAAGACTTCTATTTTGGGAGTGACAACACTCTACCGACTGAACCAACACACAGGTTAAAGACATCTATTTTGGGAGTGATAACACTCTACCTACTGAACTATCACACAGGTTAAAGACATCTATTTCGGGAGTTATAACACTCTACCTACTGAACTAGCACACAGGTTAAAGACTTCTATTTTGAGAGTGATAACACTCTACCTACTGAACTAGCACACAGGTTAAAGACTTCTATTTCGGGAGTGATAACACTCTACCAACTGAACCAACACACAGGTTAAAGACTTCTATTTTGGGAGTGACAACATTCTACCAACTGAACCAACACACAGGTTACAGACATCTATTTTGGGAGTGATAACACTCTACCTACTGAACCAACACACAGGTTAAAGACTTCTATTTTGAGAGTGACAACACTCTACCTACTGAACCAACACACAGGTTAAAGACTTCTATTTTGAGAGTGACAGCACTCTACCAACTGAACCAACACACAGGTTAAAGACTTCTATTTTGAGAGTGACAGCACTCTACCAACTGAACCAACACACAGGTTAAAGACATCTATTTTGAGAGTGATAACACTCTACCTACTGAACTAGCACACAGGTTAAAGACTTCTATTTCGGGAGTGATAACACTCTACCTACTGAACCAACACACAGGTTAAAGACATCTATTTTGGGAGTGATAACACTCTACCTATTGAACCAACACACAGGTTAAAAACTTCTATTTTGAGAGTGACAGCACTCTACCAACTGAACCAACACACAGGTTAAAGACATGTATTTTGGGAGTGATAACACTCCATCTACTGAACTAGCACACAGGTTAAAGACTTCTATTTCGGGAGTGATAACACTCTACCTACTGAACCAACACACAGGTTAAAGACATCTATTTTGAGAGTGACAGCACTCTACCAACTGAACCAACACACAGGTTAAAGACTTCTATTTTGGGAGTGATAACACTCTACCTACTGAACTAGCACACAGGTAAATGACATCTATTTCAGGAGGGACAACACTCTACAGACTGAACTAGCACACAGGTTAAAGACTTCTATTTTGAGAGTGATAACACTCTACCTACTGAACTAGCACACAGGTTAAAGACATCTATTTCGGGAGTGACAACACTCTACAGACTGAACTAGCACACAGGTTAAAGACATCTATTTTGGGAGTGATAACACTCTACCGACTGAACTAGCACACAGGTTAAAGACTTCTATTTTGGGAGTGATAACACTCTGCCTACTGAACCAACACACAGGTTAAAGACATCTATTTTGGGAGTGATAACACTCTACCGACTGAACTAGCACACAGGTTAAAGACTTCTATTTTGGGAGTGACAACACTCTACCTACTGAACTAACATACAGGTTAAAGACTTCTATTTTGAGAGTGATAACACTCTACCTACTGAACTAGCACACAGGTTAAAGACTTCTATTTTGAGAGTGACAGCACTCTACCAACTGAACCAACACACAGGTTAAAGACTTCTATTTTGAGAGTGATAACACTCTACCTACTGAACTAGCACACAGGTTAAAGACATCTATTTTGGGAGTGATAACACTCTACCTACTGAACTAGCACACAGGTTAAAGACTTCTATTTTGAGAGTGATAACACTCTACCTACTGAACTAGCACACAGGTTAAAGACATCTATTTCGGGAGTGACAACACTCTACCAACTGAACCAACACACAGGTTAAAGACTTCTATTTTGAGAGTGATAACACTCTACCTACTGAACTAGCACACAGGTTAAAGACTTCTATTTTGGGAGTGATAACACTCTACCTACTGAACTAGCACACAGGTTAAAGACTTCTATTTCGGGATTGATAACACTCTACCTACTGAACCAACACAAAGGTTAAAGACTTCTATTTTGGGAGTGATAACACTACCAACTGAACCAACACACAGGTTAAAGACATCTATTTTGGGAGTGATAACACTCTACCTACTGAACTAGCACACAGGTTAAAGACTTCTATTTCGGGAGTGACAACACTCTACCTACTGAACTAGCACACAGGTTAAAGACTTCTATTTCGGGAGTGATAACACTCTACCTACTGAACCAACACACAGGTTAAAGACTTCTATTTCGGGAGTGATAACACTCTACCTACTGAACCAACACACAGGTTAAAGACATCTATTTTGAGAGTGACAGCACTCTACCAACTGAACCAACACACAGGTTAAAGACATCTATTTCGGGAGTGACAACACTCTACCTACTGAACTAGCACACAGGTTAAAGACTTCTATTTTGAGAGTGACAGCACTCTACCAACTGAACCAACACACAGGTTAAAGACATCTATTTCTGGAGTGACAACACTCTACCTACTGAACTAGCACACAGGTTAAAGACTTCTTTTTCGGGATTGACAACTCTCTACCTACTGAACCAACACACAGGTTAAAGACTTCTATTTTGAGAGTGACAGCACTCTACCAACTGAACCAACACACAGGTTAAAGACTTCTATTTTGAGAGTGACAGCACTCTACCAACTGAACCAACACACAGGTTAAAGACTTCTATTTTGAGAGTGACAGCACTCTACCTACTGAACTAGCACACAGGTTAAAGGCTTCTATTTCGGGAGTGATAACACTCTACCAACTGAACTAGCACACAGGTTAAAGACATCTATTTTGAGAGTGACAACATTCTACCAACTGAACCAACACACAGGTTAAAGACATCTATTTTGGGAGTGATAACACTCTACCTACTGAACTAGCACACAGGTTAAAGACTTCTATTTTGGGAGTGATAACACTCTACCTACTGAACTAACACACAGGTTAAAGACTTCTTTTTTGAGAGTGACAGCACTCTACCAACTGAACCAATACACAGGTTAAAGACATCTATTTTGAGAGTGACAGCACTCTACCAACTGAACTAACACACAGGTTAAAGACATCTATTTTGAGAGTGACAGCACTCTACCAACTGAACCAACACACAGGTTAAAGACATCTATTTCGGGAGTGATAACACTCTACTTACTGAACTAGCACACAGGTTAAAGACTTCTATTTTGAGAGTGACAGCACTCTACCAACTGAACCAACACACAGGTTAAAGACATCTATTTCGGGAGTGATAACACTCTACCTACTGAACTAGCACACAGGTTAAAGACTTCTATTTTGGGAGTGATAACACTCTACCTACTGAACTAACACACAGGTTAAAGACATCTATTTTGAGAGGGACAGCACTCTACCAACTGAACCAACACACAGGTTAAAGACATCTATTTCGGGAGTGATAACACTCTACCTACTGAACCAACACACAGGTTAAAGACATCTATTTTGAGAGTGACAGCACTCTACCAACTGAACCAACACACAGGTTAAAGACATCTATTTCGGGAGTGATAACACTCTACCTACTGAACCAACACACAGGTTAAAGACATCTATTTTGAGAGTGACAGCACCCTACCAACTGAACCAACACACAGGTTAAAGACTTCTATTTCGGGAGTGATAACACTCTACCTACTGAACCAACACACAGGTTAAAGACATCTATTTTGAGAGTGACAGCACTCTACCAACTGAACCAACACACACGTTAAAGACTTCTATTTTGGGAGTGATAACACTCTAGCTACTGAACTAGCACACAGGTTAAAGACATCTATTTCGGGAGTGACAACAATCTACCGACTGAACTAGCACACAGGTTAAAGACTTCTATTTCGGGAGTGATAACACTCTACCTACTGAACTAGCACACAGGTTAAAGACTTCTATTTCGGGAGTGATAACACTCTACCTACTGAACTAGCACACAGGTTAAAGACGTCTATTTCGGGAGTGATAACACTCTACCTACTGAACTAGCACACAGGTTAAAGACTTCTATTTCGGGAGTGATAACACTCTACCTACTGAACCAACACACAGGTTAAAGACTTCTATTTTGAGAGTGACAGCACTCTACCAACTGAACCAACACACAGGTTAAAGATTTCTATTTTGAGAGTGACAGCACTCTACCAACTGAACCAACACACAGGTTAAAGACATCTATTTTGAGAGTGATAACACTCTACCTACTGAACTAGCACACAGGTTAAAGACTTCTATTTCGGGAGTGATAACACTCTACCTACTGAACCAACACACAGGTTAAAGACATCTATTTTGGGAGTGATAACACTCTACCTATTGAACCAACACACAGGTTAAAAACTTCTATTTTGAGAGTGACAGCACTCTACCAACTGAACCAACACACAGGTTAAAGACATCTATTTTGGGAGTGATAACACTCCATCTACTGAACTAGCACACAGGTTAAAGACTTCTATTTCGGGAGTGATAACACTCTACCTACTGAACCAACACACAGGTTAAAGACATCTATTTTGAGAGTGACAGCACTCTACCAACTGATCCAACACACAGGTTAAAGACTTCTATTTTGGGAGTGATAACACTCTACCTACTGAACTAGCACACAGGTTAAAGACATCTATTTTGGGAGTGATAACACTCTACCGACTGAACTAGCACACAGGTTAAAGACTTCTATTTTGGGAGTGATAACACTCTGCCTACTGAACCAACACACAGGTTAAAGACATCTATTTTGGGAGTGATAACACTCTACCGACTGAACTAGCACACAGGTTAAAGACTTCTATTTTGGGAGTGACAACACTCTACCTACTGAACTAACATACAGGTTAAAGACTTCTATTTTGAGAGTGATAACACTCTACCTACTGAACTAGCACACAGGTTAAAGACTTCTATTTTGAGAGTGACAGCACTCTACCAACTGAACCAACACACAGGTTAAAGACTTCTATTTTGAGAGTGATAACACTCTACCTACTGAACTAGCACACAGGTTAAAGACATCTATTTTGGGAGTGATAACACTCTACCTACTGAACTAGCACACAGGTTAAAGACTTCTATTTTGAGAGTGATAACACTCTACCTACTGAACTAGCACACAGGTTAAAGACATCTATTTCGGGAGTGACAACACTCTACCAACTGAACCAACACACAGGTTAAAGACTTCTATTTTGAGAGTGATAACACTCTATCTACTGAACTAGCACACAGGTTAAAGACTTCTATTTTGGGAGTGATAACACTCTACCTACTGAACTAGCACACAGGTTAAAGACTTCTATTTCGGGAGTGATAACACTCTACCTACTGAACCAACACACAGGTTAAAGACTTCTATTTTGGGAGTGATAACACTACCAACTGAACCAACACACAGGTTAAAGACATCTATTTTGGGAGTGATAACACTCTACCTACTGAACTAGCACACAGGTTAAAGACTTCTATTTCGGGAGTGACAACACTCTACCTACTGAACTAGCACACAGGTTAAAGACTTCTATTTCGGGAGTGATAACACTCTACCTACTGAACCAACACACAGGTTAAAGACTTCTATTTCGGGAGTGATAACACTCTACCTACTGAACCAACACACAGGTTAAAGACATCTATTTTGAGAGTGACAGCACTCTACCAACTGAACCAACACACAGGTTAAAGACATCTATTTCGGGAGTGACAACACTCTACCTACTGAACTAGCACACAGGTTAAAGACTTCTATTTTGAGAGTGACAGCACTCTACCAACTGAACCAACACACAGGTTAAAGACATCTAATTCCGGAGTGACAACACTCTACCTACTGAACTAGCACACAGGTTAAAGACATCTATTTCGGGATTGACAACTCTCTACCTACTGAACCAACACACAGGTTAAAGACTTCTATTTTGAGAGTGACAGCACTCTACCAACTGAACCAACACACAGGTTAAAGACTTCTATTTTGAGAGTGACAGCACTCTACCAACTGAACCAACACACAGGTTAAAGACTTCTATTTTGAGAGTGACAGCACTCTACCTACTGAACTAGCACACAGGTTAAAGACTTCTATTTCGGGAGTGATAACACTCTACCAACTGAACTAGCACACAGGTTAAAGACATCTATTTTGAGAGTGACAGCACTCTACCAACTGAACCAACACACAGGTTAAAGACTTCTATTTTGAGAGTGACAGCACTCTACCAACTGAACCAATACACAGGTTAAAGACTTCTATTTTGAGAGTGACAGCACTCTACCAACTGAACCAACACACAGGTTAAAGACTTCTATTTTGAGAGTGACAGCACTCTACCTACTGAACCAACACACAGGTTAAAGACATCTATTTTGAGAGTGACAGCACTCTACCGACTGAACTAGCACACACGTTAAAGACTTCTATTTTGAGAGTGACAGCACTCTACCGACTGAACTAGCACACAGGTTAAAGACTTCTATTTTGAGAGTGACAGCACTCTACCGACTGAACTAGCACACACGTTAACAACTATTCACCTTATAGAGTTAATATTACTGGTCCGTCGCCTGTCTAATTCTGTAGCTCTTTCTTCTAAATCTTCTAGCTCCTGATTGACTTTGTATAAATCATCCTGATTACCCGCTAATTCCGCTTGATCCTGCCAGTTAAAATTTAGAGCATTTGTACAACCCTGACATAGAAAAATAGGTCAAAACTTGCACAGCAAGGTTACAAGTTCACCCTATTTATTAACTTTTTAAAACTTGTTTCTTTAAATTTATAATTACTTAGGAAATCATACAAAAATAATTGTTTATATTACTAAAATTCTAATTGTTATTTTCTAGAAATAGCCAGATTATAGTAATATCTGATATCCAAAATTTCCTTCCTGTTAATCTGACATTCAAGAAATTGTTGATGATTTTAAAGTACTTAGTTATGCATCTTAAAATGAAGTTGCCTTACCAATATATATGTATCATAATACAAACCTTGCGTTTAAGTAGTTGTGTTTTTTTCACTGCATAATTATGTGGATTTTTCTTAAATCTCTGTTTTTCTTGAACAATCTGAAAAATAAAAAAAAAAGAGAAAATACTGATACATTTCAGACAATTAACAATGTGTTTAAAAAATGTCTCATTCAATTAAATTTACTTTAAATAACTAAATATATAAACCAAAATATTTCAGGTAGTCTACAGCTTTTAAAGATAAATGCATATTCACTAATCTGAAAACAATGGAAAAGTGCCATAATATTGCAACAGAAATTTGTGGCCAACAATGGAAAAGTACCATTGATGTTGAAACAGACATCTGTGGAAACAATAGAAAAGTACCATTAATGTTGAAACAGACATCTGTGGAAACAATAGAAAAGTACCATTAATGTTGAAACAGACATTTGTGACTACAATGGAAAAGTACCATGAATGTTGAAACAGACATCTGTGGCCAACAATGGAAAAGTACCATTGATGTTGAAACAGACATCTGTGAAAACAATAGAAAAGTACCATTAATGTTGAAACAGACATCTGTGGAAACAATAGAAAAGTACCATTAATGTTGAAACAGACATTTGTGACTACAATGGAAAAGTACCATGAATGTTGAAACAGACATCTGTGGCCAACAATGGAAAAGTGCCATAATATTGCAACAGACATCTGAAGCAACAATGGAAAAGTACCATAATGATTAACGTTGAAACAGACATCTGTGGCTTACAATGACAAAGGAACATTAATGAACATAAATGTTAACACAGCCATCTGTTGTGTCATTTTCACAATATGAAACCATTTTCCTCAGGATAACTTTATGAGATGGTTCCTTACATAAGATACCATATCATATTATATGATGTCATGTCAAATCAATACCAAAAGACAACAAAATCAACTGATAATAGGCAGGTATATTCATGTGGTTTTCCTACAATTCCAAGATTTGATTTCTATTTTTTCTTTCATTTATTCATTCAATCATTTGTTTATTTACAGGTATTTATTTTCAAACACTGTAGAATCATTAATATTCGTTGGGTTAAAATTTCATGGTTTTGCATTTTTAAAAAATTCTATTGGTAGAAATTTTCATGGAATTCAGTTTTGTGAAAATAAATCCCATTGAGGGCAATGGAAATTAAAAATTTTTAATGACATTTAATTTCGTGGTTTTCAGTAACCCACCAAAATAACGAAATTTAATCCCCCGCGAATTTTTGTGATTTTACAGTAGTTTATTTATTTATTTATTTATTTATCTAATTTCTATTTCTACTATTCTTTCACAAATTGGGATAGGGCAAATTTATTACTTTTCATATTAAGTACAATTAATAACACCCAAATTATAATGCCCAAAATAAGGAATAAAAAATCATTTTTTAAATCCATAGATTACTTCATAGTTAGTTGCTAGTGCTTCGATCTTATCTGCTAGACGTAAAAAAATATTCATAAACTCCTTCTATTTAATATATATATTTTTTTACCAGCAATATAAAATGGCCATCCATTACCTGTTCAATATCGTTTTCTTTGAATTTATAATTAGAAGCCTCTTTGACATCTTTACATTTTCTTTCTACATCATCAACTGTAGGGAGACTGAGTCCATTCAACATCATTGCCTCTTTCCATTTAAAAAATTCCGAATCCGTAAAATCCTGATTTGACACAAACTCTAATCTGTAAACTCTTTCTGATTGACCATGTCTGAAATACAGATGAAAAGCATGCTTTGTCCGAATTTCTTCTGACCCTAACACACATTCCTGACAGCTGTGTGTTGGGTCAGAACAATTTCTATATCAAAAACCGAGGGTTTTCAAATACCAACCTATTGTCCAAAAGGGCACTGTCTCATTTTGATTTAAACTGAAAATATTACAGTAAAACCTGTCTACAAAGGCCACTTGCCGGACTGGCTAAAAGTGACCTATGTTGCCAGCTGACCTTTGTAGACAGGATCAATATTCTGAGGACCAGTTATGGCCCTTGATTTGCATTTGACTTATAACCTCCAGTTTAAAATGAATACACAATCCGCCAATATTAATATATAGTTATCAAATGGACAGTTGCTGTTTTTATTTGAATATTTTAGGAACTTCTATAATGCAAGAAAAATTATTAATTTTGTGTCATTCAATGATAATATAATTTTTCATGCATTTATATATCTTTTTTTTGAAATATTTCTGACATATCCAGTTTACCAAGTGAGCTTCTAAAAGCCCTGCATTGGCATTTCCTATTCTTACACTATTTAAACTCCTAGGCTAATAATCTGCATCTCCCATTTACAGGAATTGTCCTGACAACATTCAGTTTTAAAAGGGTTGTCAATAAAGGGAATATTTTGTATATATAAATGAAAAAAATTCTGGACAACTTAGACATCAAAAATAATCATGACTGACAAGAATATTACTTGTATTTAAAGAAACAAGAGGACTAATAAAAAATAAAAATAGTTTTACCGGTTACACATGTCCAGTTAACCAATCCCTGTGTGAACCCACTAAGATGTGATAAAAAAAAAATCAATACTTCACTTTGAATAGCCCAACTTTTGGACAGTGTTTAAATCTTTACCTGTAACTAGTCTGTTAATAAACGGCTTTTATGTGGCTAGTTGATAAACAAACTTTCAGAGGATTTATATGATCAGCTTTTAATTAAAGGATTAATTATTTTCAAGTTTTAATTTTATAAAACTAAGTAAAAACCAGTAAGAATGAATACTGTCCTGACTACCATGTAAAGCATCTTTATTTCTGATTTACAAGTTTTTCATACAACACATACAGTATAACCTGCTGTAGAGTCCACCTCTATATAAAGTCCACCTGTCTATAACAACCAGTCTGAAGTATCCCAAATGGATTTTACTATATAATGAACCTCTATATAAAGTCCACCTGTCTAATGTGAATAAAGTCCACCCTTTTCAGTCCCAAATGACTCCAGAACCTGTCTATAAAGTCCACTTCTTTAATATAATTTTTTATTAAATTTTATAATTTCCCAAATTTTTTGCAGTAAATATCAGCCACATTTCTTTGATACTGTGATGTATGGACATTGGCAATAAATAATTTTAATATAAATTATTGATTACACTGAATACAAAGTAGTAACTTACATAGTTTAAAAATCTACTGTAGTAAAGACTACAGAATCGACTGATATTACGTAAAATTTTGAAGAAAAATATATGAAGTCATACTTATCATGTCAACAACTGAAGCCATCAGATATAAAGGTAGAAATACCCATTGTTATCTATTATGTTTTATATGTAATTGTTTAATTTGTGACACCTTTGCTGCTACTTATAACAACAAAGACACAATTAGTCAAGTGTATATAATAGGTAGAGTTTAACCAAACAATCTTTTCTGATGTACAGTTTATCAAATTTAAATAGTTTGGTTTTTTCTAAAATAATTATTTCTGAATAACCTGTTTTTTAAAAATAAAATGAAAATAACTTTATTAATGTATATATATTAATAAGTTTTTAATAGGTGCTGCATATTTTCACTTTTTTAACTATTTTAAACACTGTATGTTTACTCGTACATATAGGGGACCCTCTATATAAAGACCACCTGTCTATTAAGTCCACTTTTGCTCAGTCCCCTGGGTGGACTTTATACACAGGTTATACTGTAGATTGATAAAATTATTTTTTATTAGTTTTGATCATTAAGTTTCAAGTTTTACCATTTTTTCAATGAATTAATTTGGCCATTTTACCGGAAACTGTTCCCAAGGATGAATTTAGTGACCGGTGAATTTAGTGACCGGTGTATACAGGTAATTTTTGCAATTGGGTGGCTGTTAGGGTGACTGCTGAGCACATTAGACAGGTGACCACTCTACAGAGGTCCATTATATAGTAAAAACCTTAGGGACCATTTCAGACTAACCGTTACTTACAGGTGACCGCTCTACACAGGTGACCGCTGCATTAGGGTTTACTGAAAAATGTATTCAGATTAAAGTGTGATGCATTTAATAAATCGGCACTCTTTCACTCTTTCAAAAGAAATGGATGTGTGGTAGGTAAAATTTGTTCCTAAAGCCATTTATAGAATAAATCACTGTTTTTTTTCTCTTCCTAAATTTACCTATTACAGGAGCTGAGTAATGCAATTTATGCCTGAGTGTAGATTTATACTTATATCACAGCAATCACTTCTAAAATGGTAAAAGAAAATGGATTGCCCAGAAAAACACAATGAACCTCTGCATATGAACTGACACTTTTTCACACTAGGATCTGCTTGAGTGGGAATGAAACCTAGGGAATAAAGAGTACTGAACTGTAAGCTGGAAACTTTTGATCAATTGGCCTCAACAGCCCTCTAACCTTAAAGAAACACAAGAAGACAGCAAATACCACCAAACAGATTTTGTGTATAGATACATCATTTTATGGAGGTTGCCCCATAAACTTAACAGTCAATGATGATGCTGTCAACAGAGGTATGAAAATACTTCCTTAAGATAAACTTTACAAGATTTACTTTATCTCAAATATTCTTTTCTGTCTAAAGAAACCTCTGAGGCTGAGTAGTCTAAAGCACACATTTACAGATCACAGTGCCTCTCACTGCCTGGTAAAATCACACATGGCAGGTCTATGTGAAAGTTTGTCAGTTTACTTGTGATACTTTTTCAGACACTCTGGTTTCCTCCATCAAACCAGGAAGGATTTCCTTGATATAAGTGAAACAAGAGGCACATTGGCCTTAACACCTGAGGATATGCCCAAAATTGTTTGCAATACAAAAGACAAAAACTGAAATTACAAAAACTTTCAAAGTTTTTGCCAGTTTGGTTCTACCAAAATACTTAACCAGAAATATTTAGTCACAGTTGATTTATAAATAGCTAAATGATTGTTGTAACTAAAGTACAATGGATAAATTTTAGATAATTGGCCATTTCAATATACTTATACAGCTATGATCTTGACCTTTGTACATATGACCTTGAACCATATATCAAAATGATCATATCAATGCATACGATAGTCTAATATACATGCCTATATACAAAATTAATATTTCCAAGATAGTTAACAATTTCAGTCTTCTTATGTATCCATGACCTTGACCTTTGAACATATGACCTTAACCACATATCAAATCAATAATTAAAATATTTCTATATACATACCATGCCTATACAAAACATTAACAGTTTTTAAGCTAATCAACAATTTCAGTTTTCTTATGACCTTGACCTTTGAACTATGGCAAATGGCTGAATTGCACCAGCCTATACATACTTCTGACCGAGTACCATTGAAATCTGTCCAGCAGTTTCAGAGGAGATGTTCGTTTTATGTGTTGACAGACAATGTATGGATACAAACACAGACTGACATATGCCACACCATGCCATAAGCTTACATGGCTTTTGGCCAAGTGAGCTAAAAATATTGACTGGGTTGCAAAATCACATTACTCAACTAAAATCAATTTTTTACTGTCTAATAATCTTTATGTAGTGCTTAGTAATCTTTACAGTTACAACCAAACAGAAAGAGCTTCACTTATATGATGCTTCATTGTTACATGTATGTCTATTCAAAATACTAAATACAATGCAACTTCTGCATACCGGCCCTTCTAAAAACCGACCACATTCACAAACTGAACATGCCGGACCGGTCCCGAATTTATCCTTCTTTGTTTATATTAAAATAAACTTCCATAAACGGGTCCCTCTGAATTCTGAACACCGGCCTTTTTTAGGTGCCGAAATCATGTAATATCTTAATAATTTACTTCCGAAAACCGGACTTTGGGAGTCGCAATGCATCAATGAACCATAACGGACAGGTGATTTTCTATCTGCTAATCTGATTACTGAAATAACAAAATATCATAATGCACACATCATTGTACTGGTAGACCAGTTTTCCTGTGCAGATATACTTGAATAAATAATTGAATCGATTTTAATTTGTTTCTTTTATTGTTCGAAAATCTAATTATTGCAATTATTGTCTTTCTGATGGTTTCAATTTCATTTCAAGGTTTTTACCCATCAAGTACCCCTCACTTAAATATGATTAAAACGTTTTATAAACAATTAGTTTTCTATCACCTGCGCAATGCAAAAATATTAATATATTTTTATTTAAAAAATCATTATTTTCTTTCTTTTCTTTTTTTTTAAATTTAGACAATTTTTAAACAATATTATTACTATTTAATATCAAAACATTCCCGTCACCACAATCCGGAAACTGGTCACTAGAGATACCTAATAGGCTTGTAATTAACGAATAGGTCCTCGTTTTAAGTGATTTAGATAATATTTTTGCTTCATATGTTGTAAATAGCGTAACCAATTTAAAAAAAAATATATTTTGAAAAATAAATTGTTTCATTTTCAACCGAAAAAAAGTAACTTGTGTGCCTGACTAACACAAGCAGCACACGTGTATCCATTTTGGATATTGTACAGTTGTTTGTAATAATCTGTCAGTTTGTATGCTTTGGATTTATATACAAGGTACTTGTTAAGTTCAAGAATTACATGAAAGATCAATGCTTATGAGAATGTATTGACATTTACGTTTGATAAAATTCTGAAATGGAAGAGATTCGGACCGGATCGGACTTCCGGATTTATAAGGCCCTCTTAATACCGACCCCTCTGAAATCCAGCCAAATTCCTCGGTCCCACACGAGGCCAGCATTCGGAAGTTGCACTGTACAAAGATTGCTGTGTTATTCAGGTTATTAAACCCCAGATTCTACACACCTTAATTTCAACCCTTTATTTGTTCTTGTTGTGCCCAGTTGATACACTTTCGCTGTTTCCACAGTATCAACAATTTCTGCCACCTGTAATTAGAATAAATAATAATAATAATTTTTATTTTTTTTTCCCTTTTTTTTTTAAATTTTTTATTCATTTATTTATTTATTTATTTTTTTTTTTTTTTTTACAAAATTGTAACATGAATCAACAAAGCCATGAGGCAATTTTATTTAAATGTTCAATAAATGTAAAATTCAATGATAATGTAATGAAATATGTGCCTTTATTTAAGGCTACCTGGTATTTTCCATATAATTTTCTTTTAATGTAAAGAAAATTTTTTTTAAAAATTTATCAAGGTGTAAGAATGTTTAATCAGTTTTAGGACTATTGCATGCTTGTGTATGCATAAATGTATTGTCCCAGTGTGTGTGTGTGTGTGTATGTGATTTTTATTCCAGAGGAAAAGATTTAAATGTAAATGTATCAATACATCCTTGACCATTGCATCAAAATATTGTAAACCGATTTATAGTAATCTCAGATCATTATCTACAGGACAGTACGTCAAGTTTGACTGTGATTAATGTAAGTAGTTTTTACAGAATGTCTAGATTTCACTCTGATCTCCGAATTGACAGCCTGCATTAATTACAGTGAGAAAATCTTATCTTGTAAAATCCATTAATCCACTTCCATATATCTTTAAAATATTCCATTTGAAATTCGACTAAATGGTTGATAAAAAATATCTACTACATGTATGTTATTTGTTTAGGTTACACATTGTAATGGTAATGTATTTGATAGAACGAGTTCTCTTGTTCTGAAAAGAGCTTTCTGTAGACAAATCAGCCAAGTTTTACAAAAATACTTTAAATAATGCTGAATAGTAATTTTATCAAATAAAGTATACTTACCCTATATACAGCTCTTCCTTCATGGTTACCTATACCTATCCGTACAAAACATCCTGTGACTGTAGGTTTGAAGAAAGGCATATGACACCACCTAAATGGTCCAAAATATTTTTTAAAAATTTCTATTATGATTTATTTTTCCTCAAAAAATGTACCGGTATATTTATTTCAAAAATACACATATGTATCTCAACCAGGCCTCTAGAAACGGCACTTTTTCAGCAAAAAACGCCGGTTTGCAAGCAAAAACGCCGGTTGTGAAAACATCCAACCGGCGAAAAATAAATTATTACTGCACCCTTAATAATTGAGATGAATATCAATCACGTAACAAAACTATGGGCTTTTACTCCGATCAATCGATAATTATCTTAATCCGTTAATTACCTGTAATTATGTGATCAATATACACCGCAATAACACGCATCGTTAGCAAGGACACGTGTTACATGGCTTGAATGACCATGACAATACATTTGTATTGTCTATTATCACCGACTGATGAGACCAATGAGGGTCGAAAAAGGTTTAAATTTAATATTTTTTTTATTAATGCTTATTTAGAAAAAGAATAACAATTTATCCTATGCTAAGCCTCTCATTATCTTAGCACATTTGCATCCCATCGATGCTCGGAAAGTAACGAGGTTCGCTGGAAAATGACTAACAAAAGTAGTACAGTTTTTTTTCTTTCAGACAAAAACCAGTCCTGATAGGCGATAGATTTATTGAATTCTTCTAAAAAACCGAATTTTTTACTTAATAATTTATAACTACTTAAACAGTTTTATATCATATGATGTTGCTCTGATCATTGAAGGATAGATACCACGAGAAAGAAAATCAACCGGAAATGACGTAAGACCACCATTTAGGTGTCTCTGATTTTTATTATATACAGTTGATGACTTGAAATGTTCATTATACATTAGGTAATTATATTAATAAAGGCTTCCTATACGATAAACTATCAAATATTAAACAATTAAAGAAACTGATGATTACAAACACAGACGAAATCGCACAACGGTCGGGAAGGAGAGAGAGAGAGAGAGAGGGGGGGGGGGGGGGAGTTGTTACCAAGGACGCAAATATTGGCATTAAAAATCTTGTTTTACTGATTTTCTAAAATCGCCGGTTGACATTGCCAGCATTTCTGGAGCGCTGATACACTACATTTTTTGTAATTTATAAGGACAATCTGTTTAAATACAACAAAACCTTCTATAGTGACCACCTGGTATAAAGCCCAGGTATAAGGACCAGAAAATACAAAAATACAGCAAAACCTTCAATAGCGACCTCCTGGTATTAAGACCAGGTATAAGGACCAGAAAATACAAAAATACAGCAAAACTTTCAATAGCGACCTCCTGGTATAAAGACCAGGTATAAGGACGAGCAAATACAAAAAAAAAACAGCAAAACTTTCAATAGCGACCTCGCTTAGGTTTGAATCCTGTCTAGCAGATCCTAGTGTGAGATGGTAAGTTCACTTGCTGAAAGTCTGTGGTTTTCTCAAGGCACTCTGGTATCCTCCAGCTTCCAAAAACTGACCATCTTGATATAAAGAAAGAATCCTGACTGGAAAGTAACATATTATTACTCCACTCTACTCAAATGGTCTTGTTAGTGAATTTTTAACTTGTTTTTGTACCTCATCTTTAAAACTGACCTTTCTAACTTATGTCTTGACAACCTGATTTTGCTGAGTTGCTCTTTACTATCTATATATACAATTTTTTTGGGACGTGAACGTGACCTGGAACTGAAATGTAAAAGATTTAGAAGGTTTAATTTATAACTAAGAACTTATTTTCTTTTTTATTAAATTAAATATCATACAATTTAACATATCATTTGACAATGATAAAGTCTAATTTATTTTAAATAAATTACTTTTCTACAGGTAATTTTTTTTTCATTAAATAACAATATTACTTTAAATAACAATATTGCAAAAAAGGGAAAAACATGCTAATTTTGAAACTAAACATTTCATCACTTTTCCCATCCATTGTTGCAATGATAATGACAAGAAAAAATCTTGCCTTCTCGTCTAATCTACTGAGAAATTAAAATAAAAGACTATTCTTTGTTCATCATTCACACTGAATTTTGATGCAGAAGCATAATCTGATCAGTGTTATACACTCTTTTGTATTTAACAAACTAAAAATATAATTCATTTCAAATCATATTTTTGAAGAATTTCAAAAGATCAATTTTTTTATCAATTGGTCTTCTTTTAAAACTGAACTGTGTGTCACACATTACTATACCAATGCTTAATTGAAAATAGCTACAAATACCTACTAAGACACTGACCCAAGACTCTGGCACAACAAATGTGTGCGTAAAAATAAAAACATTATCAAGGTAGAGAAGAGACCCTGTTTAGGAGCCCCAGCATTATAGGCAAGGTTTTTATTAACTAAGATTTTTACACAGACAAACAGGAAGCAAATGAAAAATCTTTAACTGATAAGAACACTAATTTCAAATTACTTACTCTGAATCAGAATCACTGGATCTGCTCGAGTCACTACTCGAGTCTGAGTCTGAGTCTGAATCTGAGTCATCTTTTTCTGGTTTTTTAATGGTTTCTTTAACTCTGGTTTCAGTGGGTTTTTCTCTATCACTTGATTCTTTGTTATCTTGAACTTCTTCATCGTCATCATCATCTTCATCATCATCCTCATCATCAGAATAAATTTCACTGGCTTTAAATAACTTCTTTTTCTCTTCCTGTTGTTTTTGTTCTTCAGCTAATAAATGAAAAGATTTTTTTAAAAATGAATATTAATAACTTGAAACATAATTTGTGTGTTTCATCATCATCATGGGTTTCTTTTGATTAACATGCAGGTTCAGAAGCATTTTCTAGACTAGCAGGCTCCCTTCCAGATGCCAGGCTAGCTGCACACATGGCAGATTTCACCCCATGTCTCCATTTCTTATAATCATGGGGGTTGGAATTTGAGAGCTTCCACTCTCTACAATCTCTCTCTTTTTTTAAAATGAATGGTGCAAATTCTAACTTATTACTTTGCATTTTTAGGATATCAGAAAATCACTGAGATTTTAGTTGAGTACAAACAAATGTGTTTATAATAATGTTAACAAATTTGAACTTTTATATAGGTGAAGTGGAAGAAATTTGCAGGGCAGTGTGCAGCGAGGGTTCTGTAGTGTGCCACACCTACTGTAACACGGGGCAACAGTTTTAAGTCTCCTAGGAAGGACCCAGTGACTTTCAGTCACTTCCTTGGTCAGACCCAATCATAGTTTAAACTCTAACCTTCGCCATACATCTTTGAAAACAAATAAATTGTATATCTGATAACATTTAATCTACTCTCTTTGATAAGAATTCAACTTCCACAAATGCTAATTACAGCCCACCAAGAGATCGTTTTCGTAATTTTACCTTGTCTTTTCTTTTCTTCTCGTTTGGCTTTAAGCACATCAAGTGCTGAGGATTTTTTGTTATCTTTCTTGCTTTCTACTTCTTTACGTCTGTCTTTACTTCTCTGACTAGCAGATCTGTTTGCTATTGATTCTGCTGTTATTTTTTCTTTCTTTTTCTGTTCCTTTTTCTTTGCTTTCTGTAATTTTTTCTCAATTTCAAACCTGAAAAGTAATAATAAATTCTATGATTATTCTAACATTTGCTTTAGATGAGATTTACAACAGGTATGGGCCTCGGTGGCCGAGTGGTCTACTTCTAAGCGCATGCTTACGGATCACAGCACCTCTCACTGCCTGGGTTCGAATCCCAATTGGGACAGATCCTAGTGTGAGAAAGTTTGTCAGTTCGCTTGCCGAAAGTCGGTGGTTTTCTCTGGGTACTTCGGTTTCCTTCACCATCCCAGAACTTACCGCCTCGAAAAAAAAGAAAGAATCTTGACTGGGGCGTAAAATTCCATTACTCCACTCCACTCCTTAACAGGTAAATCATAACCTCAAATTTGTCTGTCTTTTGCTTTAGATACAAGAAAAATATGTACATCAAATACTACTAAAAATATCTACTAAAATATTGTCAACTTGGATAAAAAATATTTGCTTTACCTTGCTTTAATGAGAAATGAAGAAAAATGAAATTGTAATTTTTGATTACAATACTTTATGTCAACAAAAACACTGCAGGACTTATCAAAATACATAGAATTTTGCAACAAAATTTGTCTTATATCCAAATGGTTCTTATCCTAAAGTAACTAGCTGACAAAGAAAGTTAATTGGAACAATACTTCTGAGGACAAAAACTGCATATAAATGACAAAGCTAAAGACATCTGTCTTTAGTGCTCCCTCTGTAAGTGGAAGGTCGTGGGTTCAAACCCCGGCCGGGTCTGACCCAAGATTTGAAAGTGAGTAGTGACTGTTTTTTCGCCAAGCACTCAGCATTATGAAATGAAAGTCACGGTTCTTTCAGATGGGAACTTAAAATAAACGAGGTTCCATGTCATGGCATGGCACGATAAAGATCCCTGCTGTATAATGCCATCACAATATAATACAATTATAATGACAATGCACAGGCAAAATTTCTGCACTTTCACCTAAAGCTGGCGAAGTCTCGATATAAGTGAAATATTCTTGACTGGGACGTTAAACCATTACTCAACTCAACTCAACTCCATGGAAAGGTGGTCTAAAATGCACAATTACAGATCACAATGCCTCTCACTATTTAGGTTTGAATTCCACTCTGGCAGATCCCTGTGTAAGAAGGTTATCAGTTCATTTACGTCGATCAATGAATTTCTCCAGGCACTCTGGTTTCCTCCATCATGCCTGTACTGATCAAAAGAATCTTGACTGTGACATAATACACCATTACTCCACTTTATTCTTTGAAAGACATTTTTCATCAGTCATTATCATCATAATTTCAGTTTTTGGGTTACCTTATCATACACCTTTTATGTAATATATAAAGGGAAATCATACCGGGTTTTCAATACAGCTCTTCTTTCAATTCTCTCATAAATTTCCTGTTCTCTTTCTTTTTCTGTCATTTGTTCTAGTTTTTTCCTGTCTTCTTCATCTCCAATCAAATCTGGGCCATACCCATCGTTAAATATTTCTTCCTCAGATTCTGAACCAGAACCTCCAGCTCCATCACTGTCAGATGACACCTCACCTGATAAAATGTTAACATAATATGAAATAAATTTCATATTTTCTTCTTCTTCTTCTTTTTTTTTTTTTTTTTTTTTTTTTTTTTTTTTTTTTTTTTGGGGGGGGGGAGGTCTTTCGGAACATTATTGTGTAACTTCTTGACAAGCTTAAGATAGTCTATTTGAATGGTTTAACTAAAAAACAAAGAAATGTGGCTCTAGATCTAACAAAATTATCTGTTTTATATCAAAATGTCACTTTAAATGTATGCAATCATATGATGATTGCAATGACAGTTTATGTGCCCCATTTACCATGATACACAAAATCTATTGGCAGTTCCTGTTTGCCGATTGTTTAGGAATAATATTATTATTATTATTATTTTGGTGTGTCTTAATTCAAATCTCATGTCTGATTCCTAGTCAAAACTGACCAATAATCAATTATAATAATAAATCTTCTTGTGGGTGCTATCATTTGTATATTTCATATCTTGAATTCTTCATTCAAATATTATATGAATTCAGTATTAAAGATTTATAAATCATATGAATTCAATAAGAGTTCCACATACCCTCTTCAAGTTCTGAAACCTGTTTTTCACTTTCATCTCCACTTTCTGAAGAAGAAATTGCTGTAGATTTTCTTGTTGTTTTCTTAGTTGTTTTGTTTTTCTTTTTCTTCGGACTTTTCCCTCCCATAGTCCACTTCATGGTTGAAAAAAAAAATTATGATAAAGTGCAAAGTAAAAGAAACTGACAGTAACAATAAGTGATTAGAGTAAATTTCTTTTGATATTAATGATAGGCAAGTTAATTTTATATCTGTCAAAAGTTTAAAAGAGGGAATAACTAAAAACTGAATTTGAATGCATGTTTTAAGAAAAGCTTCCAAATACATGGTTGAAATAGTCAAGACTAGCATATGACTAGTAATTCTTTGAAAGTAAAACCGTCAAGAATTTGAAAGCTTGTTTTAAGAAGCTTTCAAACACATTGTTCAAATACATCGTTCAATAGCCAAAAACAATATATCACTAGTAATACTTCGCAAATAAAAGTGTTACAGATCAACTTGAAGAAATTAAAGTATAATCAGAAATACAAGACCGAAAAACCTGTATATTAAGGACAGTTTGAACAACAAAGGGACTGGAAAAACTGCTTAATGAAAGTATTTTATAATAAGATTAAAATTAACATTAGGAACTCAATCTAATAACAACTCATAACTTTTAACGTACTGGTTATATATACTAAAACTTTTAGTTTGTAAAGAATCATGTTACTAGTCATACCTCAATAAAAATAATTTTACTCAGGGAATTAAATCAAAAACATTTCATAACTACTGTAAATGACAGATCTGTAGTAACATAAGCTGGTTCATGGTTGGACCCCACTTAGAGAATCTGGACTTGACAGTAGTGTTGCAACATCAATTCAAAATCATAATCGATAATCTGTTGGAATCGAGTGATGCTTCCAATGCTATTTTACTTATTATAATCAGTTAAGACTTTTTAAAATTCCATTGTAAATTTTTGAATTAAATCATCAAATGAGTGGATTTTTGTGTTCTCTTTATTAATGCAGATATTCACTCTACATATAGAAAAACTCTAGCACTAAGTATCAGCTTTGGCCAGCTCGCTCATTTTTGCATCAGCCATGTGGCTTGTGAAAACCGTATAAAATTAGCACTTTGTAAAACATCGAATGGAAATGGTGAAACACAGATTCCAAAGACTCAAGCTTTTACTTTATTTTTATACGAGAAAACATACCGATAATCAAAATCGGCAGGCTTCAACATGCTGTTTATCAATTCTTTCCGAGAATCGCTTCATCACTACTTGACAAGTGCTTTTTAAGGCAGATTTCACTGTCTATAGTGTATATATTTTTACTTACATCATCATCACTTTCTGATGTTTCAGATTCAGAGTCCTCTTTTGTTGTAGCTGCAGGCTGAGATTCAGAACTTGGACGTTTTCTTTTAGCCAGTGCTTTCAAATCCTGAAATTTTAAATTAACATGGCATCTTTAATTAACTAAAAAAATTACATAATGGAAAAATAAATGCTTGAATGCTTGATTAGTTTAATCAACTGATTTGTCAAAATTACAATGTTGCATACTTTTAACAATGTTGTAAATAAATGTTGAAAATATCAAAAGTGAATAGAAATTCATCTGACTAAAACATGTTGTAATTACTTCAAACACATTTTTTAAAAAAAATTCAGTTGTGATTTGTTTTGTTTCATTAGTTTTTTTTTTTACAATCAGTAATTTCTTTATGTAGCTTTAATCTGAACCATAATCTACTTTGGGTTCTCATTATGAAATGGTAGCAAGACAAATATATGGACATGATAGCAAATTCCTGTAAAGTATATGGTTTGAAATGGTATTACTGAACTTAGTAAAATGGCCTATGTGTATTGTATATATTAGCTAATTGACGCATATGCCTACATTCATAAAATATTTGAACTCATATATCTACCAAAATATCTCTGTTTTTACAAATAGAAATTGGTTTGGTACCTTAGCTAGAACAATATGCATAACTGATAAAAAGAACATTTTCTCTTCAACAGCATGAAATAAATTTAAGAATGGATCTTTATTTTTTTTTTCTCTTTCATTCTCACAAACAGGTAATTACTTTTTAAATTTGCTGCATCTAACTTGCAATTGAAAAAAAATTGTTTCCATGTCTGTGGAATTGTATTATGTTATGCATTTGGTGGATATATGTAAGTTGGCTTTTAAAAAACGTCAGTAGAAGGAGAATCTTGATAATTTATGAAAGATTATGGAAATTTGTGGAGAGAAAAAAGATAAGGTCTTGCTTAATGATGCATTCCATTAAAATTATGGTGAAAATGGGTAAGGATTGGCTGGGGTTTGTTTTTGTTTCTTTTTCTTAGTATAGCCTTTATGAATAGGTCTACACTGTGTTACAAAATCTGATATTCTAGATAATCTTATTTAGGCCAATTTTTGGTCTTTGCCTTTTTGGGTCATAAGAAATATGATCATATAAGTCCAATGGTTCACATACTTCATCAAGATCTGAACCACTATCGCTATCATCACTATCTGAGTCAATAAGAACTGCGCTCTTTTTGCGTTTTGACATTGTTTTTGCACAATAATTAATTCCAATATAAAATGGACACTATTTTCGATATCTGTGTCCTACTTTCCCGGCATACTTATCACCGGATGTGATTGTCAGGTTAAACAGAAGCTTGTAATTTCCTACACGTAATATATGATCCTCGAAGAGTTTTAAAGACTTTGCAAGAACCAAAATACGGAAATGAAGCAATGATCATGATCATGTCAAAATTTAGAAGGATAACTGTAAAATGTTAGCAATATTTTAGCATGACATCAAATGTTAAGCGGTCATTCAAAACCCGCACATCAAGACAGTTTTGTCAAGAGAAACTTTGCTGCAGGTTTGAAAAAACGGAGGCGGAATTAGTGTGTGAGGATTGTGTTACTTATCAATGCCAAGATTGTGAAAGGGCTATTCACACACAAGACAAATACGAATTTCACGAAAGAAGACGCATTCAACCTCCCCCTGCAGAAGAATTATGCCAATATTCACATAGTCAGTCAAAAATTAAGTGTATTGATTTAAACTTTGCTGATTTGCGATGTGAAGTTTGTCAATTAAACTTTTGTTATTCTTGTTTTGATACATATCACAAAGGTCCAAGGAAGACGCACAGAAAATTAACATTTAAAGAATACAAAAATCGGACACAAAAAGCACTAGATAGTCCAATTCTGCCAATATCGCCAATTGGGAATGATGATGATTCTTTAACATTTGTTACTCTTCCACAGATACATGACGAATATAAAACACCAAATCTTTTAGTTGAAAATTCTGAAAGCATGAATTCTTTTAGCAGTGCCAAGTCTGATCATAGTCAACGGAGTAGCATTCCTGACTTACTTAATTCCATGGAGAATCATTCAATTGATGTTGAAGCAGAACTAGCAGACAGCCAGATAGATGATGAATTTTCAAGTTGTCATAGTTTTATGTTGATAGATGACCAAGAAGTATTGCAAGTTAGTTATAGCTATCATTTATTTTTGCTCACAAAAAATACTGTTTATTTACCATACATCAAAGACAGCAAAAACACATTTTTCAGATTTTCAACAGGATGAATAAAAAACATTAGTTCATTTACTTGCATGAGCCTTTGCTAATAATCTCTTTTAGTTTCAATGTATTGCCTTATATGTTATCTATGCAAAAAAGATATCAAATTGGGCCTAAAATAAAATTAACTTTGTTTGCCGTTTCCTTTCCAATTTTTTTTTCCTTGTATCTCATACTACATAAGAACCAGTATTAAAGGGCAATAACCCTAGCGAGTGACACGAGCTGTGAGGTTTAATTCCATAGTAAGGAAATTCCACTGCGTTTTTCTATGGGAGAAAAGACTTTAGTTAGCAAGAAAATTGTAAAATGTGTTTTAAAAGAGACATATGAAACTAATTTATACTTTTTCAAAAGTGTAATTGAGTTTTCAAAAAATAAAATAAAATATTTTTCCTACCTACGTCCTACCTACCCACATGTGGATAGCATGGGTCAGAAAACAGCAAACAAAGAATTTTTTAAGTTAGGCCTTGCATGGATGTTAACAATGTTAAAAAATTCTAAGAACAGAGTAAATTAAATAATGTTGATTAGTCTGCACTAACCCATAGTACCTAGATTGTCCACAACTCTTCTGTGTTCACCACATCACATTTCGAAACTGTCATTTTATCAAAATATCCGATATTGTAACCACCCATCAAAATTGTATTTGATGGTATAGAAGGGGGAAATCAAGCAAGAAGGATTAGGTGTAAGTACATGAATTATTGATTTGTAGCAGTTCATTGAAAATCTGTGTAAAAATTGTGTTTTCTTACATAGGGTAAACAAACAATGATTGTAAGCAATGGCCAATTTGATTATTTTTGATTGTAAGCAATGGCCAATTCGATTATTTTTTTTTAATTGTAAGCAGTGGCCAATTTGATTATTTTTGAAAAAATTACATTTTCTCTTAGCATGGTTTGATCCTTTTAATTAAAATTAATAATTTTCTATAGACAGTCAAGTGTACATATGAGTAACCAAGTTTTTGCCTTTAATTTCTGTTACTATTAGAAGAGATCTAACCATGTACAAGTTCATTTACATTATTTCTTTAAAGGCAACAGCGGCATACCAATCTGTTAAGTAATGTATTTCTCACTGAAATTTGACAGTTGGTTTCCTACAATATAAATTTCAAGAACCCTCCATATGAAATTGTATGGCAACATATTGCTGTGTATGAGGACCCAGATTCTATTTACATGTACTTATGATTTTTTTTTTTTTTTTTTTTTTTTTTTTTTTGGTAAGGCAGTTCTGCTTCTTAATTGCAAATGCAGATAGCTGAACAGCTGACAGAAATAGAAAATGTATTACGTTTTATTAATTATAGCACTATAGCGATGATACTTTTATATTTTGATAAGGATAATCATTGACAATACACTGCACGTACATCACACACACACACACACACACACACACACACACACACACATGCAAGCACACACACATATTATATATATAGATATATATATATATATATATATATATATTACAAGTAGGTTTTATTTTTATATCCTTCCAAACATGTTTTATTATTTAATGAATAATTAATTAATCTTATTTGTAGATTGCAGATGAAGATGACTTCATTGATAAACTCAACTGTAGTAAAGATGACGAAGTTAAAGTTGTGTCTATATTTGGTAACACTGGTGATGGTAAATCATATACACTAAATTATACATTTTTTGGTGGGAAAGAAGTATTTCAAACATCTGCACAACAGATTTCCTGTACGGTTGGTGTGTGGGCTGCATATGATCCAAAGACCCATACCATAGTGATTGATACAGAAGGATTGCTAGGAATATCATCCAACCAGAACCAACGAACAAGATTGTTACTTAAAGTTCTGGCTGTCTCGGATGTAGTGATCTATAGGACAAGAGCAGAAAGACTTCATACAGACATGTTTCAGTTTTTGTGTGATGCTTCAGCAGCTTACACAAAACATTTTGCCATGGAGTTGACGTCGGTTGCAAAAAGAAGCAAGAAAACTATCAAGGATTTGATGCCAACTGTGATCATATTTCATGAAACAACTAATACCAATATATTGGGCCATCCAGAAGGTACTTATATAAATCTCATTATCTCGAACACGGATATCTCGTCGTTGTTTCGGATAAGTCAAACTTTTTGAAAAAGTCCAGATGGAGTTGTTCTTTATTCAACCAAAATAACTCCGGTTATCTCGAACTCGGATATCTCGAATTTCCGGATATGTTAAACAAATTTTTTGTCCTCTTGAATGAAAATCCTAGAAAAATTACATTCATTAACTCAAACAAAAAAATTTAAGAAAATAAAATCTGTCAACTCGAACAAATTTTTGGTCGATTTAATTAATTTAAAAAACATAGTGACTGTCAGTACTGTTGATTTTTAATCAAAGAATCATTACTATTAAACTGCACTGACCTCCCAATTTCTTTAATCCGTTGATTATTATCTGTTGCATAAACAATCAAACCATCAAGAATATTATCGTGGTTTTAAATCCATGTACTGCCAAGCTTGATGGTTGTGTGATGTGAACATTACTCAAAACAACTGGAAGCTTGGGATGATTAAAGTACACAAAGTGAAACCAGTATAGTTTGTTGGTAAAATACAATAGTGCAATCAGTTATTGACAGATTTTGAGTAAATAAAGAAAATTTTATAAAACAAAATGCATGCTTCTCACTTTTTAAAATAGATATATCATATAGAGGCATCAGTAAATACTGAAAATTTTTTTCGGCATTAGCCTCTCACATTGACTACCATATCTCTGTTTCATAGTATCATATTTTTATGTTGAACTTTGTAACAAAAAACTTCAGATTTCTTGAATATATGTATGTTGGAATATATATATGACATATGATAGAACAGTGATACAGTTTGACATAAAACTGGAAGTGACTTTCGATAGGTGTGTACATGTTATTTCCCTTTCTTTTTTGTTTTTAACCAAAATTGTTTATCTCGAACTCCGGATAAGTAAAACTTTTTGCGTTTCCCAGTGGAGTTTAAGATAATGAGATTCAACTGTATATATATAAAACACAATGCTTCCAAATAGTAAACTTGTATACTAATTTCAGGTTTTTGGTCCATTCATTTCTTTTTCAGCTATTGCAGTGTCTTGCTTGAAAACATGCTCTATTAGATGCTAATTACATACATATACATTTTTGTCAATTTCCATACAGCTAGCAACTAAAATGATCTTGATTGGAATGTTAAGCCATGCAATCATTTTACCTCAATGAAAAAAAAAATGAAGTGTAACTGAAAAAACATGTACCGGTATTTGGCAATAGCTAGTAAAACTAAGAACACAGAACAATAAACATTTATTAAAAAACCAAAACAGGACAAGAAAAGACAAACAAAATCGGGAACACTGGTTATGAACCTCTGACTTGTAAGATGGCACTAGATAAAATGACAAATGACACTCATTGGTGTGAAAAAACAGAAACAGGACAAGAAAAGACAAACAAAATGGGGAACACTGGTTATGAACCTCTGACTTGTAAGATGGCACTAGATAAAATGACAGATGATACTCATTGGTGTGAAAAAAACAGAAACAGGACAAGAAAAGACAAACAAAATTGGGAACACTGGTTATAAACCTCCGACTTTAGGTTGGCACTGGATAAAATGACAGATGACACTCGTTGGTGTGACAAACTTTGATCTCATATAATATAAACAATGAATGTCTTTGTAGATGAAAAACTAGCAGAGAGTAAGATATCTGAGAGATTTAATCAGCTTGATTGCACTATGGATTTCAAAAATCTGAAATATGTGGGAACTAGAACCGAAAGACCTCCAACTAACTTCAGTAAATTCCGTAAAGTGTTACTGGATCAACTAGAAAACAAAACAGACAGAGCTAAAAGGAAACCATGTATTGTTTACCAAACTCTAAAGGTTAGTACAATAACAGTGGTAATGACGCCATGCAATGGTATTAAATTCCCCCCCCCCCCAAAAAAAAAAAAAAAAATAAAATAAAATAAAATAAAAATAATAAAAAATGAAAAAACACTGTTGATAAGTTGATTGACTTCAAGGTGAAAGTATTCTAACCTCTGTAGCAATGTCTATGGTATGTTCCTTAGTGAATCTACCGTAAATTCACTTTTTTATCATTTATAGTTATTTTTTTTAAAAAGGTGTGAAAAACTTTTAATTGAAAAATTTAAATGTTTTTTTTTTCAGTAAAATGTACTTTTCACTGAAAGTTTTTGGGAAAAAAAGTTGGAAAAACTTTGAATTAAAAAATTTACATATGAGTTAATGACATGACTGCTTTGTCTCATACTTTTCAGACCAGATATTAGTAATGTTGATGATATGATGACATCAGGTTGTCTTTGTATCATATTGTGTGTGTGTGTGTGTGTGTGTGTGTGTGTGTGTGTGTGTGTGTGTGTGTGTGTGTGTCAAACTGCAGCAAAAGAATAGAAAATTGTCATCAAGGTTACTTTTCTAGTTAGCATTGCTTATGTTAATGTTTCTTCTAGGTAATATTTTCAAATTTTAACCAATTTTTGGTGAGCAAGGCAGGTTATTAAGGGTAAATCTTTATAGGAAACTTCAACTTCTGCTTTAATGTGGGTTTTTTAGTTTCAGTACTCTTATGATGAATTAATCTTCACATTTCATCCATTTGAAGACAGAAAATTATATTTTAAAAAACATCTAAAGAGTTTAAATGATAAATTTAGTTGTCAAAGTGATGAACTTGTTGGTGATACATATTTTATTTTTTACATTTCCGTTTTAAATATTTATTAATAGGGAAATAAATAAATAAATAAATAAATAAAATAATAAATAAATTATTAAATAGATAAATAAAAAATAAGTAAATAAATAAATAAATATTAAATGGATCAGACTATACATGATATTTTGAATCCAAGAAATTTCTGCTTCCCGGACTTTTCGTAAAAATCTGTATATGTAAAAATAACATTTATTTTGGATAACATATTTACCCGATCTTTCCTTTATGGTACTACTCTTATTACCACTTTAATAACATCCATGTTGAACCTCATAAAACCATCTTGTATGCCATGGTCACAGAACACAATCTTATACAGTTTATTCATGTTACATGTGTAACTGGTATTTGTTTATTTCAATTTCAGAGCTTGAATGACAAATTTAGCGGAGAAGTTGATAAACCAGTATTTGGTACATTACCTGATCAGCTGTTTACTTGTTCCATTAAATGCTTATCTTGCGGGTTTGTATAAGATACATTATTCTAGGTACTGAAGAGTTACAGTAGAACTTTGATCGCTCGAAGTCCAAGGGACTTTGGCCAAATATTCGAGCCATCGGTGGGTTCAAGGGATCGAACATTAAGGTACGATCGGAGGTTCAGATTCTCATGATTATCGACAGACAAAGAATCTTTAAATTTGTAATACATGTAAATGTATTTAAAGGTCAAATAATAAAATGTTCGAATTAAAATTGCATCATTTATCTTGAAATAATAAAAATGTATAGATTATGAAACAATAGAAATGTGCCGATTAAAAATACAAAATCCATTGTTCATCATGATATCTCAATAATGTTTTCAAACTTGAATGTTGACTATCGACCTTTCGTATGATGTTTTATGGTTACGGGACTAAAACACGACACTTTATTTCATATTTCAACTAGTGAAGGTACAAAATAAACTTACTTTATTCTAATAGCAATTTAAAGCACAATTATTAACGGTCATTTAAATCACAGGAAATAATACTCCAGTGACATGTAAATTACAGAATCCTGTGTGCAATCATCAAGCGTGTCCGACTGAGGTTTTTTACCGATCAACACTTCCGTGTGTCATAAACGCATTAAGAGATTAAAGAACTGTGTATATCGAGCACTGTCTCATTAGGTTAATTAATAATAGTACTCAACATTTCAGATAAATATCTAGACTAATTGTTTCATTGCACTCTATTACTTTTGATGAAATCTGTAATATGGCTTCAGCTTGTGTTATTATATACAATAACTTGGGTCACGGGGTAACGACGTTTGAGCGGTTGAAGTTCTACTGTATTTATATTCATTTGATTAAAATTTTGTGGTTTTTTATTTTTATTTTTTTTTAAAATTGTTTGGGGAAATTTTCATCAAATTGATTTTTGTAAATAAAAAAAAATTTTTTTAATTTTTTTAAAAATTAAAAAAAAAAAAAAAAACCTATTTGGTGCCATGATAATTAAAAATTTTCTTTGATATTAAATTTTTTGACTTTCAATAACACATAAAAATAGCAAAATTTGAATCCCCCATGAACATATGTGATTTTACAGAATATAATCAAAATTAGTCTTACATGTACGACTAAAATGTTGTTTTTATTTTGATTTCTATTTACAGAAATACATGTTACAAGTGCCTGTTTTTATTTTGAGTTATTATACATGTAAATGATTTCTATTTACAGAAATACATGTAAAAATGTAGAATGTTTTCACACCCCAACTGATGTTTATTTCACTTATATTGACATGGCCCCAGTTTCACACCCATTTACTCAACTGAGTGTACACTCAACTAAAATGTTTCCTTTTTCCTCTCATCAATATTTAAAAAAAATTAAGTTTTTTGAGACAATGTTTTTGTTTTGTTTAACAAACCTATACTAAACAATTTAAATATAACATTAGATATTCAATTTTAACTGTGTAATGTCTTAAAAATCGACAATGAAATGTTCCCTAATTTGAGTAAAGTGTACATTCAGCTGAGTGAATGATTGTGAAGTTAGAGCTAATGCGGTAGATTATATGTTTTAAGTGTTTATTTGGGTTTCTAATAATTTTTGTCATCTCTGAACAGTTTTAAAACACGACCATTAGCATATTTTCTTCCAATGTTCTGTAGAATTCATGACGGCGGTCCCATTTTTAACCTTTGACCTTCATCATCCATGACGCCATATTGGGTGTCTGCATGGTCAGTTCTTAATTGGTAGAGGAAACCAGAGTGCCCAGAGAAAACTACCGGTATCTCTAAGCCAAGGGACAGACTATGTTGCACATTAATCTGCTCTGAGTTGGACTTAATGAGATTATCTTTGATCAGTGAGATGATATTTTTCTACAAATTTATGATATGACTAATAGATATTAAAGTGGTTTTTCATTTATCTACCTAAATTGTTTCTATCTTATTAAAAAAAATTTCAATTTTCTTTTTAAAGAGAGTCTTGTACAAGAAGTATGAACCATGATGTGGAGGTAGAGCCTCACGAAAACAGTTGTCATTGCAAGTACCAACATCAGTATGGTAACAAAGTCTACTTATGTAAGGTAGGGTTATAGAGACTCATTGGTTTGAGCTACTGTCATACAGGGTGGAATGATAGTGTTATAGTGTCGTAAAAAAGCCAAACCTTATGAAATCAGTACTCCCTGCTAGTATACCAACATCAGTATGGTAACAAAGTCTACTTACGTAAGGTAGGGTTTTAGAGACTCATTGGTTTGAGCTACTGTCATTTGGGGTGGTATGGTAGTGTTATAATGTCATACACATAGTAAAAAGGCCAAACCTTACGAAAACAGTGGTCAGCACAAGTACCAGCATCAATATGAGATAGAAGAGTAATGGTATTTAATGCCTAAGTCCAGATTCTTCCACTTTTATCAAGGCAGTCAGCTCTGGAATGGTGGAAGAAACCAGAGTAGACAGAGAAAATTACCAACCTTTAGCAAATTGTACCTATGAACTTACTTTTCCACTTTAGGATCTGTCTTGGTGAGATGTCAGCCTAAGTACTTAGCCCATGAGGCCCTTCCACCATCAGTATAGACGTGAAGTCTATTATGAGGGCTGTTTGATATCTAATGTGTATTGTACCCAGCTTGATAATGCTGTGCACAATTTGTTAATAACAAACACTTTACTGAGCAAGCACTCTACCAACTTAGCTACCGCAGTGGTAGTTGCCAAAAGGAGCATAAGCACATATTGTACATTAATATTTAAGTATACTTGGAAAGTATAGGAATTACTGTGGTTATAATTATTTACATACAATTTGTTCAGAGGTTTATTAAATATGTGCACCTGTGATTAATAATTGAGATTGCTTTTTTTTTTTTTTTTTTTTTCTCTATTTATTGCTGTAAATATATTATCATTATTTGGTTATTTTTAATCAAGTTTAACTCATTTAATTCTGATATGATTATTCTGAAAATATGCATAGATGACAAGCATTATAAAAACCCATAACCCTAGACATGTATTTCAAGTCTACCAATGACTGATGGTCAAATTTCTTAATCACCAATTAGGAGAAGAGGGTATTAGTCTCCTTCAGAGAAAGTTCAGGTTTGTTTCTGATGTTTGAACATGCACTGTTTAATTTGTAACATATATCACTTTTCAATTTAAGAAATGCTACATGGAAAAGGGTCAAGAGAATATTGTTGTTCCTAAAACATCTGAGACCAGTGATAACTCGTGGATGGGGTTAGCGAAATATGTGTGGTCAGGGTAAGTTTTAAAGTGAGATTTTGGAGAGAGAGAGAGAGAGAAAGAGAGAGAGAGAGAATGGTAAAATTTTGAAGATGGATAACTTAGTGTTTTTCACTTATAATTACTAGAAAATTATTAAAAAAGAAAATGATAGAACATATTTTCTATTTTTACCATAACTGCTTTTTTCAGAAATCACAAAATAAAATGCAATACTTAATAAATGGTTCTCAACTGTGGAAGTAACTTTTTTAGCTCACCTGAGCCATAGGCTCAGATGAGCTATTGCAATCTATCACCGTCCATCGTGCGTCGTCCGTCGTGTGTAAACTTTACATTTTAATCTTCTCCTCCAAAACTACTGCGCCAAATTTGATGAAACTTGGTGATTATCATGCCTGGGTAACAGCCTTTCAAAATTGTGTTCCGGGTTTGGCCATGCCAAACAAGATGGCCACTGTTACTAAAAATAGCAAAAAGACAAAAAAATCTTCTTCTCTGTAACAAAAAGGTGCAGGCAAATTTTGATTGGATATTTGGATTCAGCATACCTGGGAACATTAAAATTGTGTTTTTCATGAAAATTGAGCGGAAAATAGGTCACGCGTTTTTTGCGTAAAATTATGTAAGTTTGAAAATGAGACATTTGTTGTTATAACTCAATAATGGCTGAAGATAATTGTATGGAGTTTTCACTGTTGATCTTGTCTTGCTATTTTCTTCCAAAAGATGTCAAGGTCTAAGGTCAAGGTCATATCCCTGCTTTTGACCTTTGATAAAAAATTTATTTTTTAAACATTTCAGGTGATAATGGCATGGGATTTTCAGTTAATTGTAGGTAGTGACATGATGATCATTTTGATATATAGATCAAGGTCATGGGTTCAAAGGTCAAGGTCAAATATGCACAACTATTACCGTTAGAGTTGATTATCTGCAAAACTATTAACTTTTTGTATAGGCATACATCTTAGAATATTGTAGGTAATGGCACAATGGACATTTTGATATATTAATAAAGGTCATGGGTTCAAAGGTCAAGGTCACAAATGCAGGCAAGTACTGAAATGGTTGATTATCTCAAAAACTATAAACTCCTTGTATAGGCATATATATTGGAATGGTAGGTATTGGTCTAAATGATAATTTTGATATATGAATAAAGGTCATGAGTTCAAAGGTCAAGGTCACAGATGCAAATTAATACTGAATTGGTTAATTATCTTGAAAACTATAAATATTTTGTATAGGCATGTATGCTAAAATATTGTAGGTATTGGCCTAATGATCATTTTGAAATATGAATGAGGGTTATGGGTTCAAAGGTTAGGGTCACAGGTGAGCGTTAAGGCCCCTGGGCCTCTTGTTGATGTTAAATTTTAATTCTGGTCAACATGTTTTGATAGCTCCGTTACAACCATTATGACCATTTTATCTATAAATCTATTTAGTGGCTCTGTGGTAGAGCATCAGCCCTAAGAGCATGAGATTGTAGGTTTGAACCCCTGCCAGGTTATACATAAGACTTTAAATTTTGAGATACTGCTTCCTTTATTGACATAAAGAGGACATAGTGTTGATTGGTTCACCAGGTGTCGGGATAATGTGACTGGGAGATTGGTGTGCCTGTTTGCAGCATACTGACTTGGTGAGCTAACAGGTTAACAAAAAGTCGCCCTAATTGTGTGCTTGTACAAGGAAATGATACACACTTGCACATCTCATGCATACAGTTTGTAGATAAATCCTTAAAGTTAAATAATTTTTGTTTTGTTGCAAATGATTAAACTTGCTGTCACCCTAGATAGCTGAAATACTGCTGATGTGAGATTAAACAACATTACAACCAACCAGCATTATTATATATATATTTATATACATGTACCAGAATAATATTAAATCCAAGTTACGACAATGAAATTTTGTCAGATTTTGTCAGGAACCAAGTGACATCTACTTAAGTTTTTTTCAGTTATGCAAAATTCTGCAATATAGGTATTCTACTAAACATTTCACTCATATATACTTCACACCAACATTTTCAGTGGTTCAAAATTCCCTTTGGTCTGAGATCTGGGACTTTTTGATTTTACATCAGAACCCTTTTAATTAGGGCCTTGGTGGCTGAATAGTCTAAAGCATGTGCATATGGATCATAGTGCCTCTCAGTGCCTGGGTTTGAATCCCACTCCTGAAAGATCCTAGTGTGAGAAAGTTTGTCAATCCGCTTCCCAAAGGTCGGTGGTTTTCCTCCACCATCCCAGAACTGACCACCTCGAAATAAGTGAAAGCATCTTGACTTTGGCGTAAAACACCATTACTCCATTCCACTCCTTGATATTTAAACTGTAAATATAAGGCTATATTTAAACAAACCCTTTTTCAAATTATTCTATCTCTGCATAAAAACAACCATGAAGTGAAACTGATTTTATTTACCAAACTTTTGCCAATTCAATTGTGAAACCAAAATGATTGTGTGACCATTATCCAGAAATGAAATTAGGATGCCCATAATCTCAGTCACTTGAGTGTTTGAGTATTTATGGGTAGTCACTTCCATCCAGGCTGTTCAAGACTTTTGATAGGTATCTGTTTTGTTATCCATGCAAAACAATACAATCTGTTTGATTTTGGACTTTTCATTGTTGATATGGGGCTTTAAAAACTTAATGTGGGACCTGCCAAAAATAAAGGCATAAATCTTCACTTTAAAGTATAGTTTTGAAGCCCTGATTTTCCCTGCCATATGGTACACTGGTGAAACCCAATGTTAGCTTTTAATCAAAATGCACTGTAATGTATTATATATATATATATATATATATAACAGGGAAGTTTTGGAATGTAAAAGCTGTGGTGTGATATATAGAAGTAGAGAAAAATGGTATGGGAATAAAGAAGTAGAAGAAGTTGTTAGAACTGACATAAGACATGTATGGCAAGATGTAAGTTTATTATTATCAGGGTTAAAAGTATACAGCCGTATCATACATATAGGGCTTACTGGGACAATTTTCAGCCTAATGGGAAAAATGTGTCACAATGTGACAAATTTAATGAAGCTTGGTTACTATCATGCCTTGGTAAAAGCCTTTCAGATTTGCACAAATGAAGGATTTATACCCCCTTGGGGCCCCATAAAGGGGAAAATAGTTAAAAACCTTTAAAATCTTCCCCTCTGAATGTACAAGAGATATACCGTAGTTATTTCATGTATGATATTCTTAGGTCATCTAGTTTCTGATTTGCATAAATACTAGCCATGGGGCTTAAAATGGGCACTTAGGGGGGAAATTGCTTAAAAATATATATTTGTCAATATATCATGTAAACTATTAACTTGTTGTATAAGCATGTAAATTATAGCATTGTTGGTATTGATATGATGGTCATTTTGATATATGGTTCAAGGTCAAGGACATTGTTGCATAAAAAGTCTCAAATTGTTTATTGTTAATCTTGAGAATTATTAACTTTTTTATAAGCATATACATTATAATATTGAAGCTATTGATATGATGATAATTTTGATGTATGGTTCAAGGTCATACATTCAAAGTTCAAGGTCATAGCTGCATAAGAGAATTGCTTATCATTATGAAAACTTTACATGTACATTAGAATGACATAGATATGACATATATCATTTTGATATATGATTCAAGGTCATAGGCTCAAAGGTCATTGTCATAGTTTCATAAAAGGCTGAAATTGTTAATTATCTTGAGAACAATTAACTTTTTGTATAGGCATGTACATTAGAATGATAAAGGTGTGATATAATGATGATTTTGATATATATAGTTCAAGGTCATACATTCAAAGGTCAAGCTCTTAGCTGCTTAAGAGAATTTAGATTGTTAATTATCTTGAAAACTATTAAGTTTTTGTATAGGCATGTATATAAGAATATTGAAGGTATTGATATGACAATGATCATTTTGATATATAGTTCAAGGGTCATACTTTAAAGGTCAAGGCCATAACTGCATAAGAGAAGTAAAATTGCTAATTATCTTGAGAACTATTAACTTTTTGTTTAGGCATGTATATTAGAATATTGTGAATATTGACATTACAATCATTTTGATATATGGTTCAAGGTCATACATTCAAAGGTCAAGGACATTGCTGCATGAGTCTACTTAAAATGATAATGATTTGGAAATTCCCAAAATAGAAAATTAATAGAAATGCAAAAAAGAAAAGAAAAAAATTGGATTAACAGTATTTTATTGTTTTGACAGGGATATCACAGCTTAGATGCTTCACACAATGCAGCTCGGAAAGTAATAGATGGTTTCCATTATATTGCTGACTCTATAAGCAATGTGGGAGCTAAGCCAACTCAGATGATCTCAGATTGGATGACAGACAGGATAGCTCCTGATTACTGGATCCCTAACTCAGAAATTTCAGTAAGAAAATTGATTTATTTATTTATTTATTTATTTATTTATTTATTTATTTATTTATTTATTTATTTATTTATTTATTTATTTATTTATTTATTCATTCATTCATTTGCTCATTCATTCATTCAATTTTTGTCGAGCCTGGCATTGCCATAAGGTGAGGTTTAAGTGTTACACCCACAGTATCATAGGCCACAGTGGTGAGGGTGTGTCAGAATGTGAAAGTTTATGTTACAGTTATAATATTTTCTACTTCAGACAAAAAGTTTTTTAAAATGCATTAAAATCTGTTACAACAACAATTTCTGTATAAAGACCACTTTTCTACAATGTCGCCAGGTCTCTTTGGCTTTGTGGTCTAAGATAATAACCTGTGGAACACAGTGCCTTTAATCACCAACTCAGTCTTGTTTTGACTCCAACTGAGACTACAACAATTGATCATTTGACCTTACTGACAGCATCACTCTCAAATTACAGAAAGCATATTTCAAATAGGACACGTAGACCCCATTTAAATTGCTTTTCTTAGAAGAAGTCTTTATACTCAGGTGTATATTGCTTAGTAATTTGTTTTAACTAGTATACAGGTAATTTTTGCATATAGATATAGAACCCTTTTATCTTAGGAGAGTTTGATCACTACTGAAATCATTGTAGCCAATGTATGTTGTGTTTGGGTTGAGTAATGGTTTTTAACGTCTCAGTCAAGAATATTTCACTTATATCGAGACGTCACCAGATATAGGCAGAAGTGCAGAAATTTTGCCTATGTGTTGCTCTGATGGCATTATACATCAGGGTTCTTTATCCTACCATGTCTACCGTGACATGGGACCTCATTAAGTCACACCAACGTAGTTGGGGTGACTTATTGAATTATTATTATTATTCTGTATTTTTCCACCACACTTTTGTAAACACCATAGCTCCAAAGCTGGTGGAATGTGATGAACTTTTGTACAGTTGTTCCCTATGACATGTAGTTGTGCCATTGGGGGGTCACATCCGATTGGTTAAAAAAGAAAGAGAGGTAATAATGAAGTCACACCCTACTGATTTTGCACTCTAGAAAAGAAACTAATATACAGGTCTTGATGAAATATGTTTTATCAGTACAATTTTAGATGTTGTACCAGGAAGTCGGACATTGTGACCTTATTTTCATGGTCCAGTGATTTTCTGAATGAACTTTTTTCTGCCACACTTTTGTAAACAGCATAGCTCAAAAACAGTTTGGTTGAATGTAATGAAATTTTGTACACTTGTCCCCTATGACATTTAGTTGTGCCTTTTGTGGGTCGCATCTGATTGGTTGAAATAAAAAGGGAGATTATAACAATGTCACACTCTACTGATTTTGCACTCTAGAAAAGAAACTTTCTAATGTACAAGGTTGCCACCATTGGGGGTGACTTACCCAGTGATTGCTCAAACGCAATGTCTAGTTTATTTTAAGTTCCCATCAGAAAGAACTGCGACTTTCATTTTATGATGCCGAGTGTTTGGTGAAAGAAGAGTCACTACCTATTTTCAAGGCTTGGGTCAGACCAGATCGGGTATGAACCCATGACCTCCCACTTATGGGGTGAGCACTCTACCAGCTGAGCTACCACATTGGTTCAATGTTATGTGTACATGTCTCTAACAGTTAGTCGCACCTTGCTAACCATGATTAATGTCTGTATTGTTGACGCTACACCAATCATTAATGAGTAAGATTTATTTTTAAAAATTGGAGGTTTGTATTTTAAAAGAAAAATGAGATCTTATTGAATATATTTTATTGTTTTCTATATGTACTATGTACTAATATAGTTATCTCCCATTAGGTATCTATTTAATAACGGAAAGATTATTCTGGATATTACTGATAAAAAATAAAGGGTATATTTCAATTTCATATTTTACAGCAATGTGAAATATGTAACATTCCTCTAGAAAATGAGCAGAAACATCATTGTCGGGCTTGTGGAAAAGGGTTTTGTGATTCCTGTTCATCAAAGAAACGTCCTGTTCCAGAAAGAGGCTGGGGAGATCAGCTTGTGCGAGTTTGTGATAAATGTCATGATGTATCTACTTTAACAGGTAAGAACTTAGTTTGAAGGCGAGGGGTTAGAAATCACCATGTCTGTCTGCCCATATGAAATTGTATCCATACCATAACTTTACATCTATCGATGGATTTTGATCAAACTTAAAACAAATGTATACCAACATAAGATATCTTATGCATATTAAATTTAGGTGTGTAGGTCAATGGTCAAGGTTACAAGCTATGGAGATGTTACCTTGAAGATGTTATTGGTCTTAAAGTGACACTTCTAGCTGCTCTTATTTTTTATTGGGTAATATATATATATATATATATATATATATTTATATATATATATATATATATATATATATATATATATATATATATATATATATTTATATAGATATATATATGTATGCAGGTATGTGTAAATTTTGATATTTAATACATTTTCCTCTTCCATGACAAAGATCATAAAGCAAAAATTCATTGTCATACATTTTTTTGCATGAGGTATTCTGATGACAAAAGGGTTCCTTGTCTACATCTTGCACATTAATTTTTTAAATTTCTTAATGTAAAACATTAAAAAAAATTATAGAAAATAAGAAACATGTTCACTATGCATTAGAAGTATTAAACAAAATTTGGTAAAAAGGATTAACAGTAATAAGGATTCCGTTTTATTTACCTAAGTTTGATGTCAGTTCCTCTTGGATTTATGGCCCTTTGTAGTTAATTCTTGTCTGAAGTAATTCTCCAAAACTTTTATTAGAAGTGTATTAAAAATTCAGTGGAAAGCCCTATTACCAGTGAGATAACTTGTGCTTATTAATAAATATATGTGCCAAGTATCTGCTGGGGAGGGTGTTGGCAATGGTTATTTACTATATTTTTCAATGGTGGTAATAGTTGTAATAGTTGTTGCTGAAATAGTTGTTTATTTTATATGTATGTAATGTAATGAAGAAAGAATTGACTTTTCACATAGTTAAGTTTGGTTTGAGGATATATTGATACTGGAATAACACAGACAGCTAAAAATGTATTAGTTTGGTTTGAGGATATATTGATACTAGAATAACACAGATGGCTAAAATTGTTTTAGTTTGGTTTGAGGATATATTGATATTGGAATAACATAGATGGCTAAAAATGTTTTAGTTTGGTTTGAGGATATATTGATACTGAATAACAGGGATGGCTAAAATTGTTTTAGTTTGGTTTGAGGATATATTGATACTGAATAACACAGATGGCTAAAAATGTTTTAGTTTGGTTTGAGGATATATTGATACTTGAAACAACATGGATGGCTAAAATTGCTTAAATAAACTAATTAAGTGAAAACCTATCGACATAATCAAAATATGAGAAATTGACATCAATTCACAATACAAAACTCAAACTGACATTTGAGGAAAACTTCATTCCCACCAGCCCACCCTTTCTATTCACCTACGTAAATAATAAACTCTTCTGTCATCAGTATAACATACAAAAATCCACACCATTTTGTCATAATTTCTATCAATAGCAACACTCATTTAAAAAGTTTAAGCTAATTAAAGGAAGATTGAGTTGAGTTTCACTTATATTGAGACATCTCCAGCTACAGGTGAAAGTGCAGAAATTTTGCCTGTGTGTTGCGCTGATGACATTAAACAGCAGGGTTCTTTATTATGCCATGCCTACCATGACACAGGACCTTATATATTTTAAGTTCCCATTTGGAAAAACCATGACTTTTACTTTGTAATGCAGAGTGCTTGGTGAAAGAACAGTCAGTACCAACTTTCAAGTGTTGGGTCAGACCAGGTTGGTGTTTGAACCCATGACCTCTCACTTAGGGAGCAAGCACTCTGCCAAATGAGCTACCACAGTGGTAAGTGAATTAAATGAGAGGTAATGCATGGATTAAATCAAAGGATTTTCTGCAACAACTTGGCTTATGTAAATAAACGAATAAATAATTTTGTTATATCCAATTTCAACTTGTAGAAATATTTCCATTTTTGCATATTCCTAGACAAGGTAAATAAACAGTTGTTTAAAATGGTCAGGATCTTTGCACATACTTAAATACTCTATTATAAAGATAGCATTTTTATTTTTGCTAGATTCTACAGACAGTTCAGGAAGTAATTCTAATGTGACTGCCAGGAAGGTTGGTGAAGTGGTTACATCAGCATTAACAGTTGCAGCTTCTGCTTTTGACTATCCAATAGGTTTGTGTGTCTTTAATGAAAAGAAACTTCATTAGGCTTATTTATTAAATGTTTATACATACATGTAGCATATATTTACTGGAAATACTTTAATTCAGCTTTGCTTATCAAAAAAGATGGTTTTAATTCAGCTTAGCTTATCAAAATTAGGTGGTTTCAATTCAACTTTGCTTGTCAAAAGAAGATGGTTTGAATTCGGCTATGCTTGTCAAAAAAGGCGGTTTTAATTCAGCTTTGCTTGTCATAAGAAGACGGTTTGAATTCAGCTTGGCTTGTCAAAAAAAGGTGGTTTTATTTCAGCTTTGTTTGTCAAAAGAAGATGGTTTTAATTCAGCTTAGCTTGTCAAAAGAAGGTGGTTTTGATTCAGCTTTGCTTGTAAAAGAAGGTGGTTTCAATTCAGCTTTGCTTGTTAAAAAAGGTGGTTTTAATTTAACTTTGCTGATCAGAAGAAGGTGGTTTCAATTTAGCTTTGCTTATCAAAAAAGGTGGTTTTAATTCAGCTTTGACTGTCAGAAGAAGGTGGTTTCTATTCAGCTTTGCTTGTTAAAGGTGGTTTTAATTTAACTGCTTAAAAAGAAGATGGTTTCAATTCAGCTTTGCTTATCAAAAAAGGTGGTTTTAATTTAACTTTGCTTATCAGAAGAAGGTGGTTTCAATTTAGCTTTGCTTATCAAAAAGGTGGTTTTAATTCAGCTTTGACTGTCAGAAGAAGGTGGTTTCTATTCAGCTTTGCTTGTTAAAGGTGGTTTTAATTTAACTTTGCTTAAAAAGAAGATGGTTTCAATTTAGCTTTGCTTATCAAAAAAGGTGGTTTTAATTTAACTTTGCTTATCAGAAGAAGGTGGTTTCAATTTAGCTTTGCTTATCAAAAAAGGTGGTTTTTAATTCAGCTTTGACTGTCAGAAGAAGGTGGTTTCTATTCAGCTTTGCTTGTTAAAGGTGGTTTTAATTTAACTTTGCTTAAAAAGAAGATGGTTTCAATTCAGCTTTGCTTATCAAAAAAGGTGGTTTTAATTCAGCTTTGCTTATCAAAAGAAAGTGGTTTCAATTCAGCTTTGCTTGTCAAAAAGGGTGGTTTTAATTCAGCTTTGCTTGTCAAAAGAAGATAGTTTTAATTGAGCTTTGCTTGTCAAAAGGAGGTGATTTTATTTCAGCTTTGCTTATCAAAAAAGGTTTCAATTCAGCTTTTCTGCTCAAAAAAGGTGGTTTTAATTCAACTTTCCTTGTCAAAAAGGGTGGTTTAAATTCAATTTTGCTTATCAAAAAGGGTGGTTTTAATTCAGCTTTGCTTGTCAAAAGAAGGTGGTTTTAATTCAGCTTGGCTTGTCAAAAGAAGATGGTTTTAATTCAGCTTGGCTTGTCAAAAGAAGGTGGTTTTAATTCAGCTTGGCTTGTCAAAAGAAGGTGGTTTTAATTCAGCTTGGCTTGTCAAAAGAAGATGGTTTTAATTCAGCTTGGCTTGTCAAAAGAAGGTGGTTTTATCGAGTAACTCTGGTTTCCCCACCTTGCAACTAAATATGTGTAAATTGATTTTAACTGGGGTACAAAATATCATCCTACTACCCATCTTGAAATCTCTACACCTTTTTTCACCTGTTTATACTTAAAGAGTGTATTTTATCTCATGATAAGATATTAAAAACATTCTCCTTGTAGAATTCAGTCAGTAATGAATTTTACCTGCTATTTCTTAGTAATAAACTGTTATATCTTCGATATATAATAATATAGATGCAAATAGTTAAACTTATTGCAAAAAAATGTGATGGTAAATATCTACCATAAACAAACTGGATCTCTGATAGACAACAAGACATTTGTGAGGCCCATAAGTTTTTGGTAGATATTCTGATTTTGTTCCAGTTAGAAAAAATGTTCAATGCATTTTGAAATTAATAGAACAGAGGAAATTAGTTACTTCAGTTATGTCATATAATACATTGTTTGTTCCAGTTATTAGCTCACCTGAGCTGAAAGCTCCGATGAGCTATTGCTATCCATCTTTGTTCATCATGCGTCGTCTGTCTTGCGTCATGCGTAAACTTTACATTTTTATCTTCTTCTCCAAAACCACCAGACCAAATTTAATGAAACTTGGTAACCATCATGCCTGGGTGAAGCACTTTCAGAATTGCACAAATGAAAGAGCTATGTCCCCTTGGGGCCCCATAAGGGGGGAAATAGTGAAAAACTTTAAAAATCTTCTCCTCTGAATGTACAAGAGATATACCTTAGTTATTTCATTTATAACATCCTTAGGTCATGTAGTTTCAGATTTGCACAAATGGTAGCCATAGGGCTCAAATTGGGGAAATGGTAAGGTACTGAGTGGGGAAATTGCTTAAAATTATGTATTTGTTGTTATATCTTCAAAAATATTAACTTTTTGTATAGACATGTACATGTAAATTAGAATATTGTAGGTATTGCAACAACGATCATTTTGATATATGGTTCAAGGTCATTTGTTCAAAGGTCAAGGTCACAGCTGCAAAAGAAGCCTTAAATTGCTAATTATCTTGAAAACTATTAACTTTTTGTAGAGGCATGTATATTAGAATATTGTGTATTGACATGGCATTGATTTTGATATATGGTTCAAGGTCATATGTTGAAAGGTCAAGGTCACAGCTGCAAAACAAAACTTAAATTGGTAATTATCTTGAAAACTTAACTTTTTGTATAGGCATTTGTGACAGAATATTGTAGGTATTGCAATAACGATCATTTTGATATATGGTTCAAGGTCATATGTTGAAAGATCAAGGTCACAGCTGCAAAAGAAGACTTATTGCTAATTATCTTGAAAAGTATTAACTTTTTGTAGAGGCATGTATGTTAGAATATTGTAGGTATTGACATGGCGATCATTTTGATATATGGTTCATGGTCATATGTTAAAAGGTCAAGGTCACATCTGCAAAAGAAGACTTAAATTGCTAATTATCTTGAAAACTATTAACTTTTTGTATAGGCATGTATATTAGAATATGGTAGGTATTGACATGATGATCATATATGGTTCAAGGTCATATATGTTCAAAGGTCAAGGACATAGTTGCATAAGTAGGTATACTGAAATTTGTTAATGATTTGGAAATTATTCATTGCACTACAGTTACTTCATGCATATTATATAAGCTACCTATAAATGAAATGTTACTGGATATATTTCTGATTAAGTTTTGTGGCAGTTCTTAACTTGAGAAAACTTGTAAAGTTTCTGTACTGAATATATTGTCTATTGCACTTTGCAAACAATTTTAGACATATCCTCAAGGGAGCGTTAAGGCCCATGGGCCTCTTGTTTATAATGTGGTTTCTAATCACTCTGATTGTTCTCTTACCCTGAAATCCATGCACGCTTTGGACCACTGGGCCACCAAGCCCCCCCAATGCTGATTAGAGGCCTTAGTGTTCCAGTGGTTTTAAGCATGCACTTACTGATTACATTGCCTTTCACCACCTAGGTTTAGTCCCGGCAGATTCCAGAGTGAAAGCTTGCATAAGTTTGGTGGTTTTTTGTGGGCTTTCTTTTTTTCTCCACCATCCCAGATATAAATAAAGAATCTTGACTGGGGTCATAAAACATTGTTACTAACAGACCCAAGATAAATACATGTATCATTATTATGTAAATTGCTATGCCATCAATGTTAGCTATACAGATTTTTTGGCGGATAACACCTCCCTTTGTGCCTTTATACCCCGAGTTGCATGTGAAAGGTTAATATATCTTTGACAGGTACATAGATCCATCTATTTTGAAAAAAATATGTATAAACTATTTGTCACCCTTTAATGTGGCACTAGTTTGGCCTAATTCCACTTTTACTTCCTATTCTTGCAAACCTTATCACTATTTATGTTTATTAAAACAAGAATTTGGCTGAAATTACTTTCTTCTTAATGCTAAACATTTCCTGCATTTATTCATAATTACCTTTTCAGATTTAGTTTCATGTGCTCTGGTAAGTTAACCAATCGCTAAACAAAATGTTTCTTTGAAGGGTTACGAAGTTATTTATAGTTCATTGTCAAAAGCATCAAAATGGTTCTAAAGTTTTTGTAAATGTAATAAAATGTTAATTTCGTTAATTTTAGGTTATGTAAAGAATTCAGCCAGACCAGCTTACTGGATTCCAGATGAAAACATCAGGAAATGTGTCGTTTGTAATGAGAAATTCGGGACAAAGCTCAAGATACACCATTGCCGGGCATGTGGGCATGGCGTGTGTGAAAACTGTTCTCCAAAGAAACGACCAGTTCCTTTAAGAGGATGGGATTATCCTGTCCGTGTATGTGACAAATGTCTAAATAAGAATGATCGCCTGTGATGACATAAGAAAGACATGTGATTGAATTTTATAAGTAAGCCCAGATATTAAATCTGCTCAAAGTCGAAAAATTTGAAGAATAAACTTGAAAATATTTGGCTACTTCAGCAAAAATGAACATCTTGTGATGATGGGAATAATTTTAGTTACCTGCTATATATTTAGCATTGGGATATTTATTAAAATTTGTTTTTATAGCTTATGTGGGGAAAAACAAGAGTACATTCCTTAATAAAGATGACCATTAAGGTTTTTATACCCTATACCTACATCAGGCTGTGAAATTTGTTTACATTGACATTAGGGGTCATTCTTAGTACAGTGCATCAGTAACTTTTGAGTAAATTGAAAATGAGTCCAAACTGATATTTCACTGTATTTATGGATGCACCTTTATTGATTTTTATAATAAATAGGTTTTTGTATGCTGATTTTAGTAGCATGTAATTACACATTGCTTAAGACATATTTAAAGATCCATTTTTACATTTCCATTTGCATTCTATTTTAGAAATGTGCAAAAGAGGTTTAAAAGGGGTAGCACATAATAGCCCATGATGTTTGAATGTAAAAATTATTATTAACCCTGTAAATAAAGTTTAAGGGGGTATATAGCAGTTACCCTGTCTGTCTGTTTGTCTGTCTGTCTAAATATATTATTTCCACTCCATAACATCTGTGGGTGGATTTAAATCAGACTTGGGGCTAACATACATTATGAAATGATTAAATACATACAAAATTTAGGTGGGTCAAAGGTCAATCATGAGGTCAAATCTTAGATTTAGATTTGGACCCTGTCGGCAATTTTTGGAATGGGGTTTTTGTTTCTTAAGAAACTGCTGTAATTTCTATTCGATAGTAAATCAAATAAGTTGATGCATGAATTATTTTATTTTTGGAAAATTGTGATGGAAACTTTTTCTTTTTAAAATCCTTACAAATGTTACAGAATATTGAACACAAGACAGACTGGAATATTTCCAGCATGGTAGCAAATAATTAGATAATTAATAAGTTTTACTACATATTTAATCAAGAATAAATATATTTATTTATAAAAACCTCTTGTATTTCATTCGGATTGATCATTGTGACTTCTTGAATTTTCATGTTACAAGTTTTAAGCTATGGGATTGTAGTTTTTTACAGTTCACTGATAACATGAGGACTTAACCTTTTATAGTAGTTGTCACTGTTGTTACAGGCTTGTTAGGGATGTTGTCATTTACTTTTGGAGTCACTGCGTTTGTGACAGTGAATTACACAAAATTTTCATAGCAAATCCAATAAGGTTGATTTCATTAAATTGAGTCTTGTTGTAACTGAGAATTGCTCATCAGCAATTACCATAAATATTTCTGTAGAAACAAAACTGTTGATGCCTTTTGGATTTTACATGTGGAAAATGGTGACGTTTACGCAATTTACAACTTTTTCCTATGTGCAGAAGTATTCCTTGGTAATCTCAAATGCACATATGAATTTTACTGTTACAACTAGACTCAAGGCTGAAAAGTACCGAACTTAATTCAAGTTTATTGGATTTTCTATAAAAATTATGTATAATCCACTGTCATAAACACAGTGATTTTGACAGAAACAACAATTAGTTTTTATATCCATTGTATTTTGTAGATAACTAGTGTGATAAGTCTGCCATTAAATACAGTAACTGACTGCTTTCATATACTCCACAGTTTTAACTGTGTTATACCTTTTTCTTTCCATCCTTCTGGGGCAATTATCTCTTTTTTTTGGTCAAATGATTCTAGGGAAGATCCTGTTTAAAGAAAAGTTTGTCAATTTGTTTGCCACAAGTCAGCGGTTCTTTTGAATACCGCCTATATTACCAGTCCCGAATGCTACCATTTATGGATTTTAGACTACAGCAAATTTGACATGACTTCACTGTTCTTTAAGGACACAGATCATGTGATTTTATACATGTAACAGTAGACAGAATTATGTTAAAATGTTCTTGATTGACCAGACCTCAATAGCCAAAACGTCTAAAGTGCATGGTAACAGATCACATGATTTCTTTCTGTCAATATTTAAATCCCACTCAGAACAGAATGTGAGAAAATATGTTGATTCTTTAGCCAAAGGCTGATTTTTTCTTCAGGCACTCTGGTTTCCTTTACTTAACCTAAATAACTGCCTTAATAGAAGTTAATGAATCCTGACATTGGTGTTAAACTCTTTCCATTCCACTCTTATCTGCTTTGAGTTGCAATTAGTTCAATGATAATATTTTAACTTTTAATGTGCCAAATAGTAGCTGTTGTTGCCTCTCATTGTTTTTTTTTTTTATATTGTTCAGTTTATTATTTGCCCAGATTTCAAATAATAGGAGCAAGTGGGTGCTAAATTTGATAGCCTAAAGATCACTAAGTTTTCACCCCTGGACCTCCAACAGGGCTCTGCTCTGGACCTACTGAGGGACTTAAGCTGCCACAAAACCCCTTGCCATTTAGAAATTGAGTCTTACAATATTTATGATGATGAAACATTCTCAACCCCCCCCCCCTTTCTTAAAAATCTGGATCTGTCTTTGTTGTGTTGAAATATAAAAGATGCACACACAAATAGTAGGATAAAAGGAACCAAATCTTGGCTAAATATTGAAGTAGGCAAGACATTTGTAAAATTTTATGAAATTCATGTTTTATAAGAATTAGAGTAATTATTTTTACAGAATTTGTATGAATTGCTTTGTATAATTGTGTATAGGAAACTCTGCCTTATTATTTGTGAATTTGTTTCTGAACACATTACTTTTTGTGACTCAATAGATGTCTTCCATGTACAAAAATGTATAGAAAATATTACAATTTACACATTGAAATTTTATTACCTGAAGTCTTGATTCTTTTGAAAAATAAAGTCTTTGAGTTTTTTGTCGAGCCTGGCATTGCCATAAGGCGAGACTTAGGTGTTACTTTTCTGGTGTCGGTGTCAGCGGCTGTGGCAGCATGTCAAAATGTAAAAGTTTATGTTAATGTCTATATCTCTTATACTGATACTGTTATTGCATTGGAATTTGCAGTTAATTATGATTACATAAGTATATAAGCTAATGTTTCAAGTATTTCTTGGGTAAAAACTTGCTATTTTACAGAAAAAAGAGAATTTTGAGAAAATGTGAAAGTTTATGTTAAACTTTATATCTCTCAAACTAATACTGTTATTTCAATGAAATTTGCAACACAGTTCAATCATGCAGTTTAATTATGATTACATGAGTATATAAGCTGATGTTTCAACTATTTTTTGGGTAAAACTTGCTTTTTTTACAGAAAAAGAGAATTTTGAGAAATTGCACCTACAGACCAATTTATCTTTTTTTTTTTTTTTTTTTTTTTTGGTTGAAATTTTGAATTTAGCATGTACAATGATAGAACATCAATATATATATATATATATATATATATATATATATAATGGGTATTTCCAAAAAATTGACATTTGTTGGGTTTTTTATAAAAAGGACACATTTGAGAAAATTTTGAAAGTACATGTACATCTAAATCTGGTTGATGAATTACATTTCAAATGTTGTTTGATTACTTTCTAGATTATATACAATGCCTGTTGACCATTTATTTCAATTTTGGGATAAATCTTAGATTTTAAATGAAAAAATACAAATTTTGAGAAAATGCATTTTTTTCTAACCCAATATTATTAGCTCAACTGGCTATAGCCAGCTGAGCTTATGGCATGGTTTTGCGTGCGTCCGTGCGTTCGTCCGTCCGTGCGTGCGTGCGTAAACTTTAATCTTCTCCTCTGAAACCACTGGGCCAATTGGAACCAAATTTGGTGTGTAAGGTCCCTAGGTGGGGTAGAACGAAGTTTGTACCAGGCGACCCCGCCCGACATCCAAGATGGCCGCTGTTGCTATAAATAGCAAAAACACATAAATAGCCATTGCTGAGTCATTTTTTAACCGTTTTTGTTCAAATTTGAAATGTAGAGAGTAGATAGCAGGGCATTCCACATATGTAACGGGTTTTTATGAGAAATTTTTCGTTGACCCGATTTTTACGAATTATGCAAATGAGGTGTAATATTTAATCAATTCTTTGAAAATCTTCTCCTCTGAAACCACTGGGCCAATTGGAACCAAATTTGGTGTGGAAGGTCCCTAGGTGGGGTAGAACAAAGTTTGTACCAGGCGACCCCGCCCGACATCCAAGATGGCCACTGTTACTATAAATAGCAAAAACACATAAATAGCCATTGCTGAGTAATTTTTTAACCGTTTTTGTTCAAATTTGAAATGTAGAGAGTAGATAGCAGGGCATTCAACATATGTAACGGGTTTTTATGAGAAGTTTTTCGTTGACCCGATTTTTACGAATTATGCAAATGAGGTGTAATATTTAATCAATTCTTTGAAAATCTTCTCCTCTGAAACCACTGGGCCAATTGGAACCAAATTTAATGTGGAAGGTCCCTTGGTGGGGTAGACCAAAGTTTGTACCAGGCGACCCCACCAGACATCCAAGATGGCCGCTGTTACTATAAATAGCAAAAACCCATAAACAGCCATTGCTGAGTCATTTTTTAACCGTTTTTGTTCAAATTTGAAATGTAGAGAGTAGATAGCAGGGCATTCAACATATTTAAAGGGTTTTTATGAGAACTTTTTCGTTGACCCAATTTTCAAGAATTATGCTTAAGGTGTAATATTTAGTGAAATCTTTGAAAATCTTCTCCTCTGAAACAACTGGGCCAAGTGGAATGAAATTTTGTGTGGAAGGTCCAAATGTCAGCCTGACTAAAGGTGGTACCCGGCAACCCGTCCTGACATCCAAGATGGCCGTCATAACTAAAAATAGAAAAAAAAGACCATTGTTGATCTTTTTTTCCACCAATTGAGCTCAAATTTTAAATATAGAAAGTATACTGTATGGGATTCAAAATATATGATATTCTTTTCTGAAAAAATTTTTATTGACCCAATTTTCAAGAAATATGCAAATTAGGTGTAATATTTAGTAAAATCTTTTCCTCTAAAATCACTGGGCGAATTGGAACCAAACTTCCTGTGGAAGGTTCCTACATCGGCCTAAAAAAAGTTTGAACCAGTCTAGATGCCTGTTGTTACTAGATATATATATATATATAAAATAGCCATTGTGGATCTATTCTAAGCTCAACTGGCTAAACCCAGCTGAGTTTATGGCATAGTGAAGCATGCCTGCATGTGTGTGTTGCAAAGTAGGCTTCATTGAAACAAAAATGGTCATAAGCTCAATTTATTTCCCATCTTAAGCTGATGAACCAATTATGGTAACCACATCACATTGTCTTAAAGGCACCACAGTGGCTGTGTGGTCTTAAACATCACAGCACCTTTCACCCCTGACATTGTGCATTAATGCCAAGTGGGCTAGCACTTCATCTTTGAAAGTTTGTCAGTAAACTTGCTGCTTGGTTGTGGTTTTCTCCTATAATCCAGTGTCCTCCACCATTTCCAAAATTGACAGTCTCCATATAAGTGAAATATTCTTGAGTTGAACGTTAAACAGCATTTCAATCAAAAACAAACATTGTCTTACATATGCAGCCAGTTGAGCATCACAGGCCCTATTGGGCCTCTTGTTTTGGAATTCAAATAAAGCTATATTAGTTTCTCTGTTATTTACCTTGTATAAGAGTTTATCTTTTTAGTTTTAGGGCAGATCCAAGATTTTGGATAAAAAATTTAGAAATTTTTTTTTTTACTCAAACAAACATGAATACAATGTACTTTCTTCTATAAGATGTGATTTAAGTTTTTATGTTATGTACAATAAAAATTATAGTTCAGCTATCCAGTGTTTTTTTGAAAAGAAAGATATTTGTTTGAAAATACAATTTTATTTATGAAATGCATTTTGTACTAAACCAACATTAATTTTAACACCAATAAATAATATTACAGTTAGTCAGAGTCATAAGGCAAGATTTGGGTGTTACTTTTACGGTGTTGTCAATGGTGCGACGGCATTTCAAAATGTGAAAGTTTATAATAAAGTGATGTATTTTCTAAACGATCAAAAACAAACCAGGTGAGACATTTAATTCCGTGGAATTCTTGTTGTATTTAAAAAATAACAAGACAATGAAAGAGACCAAGAAATGACCGAGTAATTTTAATATTCAAAATATGATGTAAATTATAGAAATTTTGTCATATGTAAATTTAGAACACTGTAAAAAAAAAATATTCAAAAAATAAAAATAAATAAATTAATAAAATAATTAACTCATATACATAATAATTAACATCAGAAAGGGATGTTTGTGTAATAAAAGAGCAATGTTCTCTATCTTGTCATTGTGAAAAGTACCTAATTGAATAATATTTGTCAGTATAGTCCCAGTGATGGTTTGATAGCATTAGAACCATCAAATCTGAAATTGCATTGTGGGAAGGTAGGGAGGTCATTATTTATTTTCAAATTAAGTTGTTTATAATACATGTTTGGCATTAGGAGATTTTATATTATTAATCATCCATAATGAAGAATTTCATTTATTCCCATATTTATGTAACAAAATTGTACTTTGCACTGTTTAAATTCTTACACAAAATTTATCTAATGCAAGATATGAGTTTAGGTTAATTAAAAACATTTAAGGAATGATTGTGCTGGGGCGATTGGGCAGGTTATAACTATATGTAATAATGATTGACTTACCTTGATTGGGTATATCATATTTATTTTTTTTGAAGATTTTTAGTTGATTTTCTTTGACAAGCAATAGAAATGTGTAAAATTTCAGAAAAAGCATACATATTTCAAATTGCTTAGATCATTCAGATTTTGCATTGTGTTAAATTGAAAAACATTGTTTAGAGTACCGGTATGTCATTTATTTCCTTGGGTTTTAGCATTAATTTGAGCATCCAATAGACCTTACTAACTTCCCTGTATTTCTTGGAGAGCATGACATCTTGGTCACTAAATAATACTTGTGATCTAAAAGATTGATTCTTGCAGACTGGAATCCTTTAAGCAACAATACTTGCCTTTTTGTTTGTCTGAATTCTTTGGAGGTTATTCAATATGGTTGCAAATTAACTCAAAAGCACCCTTTATGGTGTTATCTTAAAGAAATTTGTATGGCATAAAAGTGAAGAAAAGGCTAATGGTAAATTTGCTCTGCCAGCAAAAATGTTCCAATTTAATCAGAGGATTTGTTCTAAAAAGAATGAAGATATTAATAGTTTCTAGACTTATTCACAAACTTGGTTATATTATAATCACTGGGGATTGCATTTTATCTGAACTTTTTTCATAATGGAACAAAATGATCATTATTTGAGTGTTCACATATAAATGGTTTCCTCTGTGGCCATGTGGTCTAAAGCATTTGCTTAAGGATCACAGTGCCACAGGCCTTGCCACCTAGGTTTAAATACCCCTCTGACAGATCCTAGGAAGAAAATGTTTGTCAATTCACTTGGCAAGACATGGCATCTGGATACTCTAGTTTTCTCTGCTAACACAGACCTGACCACCTTGAAGTAAGTGAAGAAATCTTGACTGGGGCATTCAACACTATTACCCTACTCTGCTAACATGTGTATTATTTAATATATACACTTGTTATATTAAAAAGTTACTTTTGTATTCTTTGACTTCAACAACACTGTGACAATTGTTATACATAAATTTGTCTTCTTTAAAGCACCTTTTTGATATGGAAATACATGTATTGCTATTTTAGGTTACAATGGATAATTTTGACACTTGTTATAAAAATCAACTGCCATTTATTAATTTATCAGCACTTGCTTATATTTTTGTGCAATAGACAGTTAAACTTAATGTTGAGCAAATATATGTGGAATGCTGTTTTGACATACTTCAATTATTTATACCTATCTTCAAATAATTGTACCTAGGTTAAATTCAATTAAACCTAGGTACAATTCAATTGCACCTATCTTTAAAAGAATTAGGCCTAGGTGTAATTAATTGTACCTAGGTTCAATTATTTGAAGATAGGTATAAGTAATTGAATATATGTTAAAACAGCATTCCACAAATGTATTGTACATTAGAACCATTCTTATTAAGTTTATTTGTTCTATCTTAATGTCATTTTAGCCAGTAATAATAACTGTATTTCATATGTACTTGGATTAAGTAGAAATTGATCAAGATCTTCAGGTGTGAATTTTTTTTTTTTAATGGTGTTGTAATAATAAGCTGGTTAGTAAAGCATGGGTAAGAATGGATCAAACTTTGGGATCAGAAAACTTCTTGACAAACAAAAAAAAAAAAACAAAAAACAAACAAACAATCCAAAACAAAAAAAAACAAAAAACAAAACAAGGAAACAAATCAAAACCCAATCGAAAAATTATATAATACATAATAATAATGTGTGTGATAAATATGTTGAAGAAAATAAAATTGCTAATTGAGATCTTGACCTATTTCTACTAAATAAAGCCACATAATGGATTAATGTTAATTTTATACATGTGTATCATATTTTAGTTAATTATGTAAATATTCATGTTTCATCTATCTGTGGTAGTATGGATCATTTTCAATTGCTTGATAAACAGTTGAGTTATGGCTGTGATTTTTCTTTGTTTTTAAATTTTTATTTTTGTTGATTTTTGTCGAGCCTGGCATTGATATAAGGCAAGACTTAGGTGTCATTTTTTCGGTGTCGTAGGCAGCAGCGGCTTGTCAAAATGTGAAAGTTTATGTTAAAGTAATGTATTTTCTACCTGATAAAAAACTACTAACTAGGCGAGACATTTAAATCCGTGAAATTCTTGTTTTTACTGTTATATGTATTCATATAATTGTAATACATTATTGATTAATTGATCCTCAAGTGTAGAATGTTGTTCTTCTTCAGCCCGTGGTTATAATTTACAAAAACTTTTTTTTAAGCCAAACTTTATTATTTCATTTAATGGGATTAGATTTATCTGTTAATCACGTGAAGCTTTCTAGCATTTTTGCAGAGTTATTGATCACATTGAAAGTATTATTGATGTAATTTTTCTTGGGATAATGTCAGTGTATGTGCAAATGTCTTGATTCCATATCCATCAGAAATAATCATTTTACACAAATATTTAGGGGCAACAAGTTGTATGTAGATAAATCTACTTATTTTAAACATGACTGTTTAACCCTTGTACCATTAAGCCAAATTTTTTTTCAAAACTAAAAGTTAAAAAAATTACAAGTTATTTAGAATGAATTCAATTTCGTTTAAAATTTGGGAAATGTTTAATTTTCAATGCTTATGTCTAAATTTATGATATATATACATGTTTACAGTGGTTTGTTTTAACAAGAACTGATTTCGGTCTTATTAATCTTAAATATCACTGGTACATTTCTTTGGTGTAAATCCTTATTTAGAAAGAGCACCAAATTTTTACAAATTTTATTACAAAATTTGTCTGTAAATTGATATACAGCAGGTCATTTCATTATGGGTTGATATGAAACAATCTGTGGTTATACAATATTTTTTGATACAAATATGTAGAAAAAACAAAAGAATTTTTTGTGAAATGATATACATGTGCATTATATAATAAAAAGAAAGTTCAAACACTCAAATATTAAATACATCATAATATGCACATTTTCATATTTTCACTAGTACTTTCTTGTTTTTACCGTCTTCCTGTACATGGTTTTTGTTTTTGTTATTTTTCTTTCTTTTTTTAAATGAATAGCATCATACTATTGAGCAAAGATTTTTCTTGTTAGTCAAAAGAAGTGAAAAAAAAATGCTTTCATTTAATGGCATGATGGCAAAAATATCACTTTGTCAATCATGGATAGAATTTACCAAATGCTTGTTTAAATTTGACATTTTTAGGAGGCCATGATATTCCTTCTCAAAAATTCTCATTTTACTGCTTCATTTTGTTTTCATATTGTTATCATACTAGAAATGAAGAAATTTAATGGAGATATTGTAAAAAATAAAAAAAATCATAATAAACTGGATGTTGTCCTCATCAATAAATGTGTTTTTCAGATTAGCTATTTTAGTTGTGTATGCTTAGGGCATATGGTAAAATAAGTTTGTCTGTGAGGGGCAATGGGATCCATAACACATGCTTTATACCACTGAGCCACCAAGCCCATCATTGACAGAAGTTTTTGAAGAAGAGTCTGTGCTAATCATGCCTCAAGTGGTAGTAAAGGAAACTGTAGTGCTAGGAGAAAACCACTGACCTTTTGGTATGTGGACTCATTTTCTAGGGCTTTCATGGCTGATTGATCTGAAGGCTTACAGTACTTACAGAGCTAGGTTAGAATCCCACTCAGGACAGCTCCTAGTTTGAAAAAAAAATGGTAGTTTGCTAGCCAAAGGTAAATTGTTTTCTCTGGGTAATCTAGTTTCTTCCATCATTCCCAGAATCCTGACTGGAGCATAAAATATCATTACTACAATTCACTCCATCTTATTTTCTCCAACTATCTGTTGTTAAGTCCGAATCAAACTTAGTGAGTCATATCATGTGTGAAATAATCTAGATTTGTTTCATTTACTAGCATAATCACATGAAAACATCACATAAATGAAATAACAGTTTAATCCAGCAGTTCAAATGATTCATTTGTCTGGATTATGTCAGATTTCTATTACCGTAAATTTTTTTATTTTTTAAAGGTGAAGCATCACATGGTTAAAATAATAATGTGTAGGATTTGTTTGTTGTCACTGTCGTTTTCCCAGCCATACTCAAACTACAAGTAATCATAAAGATTAATCTAAACAAAAAACCAATGGTATTAATGGTTGTGTAGGTTTGTTTTTGATTAACTTTGTTCTAGAAGGTACCGGTACATTTGTTTGTGAAAGTTTGTGATTCTCTCTGAGTTATGTAGCTTCATCCACCATCATCAAACAAACAGTTAATATTGTTGCTTCACAAGCTTAAAAATTAAAAGGTAAATAAAAAGTTTTTTCAGTATCTAGGCCTTTTTGTTGAATAAGAGATGTTTAAATGTATTTCTTATTTCTATTCAAGATTACTGTGACCTTTAATATCAGTGGTTGGTAAACTGATTCTGAAGAGGAAGTTCAGTTTCAAAGTTTACAATTCATGTCAGATAATGCATAACAATTGAAAGAGGATCACAAAAAAAAGGTCTTTGATGATGTCAATGATGATGATGATTGATGATTAAGATAAGTGATGTTGTTGATGATGACAATGATGATTATGATGACTACAACTATGACACAACTATAATGATTGATAGAGATGATGATGATGTTGATGCAACAATGATGATTGAGATGATGCTGATGATGAAATTGATGCAATGATGATGACTGATAAAGATGATGATGATGATAAACCCTGAGAGGATTATACTTTTAACTTTGAACAAGAGGCCCAATAGGGCCTGTATCGCTCACCTGGCACACCCTTATTTTGTTCTTTGCTTTTTCTTTTTAAATATATCTAATCAGTAAAATGTAAACAAACACACTAGCAATATCCTTATTTTTTATATTATTTCAAGCACTATTTATCATAAATTTCTTTTCAATTGGCCATGTACTTTCAGAAGATTTAGGCTGAAATAGACCTTTTTTGTATGATACAAAATTATTGCAAAAATAAAAAAATGTACAGAAAAACCCATTTCATATGTTTTATCCCCAACATCTAGTTTCTATGTTATAAATTTCAACAAAATCAGTACATAAATAAACCCATTATGGCCATTTTTAGATTTTTGCTATTTATAGTAACAGCAGCCATCTTGGATTTCCGACAGACATGTCAGATATAATTTTGAATCTATACCACACAAGGACCTTCCACATTCAATATCCTTTCAATTGGCCATGTACTTTCAGAGAAGAAGATTTTCAAAGATTTCCGCTCAAAATAGATCTCATTTGCATATTACGTAATTATTGCACAACTAAAAATCTTAAAGAGAAACCCGTTATATATGTTTAATCCCCAGACATCTATTTTCTATATTTCAAATTTCAACAAATTCGGTACATAAATGAACCTGTAATGGCCATTTTTAGGTTTTTGCTATTTATAGTAATGGCAGCCATCTTGGATTTAGGGCAGACATGTCGGATACAATTTTTTTATCTATAGCAACTTAGGACCTTTCATACCAAATTTCATTTGAATTGGCCTATTGGTTTCAAAGAAGAAGATTAAAATTTACGGACGCACGCACGCACGCTTTACCATTCCATAAGCTCACCCTGGCTTTGTCAAGTGAGCTAAAAATTAAAGGGAGATAACAAGAAACAACATAAGTACTTTGTTCATGTACTGGTATTTTATTGATACTCATTGTACTAATTTACATATATACAAAATATTACAATTATGTACATAAATTGCACTTAAATGATAAACAAATACAAACATATTTATATGACACTACACCATACAAAAATAAATTACATGTAATCTTAAATGTATGACAAAGGGACAGCATGGTAACTACAGCCTCTAAAAGTCTGGTGAGATGTAGGGAACAAAATGCCCAACTGAAGGTTTGTTGAACTGAAAATGTTAAAACTATTAGCTCCAAAATTGCTGAAAATTTAAACTTGACCTGTAACTTATCACAATATTACAGATGAACAGAGGGTAAGGCATGAAACATAATACAATAAGTATGTATTGCAGAATAATTAATGTTTGTTGAAATAAAATTTTGTTGTTTTGCAATTTAAAAAAAAATTGTTTTATCAGAATTTTTGTGGAATTAAGTTTTGTGATAGTTATTCCGTATTAGGGCCTTGGCAATTAAATTTTTTTATCCCAAACATTTTGTGATTTTCACTTGCCCACAAAAAAAAGCAAAATTTATTCTCCCAGATGATTTGATTTATACATGGTGCACTCTTCACCATGCCATAACTAGCTGAGCTAAAAATTGTAAGGCAAAGCAAGAACAAGTAGTCATTACTGTTTTCTTCAAGAGTTCATTCAATTATCAAGAATTTAGGCTCATTCTTAGTGTCATTTCTATTTACTTCAATTCAGGGGGCCTTGGTGGCTGAGTGGTTTAAAGGGCACACTTATGGATCACACTCCTCTCACTGCCTAGGTTTGATCCCACTCCGGACAGATCCTAGTGTGAGAAAGTTTGTCAGTTCACTTGCCGAAGGTCAGTGGTTTTCTACAGGCACTCCAGTTTCCTCCACCATCCCAGAACTGACAACCTCAAACCTCACTTCAGTAGTTTATTCATGCTTAGAAAAAAAGTTTTTAGTGAAAAATCTTTTTTAAAAGTTCTCAATTGTACCCATCCTGAATTTGTTGATAATTCCAAAAATGACAATAAAATAATCAATCACAAAACAGTAACTTATGCTAGGAGAAAAACTTCCAGTAAACAAGTCCTCCTAAAGTTGCCAACTCCAGTAATATTATAACTATCAAAATCATTTTATTGGTCATTACCCTGCAAAAAAATGTTATATCTATTTAAAAGTACATTTTATATAGATAAAAAGAATTTTTTTTACAATAGCGATCATATTCCAAATAAAATTAAACAAACATTCAATGTACATATACCATAAATTGGGTTTTTTTGCATGGTGCAAATTTTGCAGATTTTTCGTAAAAATGAGTACGGTATTTTTTGTGTGTTTTATTAAGTTTAAAGATTCAGAAAAAAAATCAAATCATCAAACAAGCTTCTCAGTTTCACTTGTTACTTCCAAAACACAGTTTTTTTCACAGGTTTGAAAAAAATTAAAACTTTACTTTTTTATACTAAAGATGCCCATTCATGTAAAATTACGAACAATTATTTTTTTACAATAACATTTTGTTAATTTAGAATGCTGATGATAATGATCCATGGATACAACTGAACTTTTAACGATCAATAATTTAAACTATGTTTGCATGGTGCATTACTACTTTGCTATTCTCACTGTTTGCTCACAGAAAAATGTAATTAAATTTTATTTAGAAATAAATCCTAATGTTTTATAGAGAGAGAGAGAGAGAGAGAGAGAGAGAGAGAGAGAGAGAGAGATTTTATTTAGTAATTTAATGGACTCTTGCTTCCCAGTCAAGAATATTTCACTTATATTGTGATGTCACCAGCTATAGGTTAAGTGAATTTTTACCTTTGCAATGCGCTAAGGGCAATGTGCAGGGAGGGTTCCTTAACATGCCATCCCTGCTGTGACACAGGGTATCGGTTTTTAAGGTCTCATCCAAAGGACTCTGTGACTTTCTCTTCTAAATGCATGGTGAAAGAACAGTCACTACCAATTTTCAAGTCTTGGTTAAACCAAGTCATATGAGAGAGAGAGAGAGAGAGAGAGAGAGAGAGAGAGAGAGAGAGAGATAGAATACACACCTCATGGCCATAGTTTTGAGAATTTTTCTACTTTTTGTTAAATTTGAATCTGTATCAGTTAGCTGAAAAATAAAAAGAAAATTAGACAAATAAAACAACAAAATGCCCGATGCCAGACATAATTTTCAATAAACATCAACTACAGATTCTTCACTATAAATACCAATTATTTTGGTCCAATTAGTCTTGAATACACTTATCAAAAAAACTGGCTCAAAACAATAACACATTTACATAATTCTTAAAACTTACCTATTTTTGTCTCTTAAGTTTGTTCACAAAAAGCAGGGCTTAATATAAGTTTTAAGGATAAAATTTACTTTGTTAAAAAATCAAGTCAAACTATTAAACAGCTTCTTTCTAAAAGTCAGCATTCAAGAGTCCAAATCTTCAAATGGGAATCCTATATAAGCTACCTTAATTTCCTTTCATATTAAGAATAATTTTTTTGGGTTGAATTGTTTTTTTTTTTTTAAATCAATGTCTGATCTTTGTTACTTACTCTTTCTTTGGTACGGACTAATTGTTCCCTTTGTTGCCCCAGCTCGTCAATAATCTCAACACCAATCTGGTCTGTTTCTGCTGCTATTTGATGAGTCCTTGCCAAACTCTCAGAGGTACGGTTAAGGGACTGTGTACCTTTAAACAACTTACTTCTCTGTGATGCTGCTAGTCTCTTTAAGTAAAAAAAATCAATAAATATCAATATCTTACTTCACATGTTCTTAAAAGACCAATCTTTATAAGGATTACGACCTTGATGGCCAAGTGGTATAAAGTGCAATCTTATAGATTACAGTGTCTCTTTCCAATTAGGTTTAAACCCCACTCTGACAAATCCTAGTGTGAGAAAGTTTGACAGTTTGCTTGTTGAAGGTTGATGGTTTTCTCCAGGCACTCCAGTTTGCTAGTGCAGAACAATTAATTCCATTGGATATGGAATTGCATGAATTGACTTTTTCCATAAAAATTATAATATTAATGCATTCCAAATCAAAAATGAAAAATCTTTTGATTCTCCTTTTTACAGATTTGTCTTTAAAATTAGAAGATAATAACAAAATGAATGCTTATTCTATATTTTGTACATTTTATTCAATACATAGTTGGGTTAAATATAAATTATAATCAAATGAGCAGGAATTTCAGATGAATTTTTCATCTCAAACCCATCACTAGCAGTTATTACACACACACACACACACACACACACACACACACACACACTTACTGACTTTTGATGAGGTTATTACAAGGATTAATGACCCAAAAGAAATGTTATATTTACCAAGGGTGTAGGCCGAGGTGAATATAACAATTCTTTTGGGGTCTTAAATCCTTGTATTAACAGAAATCAAAAGTCAATAACAGGTTTATTATATGACTGACAGACAGGTGTCTTTCAAAACAATTTGTAACAGCTTCTGTTTTTGTCTGTCATGATTTTCAGAAAATGCAATGAGATCTGACGTTTTTAAAGTAGGTCAATTCTGACTGGCTTATCAAAAGCTTACAATGGCTTTGATTGGTTCTATTCTTGGACATGGGAAATCATGGTCCTCTTTTTTTATAGGGACCTCGCGGGGAATTTAGACCATTATATTACCCTCACTTGCAGAATTGCGCAGTGAACATAAACCATTTGACAAGTGCAGCTTAACATGTTTTTGACCAATCAAAACTGAGTAAAATCAGTATTCATATAATAATAAGAGTTATTGATAGTGTGCTACACTAGCAAACCCCTTTGAGAGGCAATATAATAAAGTTTTATTGTAATATACTTACATCATCTCTATCGAATCCATAATTATCTGATCCTGATGGTGTATACTCCCCACCTCTCTTCTGTAAAAACAAATAAAAATTACAATATACCGTACTTCCTTGCTTAAATCAGAACTGATATTTAAAATTTTGATCCTATCTCAATAAAGTTGTCCTTTTTATTCCCATTAATATTATCATAATCATAAGGCAGAGCGGAGTAAATAAGTTACACAATTACTCCTGTACTGAATTCTTTTATTTTTAAAATAGATTCTAAGATGAATACAGGTAATTAAAAGAATTCCACAGATTTAAATGTCTTGCCTGGTTAGTTTTTGATCAAGTAGAAAATAAATTACTTTAAGATAAACTTTTACATTTTGACACAACGCCACCGCTGCCACCAACACTGGAAAAGTAAGACCTAAGTCTCGCCTTATGACAATGCCAGGCTGGACAAAAAATGGATATAAAGATACAATTAATCTACAAACAACTTCATTTAATCTACAAATGGCTTCATTTAAGTTATTTAAAACATTTAAATTTTCTGTGGTAAATCCTTTTACTAGCCCATGTACTAATTTTAATGGGGAATGTCATACCAGTCAAGATTAATTCACTCATACTGAGGCAGCCCATTCTAAAATGTAAGGGTAAATGTCTATCAGAAAAAATCACCAACCTTTAACAGACAATTTGACAAATTTCCTCACAACAGAATTTATCAACTTTGATTCCTACCTAGGCAGTGAAAAGCATTATGGTCTGTAAGTGAGTGCTTAAGTCCACTCTGTCAACAAGGCCCAAGTACTGTTGGAGGATAAAACCTGAATACCCAGAAAAACCACCAACGTTTAGCAATCTGCCATGTTTAGCAATCTGCCATCAAGGCTCAAGTACTGTTAATGGCCAAAACCTGAATACCCAGAGAAAACCACTAATGTTTACCAATCTGCCATCAAGTCCAAAGTACTGTTAATTGCCAAAACCTGAATACCACCAATTTTTAGCAAGCAAACTTTTTTTTGCACACTATAATCTATCTAAGAAAGAACTTAGGCTAAGAGAGATACACATGTACTATGATCCATGAGTGCCATCTTTATACCATCTGACCACCCACCAAGGCCCAAAAGTAGTACTGGTAGTTAAATACTGTAAATCCTATAAGAATGAGAATAATTATAGCATATTACCAAGGTTTTATTGATTTGTTCTAAATCTCTTTTATAATTGCGTATTTTCCCTATCATCTGTGTACGGTATGAAATTGGTGCCATCTTAGCCTCTTCTTCCATTTCTTGAATCTAAAATGAAAAATAAAATAAATTTAAGCACTGAATGATACACTGATACACATGGTAAACCTATTCATAAGAGCATAATTCATGAAGTACTTGCGCTATGAAGATATGTGTTTAGGTCTTAGCCGGGTTGTCTGATATCTTTTTACCAGTTCAAGAGGGTTCATTCCACATTGTCCAGTTCATCTAACATGCTAAAATTAAGGGCACTAGCAAAAATTATGGGGGTTAACTTTTTGATTGACCAACCTCCATTCGAAGGAAGAGTTACAAACACTCTCAGTCACTAAATAAGAGAACTATATCAGGCATGGGGGATTAAGGCTAGAGGGACCAATATAGGATGAAACCTTTGGGGTTGACTATTTCTGACTGAAATATTTAGCCATGAAAGATAAGTTCTCTTAGATCCTACAAGGATATTCATAATGGATTGTTATTATTAGTTACATATTTTTTTAAGCAGGGTGTGTGGGAATTTCCAGCCTGTATGAACCATACCACCCTGAGCCAAAGATGAAAGGTGATATGACCTAAGACAGTTTGGAAATTCCCATACACCCTGCTTAAAAAACTACATGTATGTTACAAGTTTATCTTCATCACTGTCTATTAATTGAAGGATCTCTTTGTCTGTATGCGAGGCAAAGCTTTTCATGATGACAATCCAGATGATGATACACTGACTAGAAACTCCCTTGTCAATTTACTGTTTATATTTTAAAAGCTGCACCTGGCCCTAGTTTCACACGTATTCCTTAACTAAGATTTTCCTTTACTTAAATCTGGCATATTTGCAATGTTAATAAGTTTGTTAATTGTGTAGATATTCAGGAGTTTTAAGATCACTTCAAGCTTGTAACATCTTTAATTAGTTTCTTCACAAATATTTATTTTATTTGCAATTCAAAAAGAGATTGACAAAATTTGCTAAAGTTCAGTTACAAAAAAAGGAATGATTGTGAAACTGGGGTCTGTAGTCATTTATATCTGTTCATATTTTACATAAACAGTGCATAGAATCAGTGAGTATTTTGGTTGATTAAGATCTAAAGTGAATAGTAATTAGTAGTCATCCACCATGTTTTATTTTTCATACACCTTAAGTAATACTTGTGAGGTTATTTTCATATATCCTGTCTAAATTTCATAAACCTTGTCTAAATTTCATACATCCAGTGTAAATTTCATACACCCTTACGTAAATTTCATACCTCTTATGTTAATTTCATATCCATTAAGTAAATTTCATAACCCTAAGGTAAATTTCATACACCCAGTGTAAATTTCATACACCCTTACGTAAATTTCATACACCCAGTGTAAATTTCATACACCCTTACATTAATTTCATAAACCCAGTGTAAATTTCATACACCCAGTGTAAATTTCATACACCCTTACGTTAATTTCATAAACCCAGTGTAAATTTCATACACCCAGTGTAAATTTCATACACCCTTACGTTAATTTCATAAACCCAGTGTAAATTTCATACACCCAGTGTAAATTTCATACACCCTTACGTTAATTTCATAAACCCAGTGTAAATTTCATACACCCAGTGTAAATTTTATACACCCTTACGTTAATTTCATAAACCCAGTGTAAATTTCATAAACCCAGTGTAAATTTCATACACCCAGTGTAAATTTTATACACCTGTGTTAAACAGAGTGAATGGGTTTATACACTTAGCAAACCAATCAAACAAATTTTTAAGAATTTTAGAAATGGAGATTAATTCTTATATTTCAACAAGAAAAATCATGAGAATAATACATTAATTGCAAGAAATAAACAGCCACTCAGGAAGGATTTATCTAGATCCTGTATAGATATTTTAAATGAAATGTTATACATTTGTATTCTTATATTTCAGAAAAAAATTTGATAGTACAATGATTCCAAGAAATATACAGCCACTCAGGAAAAATTTCCGTAGTTTCTGTATGGATACTTAAAATGAAATGTTATATTCTTATATTTCAGGAAAAATTTTAATAATACAATGATTGCAAGGAATAAACAGCCACTCAGGAAAAATTTCCCTAGATCCTACATGGATATTTCTAATGGATTGTTATATTCTTATATTCAAGGAAAAAATTTCCCTAGTTCCTACATGAATATTTCTAATGGATTGTTATATTCTTACATTCAAGGAAAAATTATTAGGAAAATACAATGATCAAATAAAGTTATAGACTTACTATCAAATTGGCTTCATCAACATTTCTCTCTGCCTGTCTAACAGCACTCTTTCTTTCTTCTGTAAATTATAAACAACAAGAATTCAGTAAAATGTTAAATTCTTTATTTAAAATGTAAAAGTGTAAAAACCCATATGACATTAGCCTTTCTGCTAAGTACTGGTAAGCCCATACTAATTGAGAATTTTTGTATAGTCAGGTGCCAGGGTTTTGGTGTCTAGTTCACTTGCAAAGGGTAACAACAAGGTAAATGCATAATAAAAAACAAATGAAGAACTAACAGTATTTCATGCCTCTAACCTTACAACAGAAAACAGAAAAAATGCAAAAAAGTGATGGCTAAATTGGGATTCAAACCAAGATCTTTTCAATACTAGTGGGATGCTTTACCAACTGAACTACCAGGTCACCTATGGATCCCAGTCTGCCACATTCCGACATTCTATTACTTATTTAATGACCTAGAAAAAAAACAAGATTCCCCTTCAGAACCAAGCTGTTTGTCAGTCACTTCCAAGACTCCTGTCAGCCTCTAAATATAACAGGAAAGGGAAAATGAAGTTGCCAAGCTGGAACTCAAACTTGGGACCCTTCCCATACTAGCAGCATGCTCTACTGACTGTACAAACTGGCCACCTATGGAGCCTGATCTAACATACAAGATTATTTTTTCTTGCACCAAAGCTGTCTGCTTTGGAATGAATGGGGATACTGGAGTACCTGAAGAAAACTACTGTCATTCAGCAAGTAAACTGAAAACCTTTCTGGTTTGCCATAAATTTGTATCTAATAATTATCAATAGAGAGGCATTTTAGAGTTTTAACTCTTAGTACATGGATATTTAAAATGCTCATTTAATGACACCAGGTTGTAAAAAAGTGGATTTATTTGAAAAGTACAAAAACACTATAAACCATACAAATGGTGGTGTGACCACTGCGGTAGCTCAGTTAGTAGAGTGCTTGCTCCCTAAGTTGGAGGCCGTGGCTCTGAACCCTGACTGGGTCTGACCCAAGACTTTAAGGTGGATAGTGACTGTTATTTCGCCAAGCACTCTGCATTACATTACAAAGTGAAAGTCACCATTCTTTCGGATGGGAACTTAAAATAAACAAGGTCCTGTGTCACAATAGACATGGCATGATAAAGAACCCTGGTGTATAATGCCATCAGTGCAAAGCACAGACAAAATTTCTGCACTTTCGCCTATAGCTGGCAATGTCTTGATATAAATGAAATATTTTTGGTTGGGACATTAAACACCACTACTCACTCACTCACCACTGGTGGTGCAGAAGTCAGGTTAAGTCATAGTTCGATGACAACAGTCTTAATGCATCAAATTTTAGTACAAGTGTATGTGCACTTTTCTACTTTACACGTGCAAAACGCACACACGTTATTAGTAATAGATAGTTAAACCAATTCTTTTCCTTGTCAGAAGTATGGGAAAACTGGAATTATCGAGATGTATCTATCCATGCAAGATCATAAAATGGATCGGAAGGTTTTCAGTTTTTGCATTCTGGTAAAATTTGTGTAAATTTTGGTTAATCAGACCCCCATTTTAATTTTTGTCTTATCGGGAGGGGGGGGCAAAAACCCCGATAATACAAAATTTTAAAATGGGCGTTTATGGTGAATTTGGTTATTACCTCCTGCATATTGGGGGATTTTTCTATCTACAGTATTCTTTAGTCTGTCTACAAGCGAAGTCAGATCATCCTCAAGTGACTCAAATTTCTCTGAAGACATCCTGCCATCCGATTCTTAGCTACTGATCTAGTTAAGTTTTGTCATCATGTGAAGTCTAATGGGAGGTAATTCAATGTTTATCTTTTTGGACATAGGGGAGATAATTATCCTTCTAATTACATTTAGACCTCTACAACGTGTCCCATTTATATAAAATCTGTCGTACTAAGGTGAATTCATTCTATATAAACTGACCGAGCTTATACCAGATAATTTGGGGTGGATAATTTTGATTTTGTTTTCCTAGAAAAATGTTCGAGCTGCCGTTTTACTTTTTATTCAGTATTTTGTGATATCACTAATGCGAATTAGTGATATCACTATTTCTATTTTTTGATATCACTAATTCGAAATAGTGATATAACTCATTCAACTTGATTATTGATAAAACTAATTCAAATTGGTGATATCACTCATTCCATTTAGTGATACCACAAACTGAATTAGTGAATAACCCAAAATACTGAACAAAAAGTAAAACGGCACCCCATAAACTGAATGATTTTATATATAGCATCCCTATATGAGATCAAAAGTAAACGGTAACATTGAGGTTCATTCAAAGATGTCACTTATCTTAGATTATCTCTTGAGTCCATCTGCGAACTTTTTTCATCCCGCGAAAGTTTGTGCAGAATAAATTCCACCCGTTTTAAAAAAATTCGATCTATTGAAAATCTAAGACCTAGCTCTTGAAAACTACTCGGAGATGATTTTTAAATAACTTACATGAACTCATATAAAATTTACCCAGTTTGGACTTTGCTGCACAGTTAACTTTTATCGCTCTTTTTATCACCAATTTTCAGAACCGTCTTTGTTCTTGCTTTCAAAATTTCGGGGGTTATACTGTTCAAGATTACTTTTATATTTCACCAATGAAGTTATTTCTGGTTTCATAATTTCACTGGTGATGTTCGTGCTTTCAATTTTTTTACTGATAAATTTGTTAGCTCTTTCAAATTTTCACTGGCGATGTTCGTGCTTTCAAAGTTTCACTGGCGATATTGTTCCCGTTTCCTAAATTTCACTGGTGATGTCGTTCATGCTTCTTAAACTTCACTGGTGATGTTGTTTTTGCTTGCATAATTTCACTGGTGATGTCGTTCTTGTTTCTTAAATTTCACTGGTGAACGGTTGTATTTTCTTGCACAATTTGAAAGGTGATGTTGTTCTTGCTTGTATAATTTCACTGATGATGTTGTTCTTGCTTCTGCACTGGTGATGTTGTTTTCGCTTGCATAATTTCACTGATGTTGTTTTTGCTTGCATAATTCCACTGGTGATGTTGTTTTTGCTTCTTAAATTTCACTGGTGATGTTGTTTTAGCTTGCATAATTTCACTGGTGATGCTGTTCTTGCTTGCATAATTTTTCTGGCTGTATTGCTCGTTCTTTAACAATTTCAATGGTTAATTTTTTTTCTTTCATTTATCGGTGAAGTTGTCCATGCTTTCAAAATTCCACTGATGATGTGGTACTTAGTTCATAATTTCATTGGTGAAATTCTTGCTTTCAAAATTCAATTGGTTGTGTTGCTCGCGCTTTCAAAATATCACTGGTAATGTGGTACTTAGTTTCATAATTTCATTAGTGAAATTCTTGCTTTCAAAACTTCCCAAGTTGTGTTATTCGCGCTTTCAAAATTTCACTTTTAATGTTGTTCTTGGTTTCAAAATGTCATTGTTGTGGTTACAACCAACAAACTAACCAACCTGAAAGTGAGTTGATACCCAAGTCAATTTTTAATTATTATGTTGTGTATATCGCCTTCATAAAAACACTTAAGGTTGCCAGTTGGTATCATTGGACGAATTGATGCGTGACGTAATTTCGCCTTTTACCATGACTTTATTTCGTATTTTGCTTGATAATCAAATTAATGCGTGACTAATTTTGTCTCTTTACATGGCGATTTTTTTTTTCGCTTAATGCTTGACTCATTTTCGTTTTTTTTATTATTATTATTTTTTTTTTTTTTGGATGACGTTATCTTGTTTTCGCTTGGAGCGTGACTCAATTTCGTCTTTATACATGATGTTATCTTGTTTTTCGCTGGTTGCGCGATTGATTTCTTTTCACACGACGTTATCTTATTTTCCGCTTGGTACGTTGCATAATTTCGTGCATTTGCATAGCGTTTTTTTTTTAAATTTAAATCACATGGCTTTATGTGCATATTTTTGTCTTTACACTTGTTATTAGTTTTCGCCGTTAAATTAGTTTTTTACGCTATCATAGTTGGATAACTTTAGCTTTGCCTAGGTTGAGAAGGTACCGTACTTCAGGCTGTCAGGGCTCGTAAATTTATGCATCTTGGTTAATATTTATTACAGAAAAAATCATTATGAAAGTAATAAAAGCGTTGTCTTTGATTATGAAGTTTCACGTCTGGTTAACGCATTTTTGAATACCAATAAATGGTAGTAGTAAGCCATAAAATGTTATATTTTCATAGAGCCTCACTATGGTTTGAACATTGGTGACCTTAATGTACTAGGGTAATCTTTCACTAAATGATTGGTTACTTACTTTATATTTTTGTTTTCTTCTCGGCAAAAATCCATTCAGCTCAGAGAATATCATTCAACTATCAAAAACTTTTTGATATACATGTACTTGGTAAATGAAAATGTCGTAACTAGGCGTGATATTTTTTTTAGCTCAGATGAGCTATTTCTATCTATCTTCGTCCGTCGTGCGTAAACTTTTTACATTTTAATCTTCTCCTCCAAAACCACTTGGCCAAATTTAATGAAACTTGGTAACCATCATGCCTAGGTGAAGCCCCTTCAGATTTGCACAAATGAAGAAGTTATGTCCCCTTGGGGCCCCATAAAGGGGAAAATAGTGAAAAACTTTGAAAATCTTCTCCTCTGAATCTACAAGAGATATACCTTAGTTATTTCATTAATACCATCCTTAGGTCATCTATTTTCAGATTTGCACAAATGGTAGCCATGAGGCTCAAAATGGGGAAATTGTAAGGCACTGAGTGGGGAAATTACTAAAAATTATATACTAGTATTTGTCACTATATCTTGAAAACTATAAGCTTTTTGTATAGGCATGTATATTAGAATATTGTGGGTACTGACATGACGATCATTTTGATATATGGTTCAAGGTCATATGATGAAAGGTCAAGGTCACAGCTGTAAAGAAGACTTAAATTGCTAATTATCTTGAAAACTATTTACTTTTTGTATTGGCTTGTATATTAGAATATTGTAGGTATTGACATGACGATCATTTTGATATATGGATCAAGGTCATATGTTGAAAGGTCAAGGTCACAGCTGCAAAAGAAGACTTAAATTGCTAATTATCTTGAAAACTATTAACTTTTTGTATAGGCATGTATATTAGAATATTGTGCGATTAATAATCAACATGGCTTATGGTGGACAATACAAGGCGTACACGTGTCTACCTAATGACAGCGAGTTACACTTGGATAACACACACGGGTATAGGTGAAACCATACTCATCTGTATTAATTGTACAGGTGAGTTTAGAAATGAATAAAAAAAGTCAACTAGAATTTTAGGGGGTATATTTCCACTGAAAAGTCTAACGCAGGCCTCAAATTAGGTTCGAATCATCGTAGGTATTCGAATTACGAAGTTCGAATTAAAGAAGTTTTTTTTTTAAATAAGAAGTTATAGTGCAGACCGGTCGGGAACTTCGAATAACCTAAGGTATTTGAATAATAGAAGTTCGAATAACCGAAGTTTGACTGTATATCTATTGCATCTTTGAACAACAATTTCTTTTAAATGCAACACCATGTAGTACAAAATGTGATTTGCAAATTAGTTTGACCTTTACACCATACCCTGATGTAATCTTGGGTGAGGCATAATTGGATTACTGAAATAATTAAATTTCCGGTTTTTTTTTTCCAAAATTGGCACTATGAACAGAAGAATTCAGAGATTTTATGATTTAAAAATAGAATTTGGTAAGGTCAATGTTTTTTAATTTAATCTTACTGTTATCTTTATGTAGAAATTTTTAAATAAAAGAATTATTTAGAAAAAAAAAACCATGTGACAAACAATTATGGACCAATAGTAATTGGTGGGTAGGGCATCTAGAATGTCAAGAGAAAACTCCCCACCTTATTGCTACACCAACACTGAAAGCTGATGACAGCATATATTTTCTGAAGATGTGTCATCTGAGGGTGAGTATTAGAAAACACCATCTTAGAAATCTTTTACAGCATGAGAGTAACCCTTCGACAAGAGCACTAATATTTTTTTAAGAATTATAAAATATTTTGAAAATGGGTAGAATTTATGCAAGAAGGCATTTGGTTAACATTTCAATAAAACAAAACAAAACAAAACAAAAAGGTGGTTTTGGTTTGCATTATTAATTTAAGTTCTGAAACAAACATTTTTATCTACAAAAAGACCGGAAACCGATGCTGTGTCACTGTGGGCATGACACTCTAAAGAATCCTCCCTGCATTTTGCCCCGAGGGCACTGCAAAGGTAAAAATTTCTGCCACTTCACCTATATATAGATGGTGAAATATTCTTGACTGGGACGTAAAACCCCATTTAATCAAACAATTAATGTTCAAATTATTTGATCATTCATTATTGATTTCTACGTCATAGTGACCTATATCAGTAAAGAAGTATATAAATAATGGTTGAAAGCTTAAAGCACCACCACATAATACTGTCTTTCATTTCATGACAAGGTCATTATGACACTAACTGTAGGTTAATGTCAATCAATTTTGCATACCAGTTATATCTTCATGCTCTGATGTCTTATATGGTGATTCAATACCCTTGGTTTTTCTGTTCATAACAAGATGTTTAAAGTTTTTACTTCTTCAGGTCACTCACTGTGACCTTGACACTCACTGTGACCCTGAATGTTGGTCAAGGTTAACTAGCTAAGAGAGCTTGTTTGAGCTTTATATCTTTATGCTTCATTTAAAGTTTTAAGTGCCTAGGCTTCTCTGATCATGAAAAAAGGTGTTTAAAGGTTTCACTATTTAAAGTCGCGTAGGCCTTGAAACAGATCAAGGAAAATTGGTGCTCAGCTTTAGGAGGATAGAGTGTCATCTGGTTCACCCTGTTGAATGAAAGAGTGATGTACTTGTCAGCAGGTCACCCTTTGTGTGCACTAGTGTACAACAGGTGATAATTTATGCTTTCATGGGTCATGCTTCCATTATCTTTTCCTTAGGTTAAGCATAGCGATTATAACCTTGCAGTCATAGGTAAAAAATTGCTGATTTGACATTAAACACCAACATCACCAACAAATCAAGGTAAACAAGCTTTGCAAACTTGAACTTTATGCCCAGGTGCTAAATTTGTAGTTTCAATTTCCTAGGTCTTTATGTTCATGACAAGATATTTAAAGAGGTTACTATTTAAAGTCACTGTGGCCTTTAATAAGAATCAAAGCTTCACTAACTTAAAGGATACAGGCCTATCAACAGCCCTACCACGTTTCTTAGCCATATATGTACTGGTTTTTAGGAAGGTTACTGGAAGGTCAACTTTGTCTGGAAAAGTTCAAGCAATAAGTTTACTGGGTCTGAAAAGTTGTTTAAGAGAAAAGGTTACTGGGTTTGGAAAAGTTGTTTAGGTAAAAAGGTTACTGGGTCTGGAAAAGTTTTTAAGTGAAAAGTTAACTGGGTCTAAAAAGTTAAGTGAAAAGTTTACTGGGTCTTAAAAGTTGTTTCAGTAAAAAGATTACAGGGTCTAAAACATGTTTAAGTGAAAAGTTTACTGGTTCTGAAAAGCTGTTTAAGTGAAAAGTTTACAGGGTCTGAAAAGTTGTTTAAGGGAAAATGTTACTGGGTCTGAAAAGTTGTTTCAGTAAAAAGTTTACAGGGTCTAAAAAGTTGAGTGAAAAGTTTACAGGGTCTGAAAACATGTTTAAGTCTGAAAAGTTGTTTCAGTAAAAAGTTTACAGGGTCTAAAAGTAAAGTGAAAAGTTTACAGGGTCTGAAAACATGTTTAAGTCTGAAAAGTTGTTTCAGTAAAAAGTTCACAGGGTCTTAAAAGTAAAGTGAAAAGTTTACAGGGTCTGAAAACATGTGTAATTCTGAAAAGTTGTTTCAGTGAATAGTTTGCAGGGTCTAAAAAGTTACGTGAAAATTTTACTGTCTGAAAAGTAGTTTAAGTGAAAAGGTTACTGGGTCTGAAAAGTTGTTTAAGTAAAAGGTTACTGGGTCTGAAAGTTGTTCAAGTAAAAAGTTTACTGGGTCTGAAAAAGTTTAAGTGGAAAATTTATGGATGAGAGACAGTTGGATTCAAATAACAGACAAAACAGCAGTTTAACAGTCTTCAGTTTTCTGCTCATATGAGTTAAAATAAATATCTATAGGCATCATGGTGTACAAGCCTAGTTGCAAGTTCTTATTTTATATGTTTGAAATTTGATAGAATTTACTGTTAAAAAAATTCTTAGTAAAAGGCACATAATTTCATCAAAATCAGTGAGCCCGAATAAAGCTTAAACTTGACCTGTAACTAATTTTGGTAGACTTGCATACCAACTTTGAGTTCAATATCTGCAGGTGATTTAAAAAAGTCTGAAAAACTAAAATTTTAAAGAAATTTTCTAAGTCCAAGTCACATCTTTTTGTCGAAATTGTTGATCTGGAATGCAACTCATACTTGGTCTGTAACTAATGTGGATAGACTCAAATATCAAATTTGAGTTCAATACAATGTATCTGCAAGTGTTTAGAAAAAAGTTTGAAAATCTAATGTTGCCACCGTTCGCTCACATTACTAAATTAATAGTCGAGTTCAACTTCGTTGCAACTCAATAATAAAATAAAGTAAATAAAGAAATAAAATAAATAAATAAATAAGTCCAAAAACATTTATTCCATGTGGTCAGTGAATATAAATGATAAATTATTATTTGTTTCAATCCACTTGCTACATTAACACTCTTAAAAATCAATAACTGTCTGTTTCACACTTCTTTTGGATCCTTAGGGAGATCAAAGTGGGAATCTAAAAATAGATAAGTACATAATTAGCATAAGACAATCGCCAGGGATCTCACAGCTGCTTTTTGGGAATGGGGCCGGGGCCCTTGGATTGGGAAAATTAGCATTGTTTTGACTGATTTTGGGAAAAATCAAATACAGTTTAAAAATTATTTAATAATGTGCATCCAGTTAAAAACAGCAACTTATGACATGATAATCTTTCCTAAGTACTCTGACGTTTTTATGATTCTGTGTGTATATGCTGTTTTACAGCAAATCGGAAGTAGTCAGATGTTTTAACCCGTATTATGTACAAATGTTAACAAATTTATCTGATGTCACAGTTTTTTTTTTTTTTTTTGGTTTTTTTTTTTTTTTTTTTTTTTTGAATTGGGAAAAAATCTAGGTTCTAATTGGGGAAAAAACAGCCGTTTTTGCATTTAGAATGAGACAAATTTCGGCCCCAAATCAAGCCCAATGAGAGCCCCGTTTGCCTACCAGTAAGCACGTACAAGATGAACATGCAAGCTCATCAACCATGATTTATTACAGAATCAATATTAATAAATTGTTATTCCCCCAGGATTTTTTAAAAAATGAAATAAGCAATGACAGGGATGAGTCCAATGTGTTTCTTGTCCATTTGAAGTAAATGAGTGGAGTTGAGGTGGTTTTATACCACAGTTAAGATTGAGTCAGTTCAGGTGTGGTGAAGGAAAAACTAGAGAAAACATCCAATCTACAGCAAGCAAATTGGACCTGCCTGGGCGGGATTGGTTCCTAAGACAGAGAGAGCCACTTTGAGCCATAAACATGCACTTTACAACACTCAGCCAACAAGGTTCTCCTTTTAAAGTGTAAACCATTTATCAAATACTGTTATGACAATTAAGTAGCATTCTTATTTCAATTTTTTTTAATTTTACACACTTTACTGTTATCATGGTTAAACATTTTAAAATTAGCCTTATGAAGAAGCACTTTTGGTTAAGACATATCCTAAACTTTCTTTTAGAGAAAAAATACTGTATTTTAATTGTTTTCAAGAAATTATACTTACTAAAATATTTGGACCTTTTTTCTGCCCAATGACGTGCATTCTCCTCTGTATTCACTAAAATAGAAAAAGGCATATTAAAGCCACATTTTAAAACCATAAAAATAAAATTATTATATAGCAGGTTACTTTACTGGAGCTAAATTTTCGTGATTTTGAAAAGAGAGTCAGTTGTAAATTTTATTATATTTATTTTGGGGATCTACAGCATGCTGTATTTTTCTTTCATTTATTTATCTTTTTTTTTTTTTTTTTTTTTTTTTTTTTTTTGTTGCTAATGAAATATTTTAAATTTCTTAAAACATGAAAGTTAGAAGTATTACAGACATAAAACTTACAACTATAGCTACTGTCAGTACTGTCAGAGTTAAAACAACTCACTTTTAAAATGGTAAACTGGCATACAAAAGCTATCACAATTTGTATTTTGGGGATTTTAATGCTACCACCAAAATAGACCAAAATTTGCACCCTGCGAAAAAAATACCAAAAAAACAACCCACTATACAATATTAAATGTATATGTGTTTACCAGCACAAGAATATGGTATCTTTTTAGAGGGATTTGAACGAAAGAATTAGTACAGATGCCAAATTTAATGTATATTTAAGCATATTTTCCAGTGTGTGTCTGTGTTCAAATCTAACTCTACATTGTGGTTTTTCTTATCACCTATTCAGGTTATCACTTATACAATCATGGTATGGGTAATGCATGTTGGGTAGCTGCTCAAGACAGGCTGAGTCAGCCCTACATTCAACCATGGAAAAGTTATTATGGTCACATGAATTCCGTCAGCATACCAAATGATATACTGTAATATTGGTGCACAATTTTTTTTGGTCAAATACTGGATTTGCCAATTAAAATTCCGACCGAAATATGAATCGGTTTTCTATTAAAATTTTATAACTTGACCGGACAGTTCTCTGGGTTTTTCGTTACATAAAACATAACTTCTCTTGGCAAACAAAAAGCTAAAAATAAGATTTTCAACTTTTAAACCATTTTATTTTGCATATAATGTCTCAAATGTATTAAGGCTTGTCTGGTAAACTTTTTAAATAAAATGACAACATAGAAATTACACTTGGTAAAAACAGTACTTTTGAACAAAAAAACCCGAAAATTCAGAGGTTTTGTCCCCCGTCATTGTAATATCTAAAAAGGAAAATGACTCGGAACATTTAATTGGCAAATTGTCTATTGACATACATAGTCTTGATATTCTGATATATTTATATAGAAATGGTCTTTTAAATGAACATGAACAGTTTTACGCCACATATTTCTGGAACACAGTTATTTTATGGAACCACTACCTGTTTCAGTTTAAAGTTGTAATACACAAACACTGTTATATACCTATCACATGGTGTGCTAGTGAACAGGATTATAACTTACCACTAAAATATATTTTTCTGAATACACCCATAGTGGCTAACGTCCCGCCTCCAAAGACTATACATCTCATTGCTAGATTAACAGTCCAGTACCTCTTCCATGGAAAATTGATGATTTTTGAAGGAAAAGTGTTGGGGTACTTCATAAATTCCCCTTCCCGAGTCATGACTCTTACTTTCTGAAAAAAAAATATTAAAAATTTTTTTAATATATTTCTAAATGTCCAAGTAAAATTACTTTCTGAATCCTTAACAGTACAGTAGGCTACATGTAATTTAAACATGTGTTACCGAGTCTTCAAAAAATTAAATCGAACCAAGTTTACAATGAAAAAAAAAATGCAGAACAAATGTGGTGTTGATTTTACCACCTATTTTTTTTTTCAGAAGAAATACTTATAAGGATCTTAAATAATTAAAAGGTGAATCAGATTTTTAATACATTTTACTAAGAATATAGTCAAGTCCATTTAATCACCTATCAGATAATAGCACATAAATTGAATAATCATGAGCCATTTCCGATGTAGTCTACTAACAATTCCACAGATTTAAATGTCTCACCTGGTTAGTTTTTGATCGCGTAGAAAATACATCACTTTAATATAAACTTTCACATTTTGAAATGCCGCCGCACTGTCGACAACACCGTAAAAGTAACACCCAAGTCTTGCCTTATGGCAATGCCAGGCTAGACAAAAAATAATTGAAAGCCAAAAATCTTAATCTCTGGCTAATCGTGTAGAAAATTTCCTGGCCTAATCGCCAAAAATTGCTAAAAATGAAAACTTCTAGTACTTTTTTCTTCAAAATACATTGTACAAAGAATTAAGACAGACAATCATTTATCAGTTGTAGAAAGGTACACTTATTTTAAATTTTAAAACAACCAGGAAGTGTTACAATCTTAAAGTCTGTCAGACAAGTACGATTACACTCTCAAGACTAAGTAACGCTACAATGTGTATACATGCCTGTCAATGGTTTAAGTACAATACAGTAACAAAGAACCAAATTCAAGCTTTTGTTTTTCCAATCATTTAATATCTGAAGTTGTCTACCTTGAGTTTTCATAAATTAGTTACATATATAAGTATTATTACATTATTCAGATCTTTTAGAGCGCTGGGTTATCCCATGGAAAGGCCAGTTAGAGCACTCAGCTTTTTTTTTTTTTTTTTTTTTTTTGAGGTGTTTTCTCTCTCTCTCTCTCTCTCTCCCCCATCCCCCATCCCCCCAAGTTACATTTGACGCCCAACAAAGTAACCCATAAAGGGATTGCGGTGAGATTTCCAAGGTGGGAAATCTCAAGATACATGGGAAGAATGTAGCGTGGCTGAGCTAGTCATGGTGTTGTTGTTGTATAAGTAGGTATAACAGTGATTTAATGCCAGACTTTCTGGTATGGATCTTTTAGTCTTGTGGTAGAGTACTGGGTTATCACTCAAAAGGGCCAGGTTTGATCCCCAGCCAGGGCACTCAGTGAGAATGAATTTTTTCCCCAGGTGTTTCCTACCTCCTGTTACATTAGCAACAACAAGAATACAAAACAATTCAAAGAATTAAAAAAAAAAATAATAATAATAAACTAAAATAAATAAATAAATAAATAATTAAAAAATAAATTGATTATTAATAATAATAATTATAAAAATTTAATATATACCATTTCTTATAAATTTTCTGACTGGGTGGGTACTGGAGTAAATGCTAGTTGTGTGGTTACAATACTTATCCCACCTATTTTACAATTAATATTCTAGCAATAGGCATGGTCAAAAATTAATATGTTCATTATGAAGACACAAAGCTAAAGTTACACTAAGTTTTCCTATAAAAAATATAAAATGGCACATTTTTTTCTGGAATATGCCTCTCATTTAAAATGCAATACTGGAGTCCATGATAAAAACTTTTCTTAGGTTGAAATTTGCAGGGAAACCTACTGCTAGTTTGATCTACCAAAGATCTTACTTTTGAATAATGACCATGCAATTTTTTTATAAAAAAATGAAAATGAAGCAATGTCAACACACACACACACACACACACACACACACACACACACACACAGCAAAGAAGCATGATTCCTAACAATGAAACATTAATATGGTACATGTATATAAATTAACACACAAGTTGATTAAATATATCTATAAATTAACACACCAGTTGATTAAATATATCTATAAATTAACACACCAGTTGATTAAATATATCTATAAATTAACACACAAGTTGATAAAATATATCTATAAATTAACACACCAGTTGATTAAATATATCTATAAATTAACACACCAGTTGATTAAATATATCTATAAATTAACACACAAGTTGATTAAATATATCTATAAATTAACACACAAGTTGATTAAATATATCATTTATGACTGCATGTAGGGATAAATAACATCATTATAAATAAATCTAGTTATTTTTGATGGACGCAATTCAGCAATATAGCTCTCACATGAACTCATCATCTTTCTGTTGACACCATTGTTTATAACATGTAACACTTCTGCACATGTTTTAAAGTTGCATTAAGTTTTTCAATTTTCTGACTTTTTTTTGATTTTCTAAAAATATATTTTTTTAAAAATAGATATCCTCTAACCACGATCCGTGAGATTTATTTTCTAAAATTTCATTTCTTTTAGCTGTAAATAAACTGAATCCTCTGACCAGTTGGTCAATGTTTAACGATAATAATTATGAGCTTGGAGCATGCGCACAGATGTACTGAAAAACCCATGAATGGAAGGTGAAACATGACAAATTGCATTACCGTAATTGTCCTTATTTAATATCAAGATGTAATTGAAATGGTGTTTATATGTATCCCTTACTTAGTCACAAATGACAAATTCAACGAAGCTCTGGTTTAATTTATCATATTTCACCATTTTTAAAGTTGTGTTCAAATGACCCGGGTTTTGATGACGTAACCATGTTCTAATATTAGATCCCAAATGCTGCATCTCCAGGGCTCAACATAAACTTTTTACCCACTTGTCCAGTCGGGCAAGTACCATCTAATTTTGACTTGCCCCCATAAAAAATTACTTGGCCATGCCAATTTCATAACAAAATATATCTTTTCAAAGTTTTATTTATTTTATTGCTCTACAACTACAGTTGGTGTTGTTTGGCCTGGCCTAGCCTGAGACACATGTTCAAAGTGAGCAAGTATCACTAGGTAGCTTGAACAGAGTGTTTAATGGCCTTAAACATGTGTGGTACCCATCGAGTACCCTGTAACCTGGTAGGCTTAATGACTTTTTCATCAAGAGCCTCAGATGTTTCATGCAGTTCTCTGAGTGCCGTTTGGAGAATAGTGATAGTGCTTATGTATCTTATGCAGCATGTCTTGAACAGTTTCAAGCATGTTATTATTTTTAATGGCACTCAAAATACCAACTTCTAAGCGATGTGCAACACAGTGAATAGGCAATACACAATCTCGACCATCAGCTTTCATGCGTGTTGCAATGCTATCATTAACACCAATATTGACTTTAGCACCATCACAGCCAATTGCTACAAGCTTTTTCTTCCAGTCATTACACCCAAATTTAGTCATAGCCCTGTCAATTGCATCAAATGTTCCTTGAGAATGTGCATGCTCAAGATCCTCCAACTCAATAAGATAATTTTTCACCACACCTTCAAACACAAATACGGCAATACACAATCTCAACCTCACTTATAGCACAATCAGTTGACCCATCAAAAATTACAGAGAGAACATCTGAATTTTGGACTTCATCTGAAATTTTTTCCCTTACATATGCTGAGATGTGTGGGGCAAATCTGGCACAAACTTTGTCATTAACATAGCTCTGAATGCGACCTAAATCAGACCCATTTTTAACTTGCAGACGTACCAATGAAGGAAATTTCGTGAAAGGAAGCTCCTCTTTTAACACAAAATATGCAATGTTAAACATATGGGACAAAATAATTTTATTTTTATCTCCAATTTTCTGAATAACAACGTCCATTGGCCCTGGCAACTGACCGACTTGCACAAGCTCTTGTAGAAACCTGGCCTGAACACATTAAAGATGCTTTGGAGACATTAAATGCGACTGTGTTGATTCTATTCTATATGTTTTGAAGATGAAGCATCACTTATATTTTTCAAGTCCCGGCATATTGTGCAAACCATGCCGTTTTCTGTGTCAATAAGACCATCAAAGTCTTGTTGCCATTTAGACTGAAACAGACGTTTTCTTATTTCTTTTTCATAAATTTCTTTTGAAGCTTTACGTTTACTTGATGAGGGCTGTGGTTGTGTACCAGAGGAATTCATTAAGAATGACAACAAAGACGTTTGTTTCAATTTTTGATCAGCATGATCAGCCATTGTTACATAACTATGTATAACTTTTACATGACAGTCTGCAAGAAACACAGTTGATTGGATAATTTATTGCAATGGACCAATGAAAATGCACGTTCTTAAAACATTCCAGACAGGTTACCTTGTTTAAAAATAAGAGCGCACAGTAAAAGAAACGAAGTTTGGGAACTTGTCATTTGAGTGGAAAATACAATGTAATTGCAATAAATTTTCACTTGTCCAGTCGGGCAGATCACCAGCATTTTTACTTGTCCAACGGCCATTTTCACTTGTCTCGGGCAGTCTGACTACCAGTTAATGTCAAGCCCTGATCTCGCTGGGTAATTTTTGTATTTATTCGAGCTTTTATCGTTGAACCAAATATAACATTAGGAACATCATTAATTAGATTAGCACCATTTTAATTTTTTCTTCGGAAAACTTAATGCAGCTTTAAGCTGATAATTAACATATTATCAAGTTGCCCCAAACATTTAGAATTTCCATTTATTATGGGCTAATAATAGTGAACTCGAGAAAATGAATCGCACAGATCGTAATGGCAACCAAAATATATTGATAAAAAACATTTTTAGTTTTTTTTTTCAATAATGGATAAACTTAATGCAGCTTTAATCCCACAGCAAAGTTGGGTGTGTGCCTAGAACACTAATAAGTTACGGCTACTACTAAAACCAGCCCTGGGATAAAATACAGCCCAGGTAAAGCCCTGGGAAATAAACAACGCCCGGGAGGTCTGTGGTCAAGATAAATGAATGTAATTTGAATATATTATCAAATATATAATGATAAATATGTAACATAAAAATTAAGACGATCGAGTGATAAATAAAGTGAAAATATGAATTTATTACCGTAACTTCGTAAGACAACCATATTGTTCAGGTAAGTTAAGAGTTATCTCTTAAAATTAAATTTCATTACTCTAAGACTTCCTTGGTGCTATGATCCATGACAATTATTTGGAAAATAAAATAAATCATAGTTTAGTTTCTATAAATTTGTAAATTTCACCTGAAAAAGCACTATGGCTTTCCAAAACAAATTCTAAACAAAATATAATAAATGTAAAGTTACACATGTAATTCACTCATTTTAGGAAAAAAATGTGAATAATGACAGGTTAATAAATCTATTTTATTTTTTTATTTTTTTTTTTTATTATTTACTAGCCTGTCTGTACCAAGTAACTTTCGGCCCTTTAATTATTTAATTTTAAAGTTTAGAATTATTTACAATTATTTAAAATATTAGTCCTCATTGGGCCTCATCAGTTAGAGTTAGGAACTAATGGTCGAAAGAAAAATATTGTTTACAATGTCATTGAAAATTTTGAATTTCCATTGCTCTCAATGGGATTTATTTTCACAAAACTGAATTCCACGAAAATTTCTACCAACAGACTTTTTTAAAAATGCAAAACCACGAAATTTTAACTCAATGAATATTTATGATACTACAGTATTTACACTATTTACAATGATGTAGTTGCGGAATTATTCATCTTGTCCCCCGATGGACAACCTTCCAACAGCTTGGTTAAGGTAATAAAAGAATTTATTGTATCTTATCCATTTTAGATCTTTTAACTTACTGGATAACTTACTGGATACACGGTCTATTGTAAGTGTTATCACTTGTATTGACCGGATTTTGATTTTCTGTTTCCTAAATTCTTGAATATCTCTTGCTGGATTGCGCTATATCTTATATCTTTCTTGTAAATACTGATTAAAATGTTCATAACAGGAAAATGGTAATATACTTTAACTTAACTAGAATACTGACTATGTACAAATTAAAACTTGAAAAATTTAATGTTAATCTGGATTAAACTTTTTATTCCTCCACTCTTCGTTCAGTCTAGATTTAATGTGCCTGACTCTAGCAGGAAAAAGTTTTTGTACTTTTGATTGTTTTGACTTGTCCTGGTTTTTTTTTGCGATTCTTGCAGTCAGTGGTACTGAAAAATAACCATCACTTGACTCCGTTGTTGTTAAATGCTTAAATTTGAAAAATTTGTGCTGAATTCTCAATCTTTGTTCGTCAGAAAGGTTTACCCATAAGTCATGACTAATTTTAAGATGCCCAGCTTCAGCCGAAAGTTCATAATTACCCCTACCATTAAGAGCACCTCTGATGTCAATTATTTGATTTTGATGTACGTCTTTCAGTCGCTGGACAAGGTCAGGAACTTTTGAAATTTGCCACCACCTCCCCCCCCCCAAGCAGTTTGATTTTGTGATTCATTGCCTTACAATTGTTGTTTTCCAGTCAGGTGGGATATTTGAATTTTTTGTGATGGAAGGAATATTTTTTCTTGGATAACAGGAATTATTTTTTCAGTGAGATATTTTCCACCAATAGTCCCAAATTGTTCTAAGATTTCACTATCTGAGTTCCTCAATAATCAACAATCGTGCCATATAATCTGATAATTACTAGTACCTCATGAGTTTGAGTCACACTTGAATTCACAGTAATTGGCTTACTCAATAATCAACAAGCATGCTGTATAATCTGATAATTACTAGCACCTCATTCAAGTCACACTTGAATTCACAGTAATTGGCTTACCGTCTGCACTAATTGGCTTAACGGGTTGGGCCATGAATATTATTAGTAATAATACAGGATAAAGGTATTTTTCTATAGAAAAAAAGTCAATTTTCAAAAACACTATCACCACATACTGTCGCTTATAAATGATATATATAAAACATGTCGATTTATATATTACAACAAATTTCAATACATAATTCGAAAAAATGTTGTCACGATAAGATCCAATATATATCTGTTATATTTATCTAAATATATTGTTGTATTGTAGATTCATCAATAATATATTAATTATAGTTATATTTCTCATATTCAGACAGCTTTTCTAAGAAGTCGCTGGTGTTAGATTTCTCCCTCTGGATCACGGATGTGTAATACTATTACATAAATTCCATGCTTGTATCCAGAAAACTGTTCTTCGAAGTCATTGTTATAAGTCACTGGAATTCTCTATTTTATTGATTAGAAGGTTTCATAAGTTTATGGAATTATTTCTCTCTCTCTCTCTCTCTCTCTGTGAAGTTTTAAGTTACCTCTCTTTACTTACCCAACAATATGGCTGTCTTACGAAGTTACGGTAATAAATTCATATTTTTCACTTTATTTATCACTCGATCGTTTTAATTTTTATGTTACATATTTATCATTATATATTTGATAATATATTCAAATTACATTCATTTACCTTGACCACAGACCTCCCGGGCGTAGTTTATTTCCCAGGGCTTTACCCGGGCTGTTTTTTATCCCAGGGCTGGTTTTAGTCGCAGCGATAAGTTACATAAAAGATTCAAGTAAACTAGTCAAGGGCGAATAATGTACGGACTAGAGATACTTAAAAATAGTCCATTTTGTGAAAAAAAAATATAAAACAAGATCTTTATGGACTAAATATAGTAAAAACTAGTCTATCAAAAAGTTCTGGAATCGAGGAATACTGCAACTTGGAAGAATTTTTATCATTTGCTACCTAAAAACGTGTTATTCGGGGGAAACATTCAGTTAAAGTAAAAATTTCCAAATTTCAGATTCCTGCGACTATTTAAAAAGAAAACCGTCTATTTAGACTGTTTCTAGAGTTGTTTTTCGAAGTCGAACTAGGGTAACGTTTGCTACAAGACAACTTACTGTTGACTATAGTTACTCTTTCTAGTGGAACTGCTCCTTCCCTACAGTTTGACCTTCGCCGGGGTATTCAAAATTGAGTAAAACAAAGATCGAACAAGTTTAAAATACTTGATGAATAAACGATTTCGTATTTAGTTATGTGAAGAAACAATTATATTTTTAATTAATTTAAAAAGTTTACACCCTTTCAATGCAAAGAAGTATTTATATTTTCCTGCTGATGATTTTTATTTTTACTGTTCCAGTGTTTGCCGATCCTTACATTTACCATTTATCAGTCTGAAATAAAAGTGTGACTTGCATTTGGGCACTACCCTTAAACAATATTTTCGCAGTATAAAAGATTTCATTTTTCACAAAATATTATGTTAAAAATTTAAAAACCTTTATAACGGGTATATAAAAATATATATATATTGCATATTGAAAAATATGTAAAATATTGGAGTGCGTGCTAATGTGGTGTTGACACTTTTTAGTTAATCTTATTTCGCCTTAACTTCCGGGAGAAAGGTTGGTGCTTGTCAAATTTCCACTTGAAGATAAAGGTATACAATATACAATGATCTGTGCATTTATATCTTTATCTGTTAAACTCTGAATTACTATATGGAAACACATTAAAACCTATTTCCTTATTGAGACGGATATCAAACTTCTAAGTATAAATAACTGAGACAATATTGCTTTACATTTAATAGTAGACCACAGGAACTTGTACATTGTTTCACAACTCCCTTAGCTATCCGCAAGTATATAATTATCCTCATTTTCTAGAATTTTAATTTTTATTGTTTATTCCAAAACATAGAGAAACGCTGTTCCTAACACGAAAGGGGACAGAAAACCGACTTGTTTTCTCATATTTTCCTCCTAAATCGAAGTACTCCAAGTTCCAAGTAGGAACCTACCTGGTTTTATCATTTAGCGGTTGGTCTGATGTCTGATGTGTTCCAAAATAATGAGTAGATCTACTTTGATTTAGGAGGAAACTGAGTAAAAAGTGACTTGTTTTCTCTTGGAACTTGGAGTACGTCAGACCAACTGCCAAAGGATAAAACCCTTTTGTGTTAGGAACAGTGTTTCTTGAAGTTTTGAAGTAAATAATTAATTAAAAATTCTAGAAAATAAGAATAATAACATACTTCTGGATAGATAAGGGAGTTGTGCAAACAACCCTTACTAAATTAAGTGGATATTTTTTACCAGAACAAAAGAACATATCCTTTTAAGCGGCGTGGGGTAGGTTTGAAAATTTCGAGTGTCTGTCCTTGTTGTTTTTTTTTTGTTAGGTATATGGTTAAAAATATTTTAAAAAATTATAGAAACTATTATAGGTAACTCAAAATAAGGAGTTTCACTTTGTGGTATAGGGACCGATTGATTTAATTGGGTTTTACATTCCAGTCAAGAATATATCACTTATAACGAGACATCACCAGCCAGAAATTTTGAACTTTACAGTGCACTTAGAGCAATGTGCAGGGAGGGTTCTCTGACATGCCACACCTGCCATGGCATGGGTACTCGGTTTTTTAGGTCTTAACTAAAGGAGCCTCTGACTTTTGTTTCTAAATGCCAAGTGCTTAGCGAAAGAATAGTCACTTCTTTTCAAGTCTTGGCTAGACATGGTCAGGGTTTGAACCCTTGACATTCCACATATGAAGCGAGCATTCTACCAACTTGTGGTCAAGGGATGGTGCTGTTTAGTTGCCATAATGTAAAATTAGATCATGATAATTTATGTGCTTTACACTATAGAGATACCTTCTTTGTTTCAAAAACTTTGATGATATTGTTAAAGGTGAGAGTTATTGTCAGAATCAGTTATGGTCAATATTTCCAGATTTCCAGATTTTTACAGTGGCCAAACTGTCAATTTTTGTTTGCCATGATAGTGACTTTCTGACAATTTGTAACCATGTGGTAGCTCAGTTGGTAGAGTGCTCGCTCAGTAAGTGGGAGACCCTGGATTTGAACCCCGACTGGGTCTTGACACCAGATTTGAAAGTGGGCAGTGACTTTTCTTTCACCAAGCACTAAGCAGAAGGAATTGAAAGTCACAGTTCTTTCAGTTGGGAACTTAAAATAAACAAGGTTCTGTGTCATGGTAGGCATGGCACGATAAAGAACCCTGCTGTTTACTGCCATCAACACAATGCACAGGCAAAATTTCTGCACTTTTGCCTAAAGCTGGAGACATCTCAATATAAGTAAAATGTTTGTGATTGGAACGTTAAACATCATTACTCAACTTTTCTAACAATTATAGTCAACTTCAAATATTTACTAGGCTTCTTGAAGTAAAGTTGGTTATTATTATTATTATTATTATTATTATTATTATTATTATTTGTGCTAAAATACAGTTTCATGAAATCCATCCAAGGCTTCTAAATCTGCATCAATTTAGTTGTGAAGCTTGATGTCCAATTTTAAATGCCCAATGAAAAAAAACATGAAAGATGAAAAACAATGTAAAGACATAATTTTAAAGATCATTAACTTGGCTAAGTCTTGTCATACATATATAATTAAAAATAGTTGGTGTTGTTTTTATTTATTTCATTGAACACTTCCTCTTCATCTTAATTTTAAAAACTTCCCTATTTAAATTGCATCATATTCAAACTCCTCACTGGAGATATTCAATTTAGAAAAAAATTGTAGAAAATGTGCATTTGTAAAAAAATTTATGTATCACTGTAGCATGGTCAAAAGTAGCACGTGACACTGCTAACAAGCTTGAAGAGAAAAACCATGATCTCTGGGCAAGCAAACCGACAAACATTTTCTGGGTGGGATTTAAACCAAGGTAACAAGGACCACTGTAACCATCAGCCACAGAAGTCCCCCTACCCCAGATGTTAAGTTGATTCACTTCAATTTTTTTTTTTTTTTTTTTTTTTGAGGTGGGGTGGGGGTATTGTCATTAGTAAATATACAATACAATTCCTCTTAAAACTGAGATTCACATATATTTATGGAATAGATCTTGATATACCTTTGATTAACAGGTAAACAAAACAACTTTTCTCAAAACTTTTTCATCTTTCCAGTGCTGTACTTAATTATAAGGTGATTACAGATGATTTTGATCAGCTTAATTAATCTTATTCATTATATGGCCAAGTACACATGAAGCATGAAATGTAACTTGTATTCAATAAACTTAGTGGTGGAGATTTGTTCTGTTGGTGGACAATATTCTGCCAACCATGGCAGAAATATTTCTAACCCATTTTCCATTTATTTGTGGTGTACAGCAGTAGGTCACAGTGGAAAGTTAATCTCTTCTTATCAGCAACTTTAAACAACATATCCACAGGTATCCACTTTGAGCTGTATTGTAGCTGCAAACTCTACTGATAAATTAAATTGGCTACTCATCAAGTCTTCCCTGCGACAGGTAAATCACCAAAATCAATCAACCGAAAAAAGTTTGAATTTAAAAATAGGAAAAAGATCAAAATCCAATTGGCTTATTTATATAAAATGTTATATGAAGTGTTGTGGTGAGATATTAATATTTCTTGCATACTATTACATATTCATTTTTTTTAGTTGAGTTGAGTAATGGTGTTAAATTCACTTATATGGAGACGTCACCAGCTATATGGGAAAGTGCAGAAATTTAGCCTGTGTGTTGTGCTAATGGCATTATACAGCAGAATTCTTTATCATGTCACACCTACCCTGACATGGGACCTCATTTATTTTAAGTTCCCATCTGAAAGAACAATGACTCATTTTGTTGTGCTGAGTGCTTGACGAAAGAACAGTCACTACCCACTTTCAAGTCTTGGGTCAGACCAGGGTGGGTTTGAACCCTTGACCTCCCACTTACTTCGTTTTTTTAGTGTATACATATATATCTACATTCAACCAAAATGTTGATCATGATGTTATATTTTTTAGATTTTACAGTAAACAAAATGGTTTAGACAAGGAATCAGTTTAGATAGAGTTATTGTATCAACAATCAAAATTTAGTTGGCTACATATATATATCAATGGCAGAAATCTTCTATGGATTTGAACTTTTGTTATTTAAAAAATTCAGTGCATATCCAGAAGAATGGCTTGACTTAAAAAGACGTTTATTAGAAAAAGTTGGTGAAAATGGAACAGACATACCATCACCAGAGGATCTTGGGGTAAGTATTTGACCAGTATTTATCATACATTGTCTGGTCATCGGGCATGTCCAGTTATATCTTACTATTCTGTAACATCTTTTTTTCAGTCCAGTAAGTATTTCAAAGTACTAGTATTAGGTATCTAAGAATTACCAGTAAAGAGAAGTGTCTCTAAAAATGCATGCATGCGTGATGTGTAAACTTCAATCTTCTTCTCTGAAACCATATGACCAAATGATATCAAATTTGGTGTGGAAGGTCCCTAGGTGGAGCAGATTAAAATTTGTGATTTTTCGGTTTGATCCTAAATCAAAGATGGCCACTGTTACTATAAATAGAAAAAACAGGAAAATGGCCATAAAAAATGTTGCTCAATTTGGTTCAAATTTGGTATATGGAATGTAGAACAATGACCATTTAATATATTTAATGGGTTTTTCCATAACATTTTTCACTGCAATGTTATTGGCAAATAAGACCAAATGAAACTGAATTTGATGTGGGAGGTCCCTAGGTGGGCTAGTTTTTTTTTTTTTTTTTTTTTTTTTTTTTTTTTTTTTTTTTTTTTTGCCATGTTTTGCCTGCCATTTGAGCAGCACAGGCCCTGTTGGGTCTCTTGTTTTATATCTAATCTAAAAGACTTATGAGATAAAATAGTTTTATCCTGTAAATAAACAAAAATTATCTTTAAAAAAATATGAGATGTAGGCTAAAACATTCTTGTTATAATATCAATCTAAAGTAACCTGCACTGCTTACAGAAATATCATTTTAATCATAAGTTATAGCTTCCCTTATAATGCTTACCACAGTATATTATTAAACTTATTAATGCAGTATAATATATTTTCAAAAGAAGTTAAATTTTGGTTTTTGTTGAGCCTGGTGATGCCATAAGGCGAGACTTAGGTGTTACTTTCCTGTGTCATCATATAGGCGGCAACGGCCGGACAAAATGTGAAAGTTTATGTTTTAGTACCGGTAATGTATTTTCTACTTGATCAAAAATTACCCAGGTGAGACATTTAATTCCATGGAATTCTTTTTCTTTTTCAGGCTAATATTCCTCAGAGTATGTGGTTCTTATCTGTTGCTTTACATAGGAGACCAGCATATTTATTACAACTTGTTAGAGAATTAGTAGAAAGAGAAAAGCAGAAGAAGATAAGAAAACCTGGTGGTAAATAGAAGGATGGGGTGGGGGGGGGGGGTGGAATAAAATTGTTTTACAAACCAGTTAAGATTCTTTCACTTGTATAGAGGTTGTCAGTTCTGGAATGGTGGAGGAAACAAGAATACCAAAAAAAAAGAGAGAGAGAGAGAGAGAGAGAATGAAAATAAAAAACTACAGATCTTCGACAAATGAACTTGCAATCTTTCTTACACTGTATTTTTTCTGAGTGGGAACGAGAACTAGGCCATGAGATGGGCTGTAAGTGTACATGTCAGGTAACTTGGTCACCTAGACTCCATCCATGTGGTTAGTTCTTTTTTCGATTGTTTGCTTGTTTATTTTATCTATTTGAGTTGTTTCATAGTTGCATTTACATGTAGCTTTGCAGCTGTTGTTAATGAAGACTAAATCTGTATCATATGCTTGATAATTGATGAGATATAAACAGGGTTCTTTAGGATAATGATACAAACCAGTGTTTTTCTGTTTGCTATTTTTTTTTTTTTTTTTTCATATCACAAGAACATTAGAATTTGTGTTAAACCTAATTGACCATAGATAACTATATTATATATTGTCCTGAGGAAACATTTCTACAAAGGAGCATCCATGGCCAAAAGGTCATGTGAGCTTATGGCATGGCGCAGCGTGTGTATGGCACACACATAGATATGCATGCGTGTGTGGGTGTGTGCGTGTGTGCATTGTTAACACCTATTTTCTCTCCTCTCAAACTGATGGACAGATTTCAATGATACTTGGTCAGAAGCATATATGGGCCGCTGCAATTCAAATTTGTTCATGACATTGTCATGGCTACTAAAAGTAGGTCACTGTGACCTAGGGATGCAAAAATCTTTAAAAATCTTCTCCAAAACCGATGATGGGAGAAAAAATCTGATGTGATATTTTGCTTCTCTAGGGTCTTAAGCCTGTAGTTTGTTCATTTCGTGAAATTTGGTCGAAAAATGGGTTACGCGTTTTTGCATTAAATTTTAAAAATTTCGTAAAATGGCTTCAAATTGTTATAACTTGACTATTTGAACAGATATTGACATGGGAATTCAGTTTTGACTTTTTCTTGAAATGACCTCCGAAATGGGTCAAGGTCAAAGTTCAAGGTCATGACCTAGTTTTGTAATTTTGAAGTTTTAGGCTATTTTTTCAAAATTTTAAAGATATATAATATCTAAAACATTGTTACAATGTTCAGCATGACAACATTTAAAAAGATACAAAGTTTCGTAACTATATGATGATGCATGTAGGAGTTGTTGCCCCTGAAATGTTATTTTTTGCTCATGAAAACTTAGATTGTGCATTAGCTTGAAAACTATTAATTTTTAGCTCACCTGACCGAAAGGTCATGTGAGCTTATGGCATGGTGCGGCATGTGTATGTGTGTGCGTGCGTGCGTGCATGTGTCGTTAACACCTATTTTTGACTTCTCCTCCAAAACTGCTGGACAGATTTCAATGATACTTGGTCAGAAGCATATATGGGCCAGTGCAATTCAGATTTGTTCATGGTGTTGCCATGGCTATCATAACTAGGTCAAGGTTACCTAGGGGTCCAAAAATCTTAAAAAATCTTCTTCTCCAAAACTGATGATGGGAGAAAAAATCTGATGTGATATTTTGCTTCTCTAGGGTCTTAAGCCTATAGTTTGTTCATTTCGTGAAATTTGGTCGAAAAATGGGTTACACGTTTTTGTGTTTTATTTTAAAAATTTCCTAAAATGGCTTCAAATTGTTATAACTTGACTATTTGAACAGATAATGACATGGGGTTTTCAGTTTTGACTTTTTCTTGAAATGACCTTTTAATTAGGGTCAAGGTCACAAATCAAGGTCATGACCTAATTTGTGATTTATGCAGTTTTAGGCAATTTTCTTGCAAATATTAAGAGATACATGAAATCAAATCATTGTTAAAATGTTAAGCATGACAAAATTTTAAAAGGTACCAAGTCTCATAACTATATGATAATCCATGTAAGAGTTGTTGCGCCTGAAATGTTTTTTTTTGGCTTATAAATACCAAAATTGTGCATTATCTTGAAAACTATAATCTTTTTGTATAGGCATGTATATTAGAATATTGTAGGTATTGTGACAATGATCATTTTGATATATGGTTCAAGGTCATATGATCAAAGGTCAAGGTCACAGATGCAGAAGACATAAATTGCTAACTATCTTGTAAACTATTAACTTTTTGTATAGGCATGTAAATTAGAATATTGTAGCAATTGATATGGCGATCATTGTGCTATATGGTTCAAGATCATATGTTCAAAGGTCAAGGTCACAGCTGCAAAATAAAACTTAAATTGCTAAAATCTGGAAAACTGTTAACTTTTTGTATAGGCATGTATATTAGAATATTGTAGGTATTGTGACAACAATCATTTTGATATATGGTTCAAGGTCATATGTTCAAAGGTCAAGGTCACAGCTGCAAAAGAAGACTTAAATTGCTAATTATCTTGAAAACTATTAACTTTTTGTATAGGCATGTATATAAGAATATTGTAGGTATTGACATTACAATCATTTTGATATATGGTACAAGGTCATATGTTGAAAGGTCAAGGTCACAGCTGCAAAATAAAACTTAAATTGCTAAAAATCTTGAAAACTGTCAACTTTTTGTATAGGCATGTACATTAGAATATTGTAGGTATTGTGACAACGATCATTTTGATATATGGTTCAAGGTCATATGTTGAAAGTTCTAGGTCACAGCTGCAAAATAAGACTTAAATTGCTAAATATCTTGAAAACTATTAACTTTTGTTATAGGCATGTTTAGTAGAATATTGTAGATATTGCGACAACGATCATTTTGATATATGGTTCAAGGTCATATGTTGAAAGTTCAAGGTCACAGCTGCAAAATAAGACTTAAATTGCTAAATATCTTGAAAACTATTAACTTTTGTTATAGGCATGTTTAGTAGAATATTGTAGATATTGCGACAACGATCATTTTGATATATGGTTCATAGTCATATGTTGAAAGGTCAAGGTCACAGCTGCAAAAGAAAACTTAAATTGCTAATTATCTTGAAAACTATTAACTTTTTGTATAGGCTTGCATATTAGAATATTGTAGGTATTAACAGGACAATCATTTTGATATATGGTTTAAGGTTATATGTTCAAAGGTCAAGGTCATATCAACATAAGAATACTAACATTATTAATTATCTTTTAAAGTTTCTGTACTTAATATATTGTCTATTGCACTTTGCAAACAATATTGGACATATGTTCAGGTGAGTGTTAAGGCCCATGGGCCTCTTGTTTATTTTGTGACTTTCTTATTGTGTGATGTGATGATCAGCTTTGCTGTTTTGGAGGAGAAGTTATTGTTAATGTATTTTAATAGGATTATTTATTTATTCATTTTTCTATTTATTTATTTATTTATTTATTTGTTTGTTTGCTTTTATTTATTTATTTATTTTTTGTATTCTAGAAACACTATTACAGATATACCTCAACAGTCATAACTTCACAGAAGTACATCTAGATAGTATATTTAAGTACAGAGATGACAATAAGCTGCCGAGAGAGGTAATAAAATTTAGTTAACTAGAAACTCCTTGAGAATTGAAGATCATGGGTTCAAACCCAGCCGGGTCATACATAAGACCTTAAAATTTGAGATATTGTTTCCTCACCTGACACTCGGCTTAAAGAGTATTGACCGGTTCACATGGTGCCAGGATAATGGACTGGGGGAGTTGTAAACTTGACTCTGGAATACTGACTCGATGGTCTGGCACCTTACTAAAGAGTCAGCTTTTAGTGTGCCCTAGTACACAGCTGCCCACAATACAAACTGGCACAGTATTGACTGGTTCACATGGTGCCAGGATAATGGACTGGGGGAGTTGTAAACTTGACTCTGGAATACTGACTCGATGGTCTGGCACCTTACTAAAGAGTCAGCTTTTAGTGTGCCCTAGTACATAGCTGCCCACAATACAAACTGGCACAGTATTGACTGATTCACATGGTGCCAGGATAATGGACTGGGGGAGTTGTAAACTTGACTCTGGAATACTGACTCGATGGTCTGGCACCTTACTAAAGAGTCAGCTTTTAGTGTGCCCTAGTACACAGCTGCCCACAATACAAACTGGCACAGTATTGACTGATTCACATGGTGCCAGGATAATGGACTGGGGGAGTTGTAAACTTGACTCTGGAATACTGACTCGATGGTCTGGCACCTTACTAAAGAGTCAGCTTTTAGTTTGCCCTAGTACACAGCTGCCCACAATACAAACTGGCACAGTATTGACTGATTCACATGGTGCCAGGATAATGGACTGGGGGAGTTGTAAACTTGACTCTGGAATACTGACTCGATGGTCTGGCACCTTACTAAAGAGTCAGCTTTTAGTTTGCCCTAGTACACAGCTGCCCACAATACAAACTGGCACAGTATTGACTGATTCACATGGTGCCAGGATAATTGATTGGGGGAGTTGTAAGCTTGTCTCTGCATGGAATACTGACTCGATGGTCTGGTACCTTACTTAAGTCAGCTTTTAGTGTGCCCTAGTACACAGCAGACCGTAATACACACTGACACAACTCATGCTTACTTGAACTTGATATTGAATTAATCCATAGATATGAATAATCTTGCTCTCATCATGATAGCTAAAAAAAAAAAAATTGCCAATGCAGTGTTAAACAACATTACAACAACAACAACAATAACTGTAGAACATTGTATTACAATATTCTGTATGATTAAAAACTACCTAAAGTTATGTCACTTGACAATAAGTCCTTTTATGTAAAAGAGGAGAACTTTTTAATGAGAGATTACTGGGAGCTTTTATTATTGCAATACATAATCCAAGATATAAGACGAAACCTTCAAAATATACATCATTTATCATTATGAACCTGCATTTAAGGACCACAGCGCCTCTCACTACCTGGATTCGAATCCCACTCGGGACAGATCCTAGTGTGAAGAAGTTTTTCAGTTCCCTTGCAGAAGGTCAGTGGTTTTCTCCGGGCACTCCGGTTTCCTTCACCATCCAAGAACTGACTGCCTTGAAATAAATGAAAGAATCTTGACTGGGGCGTTAAACATCATTATTCCACTCCATTCTCCATTATGGACCCATCTGCACAAAGGGCAAATGAGTTATTCTCATACCCTTAGTATTTGCATCAATGTTTCTGTCTAAGTTTATGAAGCTACAACTTTATAATGATTTTCTATACAGGCAAACTATTTGGTGGCATTTGCCATTTGGTACTTCTATAAGTAAAGCTAAATATTCAACATACATGATTAAATAATGAGTTTTCAGAATCATTTGATGTATTGGAAATCAATGCAATTGAAAATTACAATTGCAGCTGTTCTATCTTTTAGACTTAACATAGTTATCAAATTGAGTTAACAAATTTATGATTAATTATATTTGGCACAATTAGTTTGTATTTTCTGCTCTGTTGTAGACTAATTTTAAATATTTACCATTTTCATTTTTTTTTTCTTTTCAGATATTTGATTGTCCAAGTATCAAGTTTTTATCATTGAAATACAACTGCCTGGATAGTTTACCGGCCGACATCGGCAGAATGAAGAGATTGGAATATTTAGCCTTAACAAATAACAAATTACAAGTGCAATCATTACCATATACATTAACATTTTGTAAAAAACTAAGGACACTTTTATTAGATAATAACCTTTTAGATGCCTTGCCTGGATTTTTATTAAAAATGTCTACCATAAAAACCGTCCATCGACATGGAAACCATAATTATTTTAAGTCTACATTTATGTGGTACCACACAGATGTTGATTATCGGATCATTCCAGTTTGGGCCAATAGTAGTCCTCCCCTTAAAAATCCACATAGCCTGCAGTTTTGGGCAGCGAAGACTCTGATTGGTCTAAAAGTGGATTTTTACAGTGATCCTAGTGTAGCCGTTGTCTTAAGAGGATATATATCAGATATTTACAATAAATTTCATATTTGTCATTATTGTAATAGAGCCTGTCTGTTATATGAAAATGGTAAGTACAGACATGTTATAGATAAAGAGAATCTAGTTTAAGGTCGAGATGGGGAAAATTCCGATTGAGTGGTCAGATTTTTCATCTCGGAGTTCCAGATTAAAAAATATGACCATGAGGTCGGAATTTCCCCATCTAAACCTTAGTCAAGTAATTGAATATTTTCTTGCATATAATTTACAAAAAAAATATGAAATCTCTACTATTACAATGCAAGATTTGGCTAGCAGATGAATTCAAGGCATGCAACAATAACAAATAAGGTTTTACTTGCAGCAGAATTTGAACCTACGTGACAAAACGAAATACTGTGAATACATTTAAATTCGTGGGCCCCAATTTTCGTTGATGTCAGAAAAAATACCATTTCGTGGGATGATGAATCTGTGGGTTAAGTACCTGTAAACTTCTTGTTTTTAGTGTAACTGCCAGTGATGTTTGGAGAACCATTTTCCCCACTGGTAACATCGCGATTTATTTTCAGGTTGAGTATAAATCAGTTAATAAAGTCAATTGTGTCAATAGAAATAATGTTAATTATGTATATTTAAAGCAATCCAAATCAATGTTATTATGAATGAAGGCAGTGAGTTTGTAATCACGCCTCAAGGGGTGAATTTATCCATATTCAGATATTTGCAAATATATTCGTTGACATGTAAATTCTTGGGTCATGATGTCCACGAAAACAACGAAAAATTGGAACACTATGAAAATTAATGATTTCACAGTAACGATTTTTCTCTTTCTATATATACTAACATTATTCATCCTAAAGAAATCTTTTTTGTCCATTTTCATTTAATTTTTTCCACTAAATTATGACCCTTGCTAATTGAAAAAAAATGGTCCCTGTTCAACTGAGATAGGCTACATGTGTGCATGTGGGGGTGCGATATGGAAAAGATATTGTACCACCAATTGAATGAGATAAATCTATCACATACGCGAGAAATACACATATTTATGTTTACCATAGCAGTAACTGTGTTTGTGAGGAGTGATTTTTGCTAAATTTCACAGAAAATTCAATAAACTTTGATGAATTTGATGTAATTCACTTTCTTGGGTCTAGTCATATCAAGGGGGTAGGGGGGGCGGCTTGGTGGTCTAAAAAAAGCATTTATGCATCACGGTGCCTCTCGCTGCCTAAATTAGAATAGGTTACAGACAGGTCCAAATGTGAGAAAGTTTGTCAGTTTGCTTATGGAAGGTCATCAGTGATTTTTATCCTTGCACATTGGTTTCCTCCACCGTCCCAGTACTGACTGCCTTGATATGAGTGAAAGAATCTTCACTGGGGTGTTTTGCACATCTCTTCACTCAACTCTGCTCTAGTTGTAACCGATAATATCTTTGCACAACCATTACTATAAAATATTTCAATAGGAAACTGTTGTTCCTATGGATGTTTTCAGTTAAAAATGGTGATATATACACCAGAAGTGAACTCCACGGTAATGTATTACATCGTAAACATGCAAAAGAATCCACTATTTATTTCAACATGAAAAATTTCCACAGCCATAACTTTTTTACTTTGTGCAGAAACATGTATACATGTATTCTACGGTATTGGCAGGTGGGCTTGTCAATTTCCCTTTACAACTAAGTTTTAGTAAACTAAAAAAATACAAAAAATTTTCAAGTTTAACAGATTTTCTTTGCAAGAAAAACATAATTAAGTGTCAAAAACACAGACACTTCCAAAGTAACTTAAAAAATGATTTTTGGAAGAGATGGTGTATTTCTTGTGAGGAAATAACACTCTCCCCCTTCACTAGCAAAACATATCAAAGAAGATCATGAATTTGTAATATCTAAATGCAAGATGTACATTATAGTATCTATTACACAAATAGTATTTATGCTAAACTCAGATCAATCAGTCTATTGTGAATATTGAGGGTTTAATATATTCCCATGTTGTACACTTTCAATAAATAAGTTTTTTTATCACTGAAGTGAAAAACTATAAGCAGATAAGTGTCGGGATGTGTGTAGAAGTTGTTTTTTTACCACCTAGTAAATGAGTTTGTTCAGTTGTTTTTCAATTATGATGAAAAAATTTTTGGAGTCTTCTAAACAAAAGTTCAATTCATAATTCGAACTGAAATTTTTCAGACAACTTGAAATAAAAAATGTTTTAATGAAAAGATTTTGTTGACGGACAAAATTTTCGAAAAATAAATTACAGTACTGATGAAAAATGGAACAGTTTTATCATTTTGCAAGTAAAAAGTCATTAAAATGGCCTACTGAATTCCAAAAATTGTCAATTATCAAACCTTGCATTTTTAAATAAATGAATCGGTGATTTATTCTACCGGTACTCTAAATCTAAACTTTATTGATAATCCAAAATCTCAAAGCGATACAGAAAAAAAGCAAAGAATGAGATTGTTTTGTCTACAAAATGCAATCCAAAATTGACAGGATTTTGAAAAATAAGAAAGAAAAAACTCGAATTGATGTCAGTTTAACAGATTAACAGTAATTTGTTTGGATAAGAGTAAAAATTTTACCGGATACCTTTTTTTGGGTTCCTCAATTATATTACTGGTAGTTTTGATAATCACTTTAAAAGATCAATAAGCTGAACAAATATTTGAGAGGAAAACATGTATTTAATCTCATATTTTTTTTTGCGATATAAAAATTTATGGGTTAAATTTTTGCATATTTTTTCATCCGCAAAATCACCAAAAACAAAACCACAGCAAAAAAATTCCTGATGTAATACACAATTATATCATTCAATAAATACCTTTTAATAGAAAAAAAATCGCACAAGTGTTGTGTGTGTACCAGTGTGTGTATGTTTTTATAATAAACTTGATGTTATTATTCATTGCAGGTTATAAAGTCATCACTTTTAAGAACCCATACCTGGGCAATTCATGTGTTCCGTTTCAACATTGGGCATGTTCTTTAGAGTGTGCTAAGGCATTAGAGGTTCCTGCAAGGATGGAACAGATAGCTGCAGCTAAACGTTTAGATGAACAGTATGAGGAATATGTCTTAGAATGTCAGAAAATGTTTCAGTCAGTAAATAGTACCTCCACAATTTGTTCATGTGTTAGTACAACACAAACAGATGAAATTACGGAATCTGAAGAAAGTCTGACATCACGATGTATAATTTCCTGATATTAGATATACATTTTGATGAACGGTATGCATATATGTCTTAGAATGTCAGAAAATGTTCGAAGCAGTAAATAGCACCTCCACAATTTGTTCATTTGTTAGTTAATATCAACAGATGATATTCCGGAATCTGAAGAAAGTCCGACATCACGATGTATAATTTCCTGATATCAGCTATACATTATAATTAACAGTATGCAAATATGTCTTGAAGCGTTAGAAAGTGTTCCAGTCAGTAAATAGTACCTCCACTTTATGATGAGTGTTACTAGATTCACAACTAATTATAATCCAGAATGGGAGGAAAGTTCAACATCAAGATGTGTAACTTTCTGTTTAGCAACTAAACAGTTAGATGTCTTGGAATTTCAAAAAATGTTGTTCCAGTCGGTAAATAGTACCTACACTATATGTTCATGTGTTAGTATAACTAAATGGACGGTATTCTGGATCTTAATATGTAATATCCTCTGATGAATGAGGAATTTGTGGAGTTATCAGTATTGTATTAATAAAACATGTATTTGAGAGAAATCTGTCCCTGTATATGATAATGATAATGTTTATTACTTTGATAGAATGATAAACATAGTCAAACCTTTGGGTAAATCTAACTGCCATGTACTTTGAGTTTCATTATTATGTTTTTATGTTTCTTTTTGTATAAAGTCTTCCAGAATGATCTACCTTGAGAATATTCACATAGCAAGTAAAACCAGATTAAAATCAACAAGATACTGTAAACTGGGAAATTTTTATGAGCATTTTACATGTATTTTCCTATAAATTTGTCTGCAAACTGGGAAATTTGGATGAGTATTTTACATGTATTTTCTAATAAATATTGCTGTAAACTAGGCAATTTTCTTGAGCTTTTTACATGTATTTTCCTATAAAATTGCCTCAAACTGGGAAATTTCCATGAGCATTTTTACATGTATTTTCCCATAAATTTGCTGTAAACTAGGAAATTTTCATGAGCATTTTGCTTTTTTTCCCCCATAAATTAATATTTTTACTGACCATCATCACACAACACATAAATAGAGTATATGGATGTTTTGGAATTACAAAGCTTTCCAAATTTGACTGATGCAAAAACTTCACCGTTTACAGTATGACATCTAAATATATTATGACTTAACCACATATGGAATTATTTCGCTATGTTACAGGATTTTAATTAATTTGTCATAAATGATGATTTGTGCAGCTATATGTTTAATATTACAAAATACAGTGTTTATGATAATTGTTAAATGCTCATTAGGATACATAATGTGCTCCAGCAGTCCATCCATCCAAAATTAATGTGCCTTAACTGGTTGTAAAAAATCACTGCAGTGTATGATAATGTCATGGGTTTATTTTATTCCTTAAATTGTCCAATTGTCCTTGGCATTCCTGCCTTTTTAGTTTTTAGCTCAAATGGCTAAAGCCAGATGAGCTTATGGCATGATGCCCGCATGCGTGCGTGCGTGCGTGCATCCCTCCGTTAACAGCAAAAACTCAGAAATTATTGGGCCAATTTTAACAAAACTTTGCAGGAATGATCCCTAGAAGAAGTAGATGAAAATTTGTACAATTGGTTTCCATGGCAACCAAAAGTAGGTCACAGCGATTTAGAATGCAAAAAACCTAAAATAAGCTTCTTCTCTGAAACCATGGGTTATATGCAAAATCTGATGTGATATTTAGCTTCTAGACACCCTTAAACATATCGGTTGTACATTTCGTGAAATTCTGTCAAAAACTAGGTTACGCGTTTTTAGCGTTTTTTTGTCATACTTTGTAAAAAGTGAAAATAAGGCTTATAATGAGATATCAACTTTGAAAATCTTCTCCTCTGAAACCATGAAGCCTTCAGCTTTCATATTTGGCAGTTAATATCAGCTTGAGCCCCTTAACCAAGTTTGTACAAATGGTGGACCCCGGTCTATTTTTGGCCCCACCCCAGGGGTCCATATATCTGCATATGCATATATGGCTTATAATGAGATATCAACTTTGAAAATCTTCTTCTCTGAAACCATGAAGCTTTAAGCTTTCATATTTGGCAGTGAATATCAGCTTGAGCCCCTTTACATAGTTTGTACAAATGGTGGCCCTCGGTCCATTTTCGGCCCCACCCCAGGGGTCCATATATCTGCATATGCATATATGGCTTATAATGAGATATCAACTTTGAAAATCTTTTTCTCTGATACCATGAAGCTTTAAGCTTTCATATTTGGCAGTTAATATCAGCTTGAGGCCCTTTACCAAGTTTTTACAAATGGTGGCCCTCTGTCCATTTTCGGCCCCACCCCAGGGGTCCATATATCTGCATATGTATATATGGCTTATAATGAGATATCAACTTTGAAAATCTTCTTCCCTGAAACCATGAAGCTTTAAGCTTTCATATTTGGCAGTTAATCTCAGCTTGAGCACCTTTACCAAGTTTATACAAATGGTGGCCCTCGGTCCATTTTCAGCCCCACCCCAGGGGTTCATATATCTGCATATGCATATATGGCTTATAATGAGATATCAACTTTGAAAATCTTTTTCTCTGAAACCATGAAGCTTTAAGCTTTCATATTTGGCAGTTAATATCAGCTTGAGCCCCTTTACCAAGTTTTTACAAATGGTGGCCCCTGGTCCATTTTTGGCCCCACCCCAGGGGTTCATATATCTGCGTATGCATATATTGGAAATCAAGTTTAAAAATTTTCCTCTTTGAAACTGTAAGGCATAATGCTTTTATATTTGGCATTTAATATCAGCTCAAGTCCCTTTACCAGGTTTGTACAAATGGTGGCCCCTGGGCCATTTTTGATCTCACCCCAAGGGCCAATATATCTACATATGCATATATGGGAAATCAAATTTAAAAATCTTCTTCTCTGAAACTGTAAGGCTTAAAGCTTTCACAATAAGCTCAAGTCCCTTTACCAAGTTTGTACAAATAAAGGCCTCTGGGCCATTTTTGGTCCCACCCAGGGGCGCATATAATTATATATACTTATATGGGAAGGCAAATTTAAAAATATTCTTTTCTGAAACTGTAAGGCATACAGCTTTTATATTTAGCATTTTACATCAGCTCAAGTCCCTGTACTGAGTTTATATAAATGGAGGCACAAGAACCATTTTTGTCATTTGAGCTCCACAGGCCTTTTTGGGCCTCTTGTTATTATCATTATTATTATTATAATTTTTTTTTTTTTTTTTTTTTTTTTTTTTTTTGTCTCTATAACTTTTTTGGTCAAATGGCATTTATCAGCATACAAAGTTGTATGCACATTATAATTTTTTTTTGTTGTAGCATTCTTTTAAGTGAAAGCAGAATGACATGATTTGATGCTCTCCCCTAAAATGACTGTGTCATGGACATATACTGTAAATGTACTTTATTTAGTGGTAATCTTATTTTAGCGATTTTCATGCTAGACAAACCACCCTAAATTTATGATTACTGCAAATAAATGTTTATGATGCAGTGATATAATTATATCCTTACCTGCTGAAATATGTAGTACTCGTTGACCAACAGTCTCGTACTTACTTACGAGGAGGATCAGGTCACAAAATTTGGACGGACTGAAGGGGATGGCTTCCTGACGATTTTAACAATCACTTTTTCAACATTTTGAAGTGCAATAAAAACAGACATGTGTTTTATATAAACACCTTTATTATTGTGAGTACATGTACTTATTTACATTACTAGTGTTCATCCAAACATGTAATAGTTAACTAATTATGATACGATAATATAGTCTGTTTTGGAAATTGAATTCTACCCACCGGTGACATTAAGATCCATTTAAACTGAAAGTCCATTTCTACCAACTGTGAGTGTGATAATCTATGATTGCGCAAATTAGTGCCAATGGTTTCATTTCCATTAGAGAAATAAAACGATTGTAGATAAATGAAAATACAAATACTAACAACTTACTGTAGATGTAGATCCAAGTAAAATGAAAAGGCATAATTTTTCCAATGGTATTAATACTTCCAATATTGTGTAACTAGAAATATTGATGGAAATTTTTCTTGGGGTTTTTCTTTCCTGCATCATTTATTTGAAAAGCAAGTTTTGGGGGTTGCATTCTTATTGTTTAAGGAAAAAAGATGATATCATTTATCACAAAAAATAAATTGTTTTTTAATATCTACAGTATATGCAACTTAAAGTGGGAAAATTGTATATTTCAAGAAAACATGTATAAGTTAGCTTAATATCACAAAATAAAAAAAAATATGTAAAAATTTGACATTAGAAATGAGAACAATTTTAAAATTGATAATAACAACAAGCCCGCCAGACAGAAAACTTTTAAATGGAGCTGGGTAGCTATGAGACAGGGCTGGCTGGCTCAGTTATTTTGAACTGTCATGGTTAAATTTAACAGTTTCATAGAAATTTGCTCTAGCCATTTTAACTCTAAATTAAGGTGGGGGAACCTTTGTTATAAAGGCAGTTTAACTGCATATTTGAGGTCCATTCATGATAGTATATGTATGCTTGCACAATGATTTCAAGCCATTCAGGAATGACTATGTGCGAGCGCAAGCGTGCGACAGCTATCAATATTGTTGTTTGCCTTAGATTCAAGATGGCATCCCTCGGACAAAGTTTGTAAGATATGGCTTAAATAAATTCTTAAACCAGCATGCATTTCAATTTATATTTCAGTCCAAGGGTATGGTTTCTTTCTAGAAGGGATTTGAATGATAGGATTAGTTAAAACTTATGTACAGTTGTCCGATTTAATTTATATTTTGACATTTTCTCTCCAGTCGAGTGTCGGTGTCCAAATCTAAGGGAGGTTATTTTTAAAACATCTAGATGATTATGATGTCTTGCTTTCAACTCGAGTACTCGCATCCGTTCAATAGACATAAAAATTTTATTTGTGAGCGCAGTGGAAAGCAACCAGTAACTTGAACATGTCTCAGATTAGACTTTTAGGAACATTGAATGGTTTTACAAGTTTCGACCTTTGAGTTATGCTTATCTAATTTAATCAGGTGAAAAAAAGTTGATTCTTTTATTGGTTTCAGAAATGCTTGTAATTATGGAGTATATTATAGCTGATGATGAAAAAAAAATATTCATGCAAAAAAAGAGAGAAAAGAAATTATTATAAATGTATATAGCAGTGTTATATTTAATTTTTTAAAACAGAAATAATAATCTTTTTTAATATTGACACATTAGTATTTTTGCTATTGGCAGCAAAACATCCTGTGATCAGACATGATTTAGTCAATAACTCAACCCACCTGTAAATAAGCATACAAGGATTTTTTTTTCAAAAATTTAACCAACATTCAGCCACTAGTTTTTATTGGTGGCTCGGTATCATTATACTGTTTTAGTGTATATTAAACAATATGTACCGGACTGATGAATCTGGAGCAGAGATTAAACCTCTGTTCTCAAATATCAATACCTTTATTTTTTTCGAATATTTGAAGGAATTTTCTCAGTCTTGATAAATTAAGAAAACAGATGTCAAACATAAAAGTTATTGTAAATTTTACATTTTTGCAAACTTTTGCAATATTAAGGGCTCCAATAAGGGTTCCGTATCCATTACCCAAAGGGCTTTGAATGCTTTGTTACAAAACAAAGTTTTGCTCACATTTTTTACCATAACTGTGATACTACCACATGTTAAGTGTATATTTTTTTATGGTGTACTAGTTTTAGTAATTGTAATGCAGCTGATTAAAATATACTGCCATAAAAAGAGAAATCATTTTTTTTATGTAATTCTTGAAATTTTATTGCATTATAAGAATTTGGTTCAATTTAATGTCACCCTGTGCTTTCAGCATAGATGAGAAGAAAGCCATTATCTCCATGTGAAATTACCTGATGACACTTAGCAATGGCTATATCCACTCCAAACTTCATTTGCAAGGGATAATAAATATTGAACTTCTGCTAGAGTAACAGTTCATATTGTCACTCTGTTAGAAATTTAATACATGTATTTATATAAAGTACATGTATATATTTATGATTGATTTTTACAAGTGTAACAATTAAAATACAAACTAATACTTTTTTTTTAAAATCTTTAGCTGAGGTGGCAAAGAATACCTCAGTCACTGATGCCTTCCTATACCCTTATGATTTGTTCCTATACTAAAGTTTTTTTTGTTTTTTTAACTTTAAGTGCAAAAATCTGTACACCATAAAAAAAAAGAGATACACTTTTTGTATTACATTATAACATTGTTAATCGAAGTTGGATAATTTAAAGAAATATTGTTGTACAGTAAATTCTATTTTTTATCTTATTGTATATTAAAGTTTTACATGTATATTTTTTTCCAAACAAAATTTATATTTTTATGAAGTACATGTACAGTAGAACTTCGATAACTCAAACTTCGATATCTCGAATACCACGGATAACTCGAAGTCTTTATTTTGTCCCAACCGGTTTTCTATATAAACTATATTAGGAAAACTTCGATAACTCAAACTTCTATAATTCGAATACCCCCGATAACTCGAAGTAAAAATTTGGTCTGTAGTTTAAAAATCTATTTAAATTAACTTCAAAAACTCGAATTTTTTCTAACAGTGTATGATCAATGGCTCGTTTAATAAAACGATCAGAGAAATCACTTATCGGTTATTTGGCTACCGTTATAGTAGAGAAAATAACCGAGTAGTTCTTGTTATCTACCGTATTAATTAGTGTCAATTAACAGATTAATATCGAGTACCGTCACGGACAATTAAGCCTAACAGGTACGCTAATCCTCTACTGTAATAAAAGAAGCCAAGTTCTCCAAGCTTAATTAAAACGACTAACCCCGTTGTACTCACGACTGCATTAAAATCTTAAATTACTTATTGCACTGCTTTATAATTTCATTAAGTTTCTGTTCGTATTTTCTAACGAATGTAAAAATAAGCATTTTGATAAACATGTACATATATCTGATTTCTGATTTCGTTGTTCGTATGTACATGTATCGTGATTTTATAATAAAATAACACGTTTCGCACAATATCAATTCTTTAATAAATTATTTATTGTATTTTCTTTAAAAATTATCTTTTTACTTTTTTTTCACATTCGAGTACAGGTAACTGTTTAAAACATCAAGATTTTGTAGTGGAAAACATATATTAAGGTGACACCATTCTTGGACATCATCCTTCAACTTCGATAACTCGAAGTCCCCAGCGAAGTCCCGAGCACTTCGAGTTATCGAAGTTCTACTGTATACCGTTTATTTTGGTTTTAAAATCATGCTATTGTTACACCACAAGGGTTTTTTTTTTTGCCAAATTTTTTTTTTTTTTTGTCATTTAGCTGGCATTTAGGCTTATTTTGTAACATTTTAATATTTGATATGAAATTATCAGATGTTGGTATCAGATACCTGGTACACAGTTTTAGCCTGCCTGTATGAAGTGAAAAAGGGCTGTTATCATATATCCTGGGGATCTGTGTCAGTGCCCAATGTTACGCTGTTGGGGCATCCTCTATAAAAGTTTTTAAATGTTTCTTGTTAAAATTGTTGTTTTTCTATATTTATGAACAAGTTTAATGTATATTTGAAGGGTTTCTTTTTTTTTTTTTAGCAAAAATTTGTTGAAAATATCCAGAATATTGACTTCAAACTTTGTGTTAGCTTTTTGGAATAAGCTTTTAAAAGTAAGACAATGTTTTTTTTTTTGAATTGTGATATCAAATCCATATTTTAAGATTTAATTAATATTTTGAAACATTTATGAAAAAGTTTAATGTAAGGTTTTTTTTTGGTGAATTTTTTTTTAATGCATCCAGAAATCCCTCCAGTGTGAATATGGTTTTTTTTTCTTCCAAAATTGTTTTACCATCACATTCTATCAGAAATTATGTAAAAAAAAAAAACATGACTACAGGTATTTTTGGGCTTTCATTGAGAAAAATCTAAAAAAAATGCCTCCTGGTAACAAGGAGTCTAAAGTATAAATAATATACAAATGTTGCAAAATGCTTCATTATTTTTATTACAACAAGATTCGTCTTTGAAGTAATAAAGATATTGACAAAGTTGTGTATTTTGGCATCAACTGAACATGTTTTAAAATATTTTAAAATAATTTATCAAAGATTTGTTTTATCAAGACTCCTATTCAGATATTAACCCCCCCCCCCCCCCCTCCTTATCCATGCTACCAGGACTAGTCCTATAAACTTGTTGTTACCCCGGATCTAAATTGTCAATACTTTGTATTAATTTGTAAATAAATTACTTGCAGTCTATATACTTATTACATTTTTATTTTTAAAAAATTCTTTTTATTTATTTATTTATTTTGGGTTTTGTTAATTGAAAGTAATGTTTAAGCTCAAGGCTTCTTAAATCAAGCAGACTAAAGTTCCTGCTTACAGATTGCAGAGCCTGTCTTTGACTAAGTTTGAATCATGCTCAGGCAGATTAAAATTGCTGAGGGATCATGTGAGATTACTTGAATTAGTTGTTGGTTTTATGCTGGCACTCCAGTTTCCTCTATCATTCCAGGGCTGCATCCACATGAATACAAATAAAACAAACCTGACTGGGGCTTAAGATATCATTCCAATGAAGAAGTCAGTATTTCAGTTGATTTATCATTACTGGTTCAATAATATGACTGAAGACATATGATCAGATGCATATAAGCTGTTTGGTATTTGAAATTGTTTGTGTGAAAGTGCACAAGCTTGACATTTACTTATAATTTTTATTTAAGCCATTTCTCAAAACATATTGGAGGGATTTGATCTCAGATTTAGAGGGATTTGATCTTAGATTTGAAGGAATTTGATCTTAGATTTGGAGGGATTAGATCTTAGATTCGGAGGGATTTGATCTCAAAGTGAAGTAATTCGTCACCATGTGGTGCATTTATTAATTTTGAAAGCATTCAATGTCCAAATGATTGAAAAATTGGGTTTTCTAACTTTATACAATAAATGCAAAATTTATCATTGGAAGATAAGAAACTGACATAATATGGTGTAGCAACTCTTTGAACATGGTGACTTTTTGTCTGAAGTGACTGTACAGAAGTTTGATAAATTAAAGGCTATTTTCTGTAATTTCATAGATAACTTTACATAATTATTCATTATTATTATTAATTATCATTTTTAATTATTTATTTATTAATATTATTATTATTTATTTTGTATGATAATTCTTCCTGTTTCAAAAATCAATTTTTTGGATGGTTCAAGTCAGTATAAAGGCTACCGCACTGTAAGTTATCCAAATACCAAGACAGACCCAAAATACACATAGTTTGTTTAATTTAGCCAAAGACTGTATACATTTATTGGCAACTCCCTGTATGATGTGACCCATCTGCTCTGGAACTTTGGAAAATACCCCCATCTTTTCTTTTTCACTGGTCATCTACAAAGTCACATTACAAAGTTTTTACTTTATATGAAAATTTTTGTTAATTTGTACATGCTGTAAAGAGTTATTATTTCTTTTAAGGTTGTTGATTTCTGAGTTTTAAACTAAACTTTTGTATTAATGATATATACAAAACAGTGCATTTTCACTGCCATTGAATAATAAAAGCCGTACTTTTTCTAATTCTGTTAATGCACTCCATTGATTATTTTAATGTGCTGATCTGATTATGTTAATATAGAGCCCTGATTCTGTTAATATGCCACACTCATTTTGTTTATGTTTCTACCTTGATTCTGTTATTCCTGATCCTGTAAAAGAGCCGCCCGGTTTCTGTAAATGTACTGTCCTGATTCTGTTAATGTACTGTTTTAATACTAATAATGTACTGTCCTTATTCTAATAATGTACTGTCCTGATTCTGTTAATGTACTGTCCTGATTCTGTTTAATGTTTAATGTACTGTCGTGACTCTGTAAATGTACTGCCCTGTTTCTGTTAATGTACTTTCCTTATTCTGTTAATGTACTGTCTTGATTCTGTTATTTTACTGCCCAGTTTCTGTTAATGTACTGTCCTGATTCTGTTAATGTACTGTCCTGATTCTGTTTAATGTACTGCCCTGATTCTGTTAATGTACTGTCCTGTTACTGTTAATGTACTGTCCTGATTCTGTAAACCTGATGTCCTGATTCTGTAAATGTAATGTCCTAATTCTGTTAATGTACTGCCATTTCTGTGAATGTACTACACTGAGTCTACAAGGGGTTTTATGCAACATTACATTTTGGTTTTTTGAGTAACAAGTTGCATGTAGGTAAGACTTTATTTTATATTATATAAAAGTCACAAGATATAGATGTATCACAAATTGTTGATATATGGATGCAAAGAATATAAAACCAAGGGTTTAGTACCATAATGCCTAATTTATTTTACATTCCATAATCTGTATCAATAAATGTTATATGCACTGTACCTGAAAAAACTGAAATTGAAACTGAACCTGTTTATTGGAATACTCAATTGAAATTATTGGATTAGTTGACCTGTGTAAACCAAATACCTGCCTTATGGGTTTTTAATTTCTGTGAATGTGATAGTCTGTTAGGTCAGTTGAGATTTCAACACCACTACTCATCTAAATTGTCAATTTCAACAGCGGCCTGTTATTAAAAATTAGAGATTAAAATTCCCTGTATTTTGACATATCTTGTGATTTTGAATAATCCATCAGCTGTAGAGGTGTTGTATTCCACAGATTCATTGTGGTCATTTCAAAGTATTATAACTTGCTTGCAACCAACAACCAGTTGTGCAGACACAAAAACCCAAAGGTTTGAAATGTTAGAAAACATTAGAACAAATTCAATTATTGCAATGTATAAAAGAATCAAAATTTTAACTTTTTTTCTTTTTAATAAAAAAATGAGAAAATATATGAAAAATCTTATAATCTTTCATCGATGTTAATTTTTTTTTATAATTTATAAAGTTTGAAATTGAGAGTAATTTTTTTTTTTTTTTTTTTTTTTTTTTTTTTGTAAAATTCATGCAATAGTCAGTTGGTATCAAGAAAGAATTATTTGAAATTGTATGTTATTATTCATGTACTATATTTATTATTTTAAGATATTTGACATTTAAAAGTACATACACATACTTTGTTGACATTGTGATAATACATGTACCAAGACAAAAACAAAAACATGAATCTGTATTATGTATTTTTGTTGAATGCTCATCAATTTTATTTTATTTATTTATTTTTTTTTTCTATTTTTTTTCTTTTTTTGTCTTTTTATTTATGTAATAATATTTTGAAAATCAATGGTATCTACAATGATAAATTGTTACATGCCTTAATAAAACCATTGAACAATGAATGATATTTTTGTAAGTTGTAATTTGACTGACTTCTGATGAAAGTACATTCTACCATGATTCATGTAAACCTCAGTTAACCTGGACTATGGTCAAAAAACCATTTGAGTACCCCACCTAACTTAAGTTACGGAGGGTATAATGTTTGCGACTTGTCCGTTCCTCTCTCTGTCCATTGTCAGTTTCCACACTTTTTTCTAAAAGCTTGTAGCTATTGTACTTATTTTTTGGTATGCAATTCTCACAATGAGTTAGCACATCAAGTTCATGTTTTGTTCCGCCGACAGATAATGTCAGTTTTTACACTGTTTTTCTAAATGCTTGCAGCTATTGAACTGAATTTTGTAGCATGTGAGACAACCAAATGAGTTATGATCAAGTTCATGTTTCATTCTACTCACTAATTTTTAGATATTTTTTTATGCTGATTAAAGCCCTTGGAGTCTGTTTATTGTACATGTGGTTACTTGTGTACTAGATGTTGCAGTTTAGATATGGGATTCTTACTCTTTCATATTTTAACTACAAGACTCTACAAGACAATAAATTAATAACTCCCAATGCAAAGTGCTGGGCTTAAAAAAGTGGTCACTTCCCATCAAATCAAAGTCTTATTGGACCTCCTACTTACAGAAACCATAACCAACTGAACTGTCATATTTGATTTATATTATAATTGTAAAAGGAGTTGAGTTGAGTAATGGTCAAGAATATTTCACTTATATTGAGACATTGCCAGCTTTAGGCGAAAGTACAGGAATTGTGCCCATGTGTTGCACTGATGGCATTATACAGCAGGGTTCTTTCTCGTGCCATGCCTACATTGACACAGGACCTCATTTATTTCAAGTTCCCATCCGAAAGAACCATGACTTTATTTCATAATGCCGAGTGCTTTGCAAAAGAACAGTCACTTCCCACTTTTCAGTCTTGGGTCAGACCTGGTCAGGGTTTAAACCCACAACCTCCCACTTACAAAGCAAGCAGTCTACCAACTGACCTACCGCAGTGGTAATTGTAAAAAGAAAGATATTTTGACTGATTGCATCACAGGTTTAGGACTACAGCTATGGTAGTAAAGATAGTGAACTTATGAAGTTTATGCCCTAGTTAAGATTCATTTACTTAAAATTTCAGCAATCGGCTCCGAAGTGGTGGATTCGAGTGGAGTAATAGTGTTTTACGCCCAAGTCAAAAATCTTTCACTATTTCGAGGCGGTCAGTTCTGGGATGCCAGAGGAAACCGGAGTGCCCGGAGAAAACCATCGACCTTCGGCAAGCGAACTGACAAACTTTCTCAAACTAGGATCTGTCCCAAATGGGATTCGAACCCAGGCGGTGAGAGTCACTGTGATCCGTAAGCGCTGGCTTTAAAACACTCGGCCACCGAGGCCACTCCCGAAGTGATGGAGGAAACCAACATGGCCAGAGAAAACCAAAGACCTTTGGCAAGTAAACTGAAAACTTTTTTTACAAAGATCTGTGCCAGGCTTGATTTAAATCTAAGCAGTGAAACACTGAGGTTAATTAGTGATTGTTTTAAACATCTCTGCCCTAATTGAAGAAAAGAGGTATGCATGTACAAATGTTTTTTCATTTTCCTGGCAGTTCTAAGTGAAATTTAGAGCAGGCTGTGCTATGGATTAGCAAACCATACATACATGCATATGTGCTTAGACTTTAATCTTCTCCTTCTGGGTCCATCTGAACCAAATTTAGTTTGGATGATCCAAGGTTGACTTGGCTAAACTTTGGATTTGGCAACCATAACTATAGTTAAAAAATATATAGGCAAAAAAAAAGCCAATTTGGAATTAATTTTCAACTGATTTTGTCCAAACTTGAAAATAGACAGTAGAAAGAAAGGCAATGAGTTATTCCTACAAACTTTCAGTTGGTACAATTCCACTAATTATGCAAATATGGTGTATTATTTAGTCAATTCATTGAAAATCTTCTCCGATACCACTGGGCCTATTGGAATCAAATTTGGTATGAAAGTATGAAAGATTGCTAGGTGGGCTGTGCAACCTTGTCCTTACATTTTTAGTAAAAATTGCCATTTTGGATTTAATTTCCTTTTTTGGGGTGAGGGTGGGGAAGTTGACATTCAACAGGTTTGTCTGAAAAAAATTCATTGACCTTTTTTAATTTCAAATAATTACACAAATGAGGTGTAAAATTAGTTTCCTTGACTACTGGGTCCAAATTTTGTGCGTAAGGATCTTGGTAGGCTAGATTAAAGACTAGCAATACCGCTCAACAACCAAGATGTCCACTGTTACTATAGATTGTTAGTGTTTTAACCATACTGATAATCTAGTACATGTCATGTAACATATAAAAACAAATATCTATATTTGTGTGATTTATTATCATATCATTTTTCTGAAACAATATATTAATATTTCCCATGATACAATTCGGATGCCACAATAAAATATGTGAACAATGAACACATTATGTGAACATCTAATACACTTGCACATATAATAATGCAATGTGATGATCACAATATGTGAACATTCTATAAGTTACATTACCCATAATTCAATTTGGCAATCAAACTAATATTTATAAAAATCAATATCACTTATTCGTTGAAAATATATTTCTGATTTTAAAATGTGTTTTCTATAGGTAACAAATCAGAAAGAGATGACTGAAATCCTAAATTTTATTCTCTCAGGTAAAAAAAATTCTTTCATTACTTTTCGGAACAAAAATTTAATAACTCTAAAGAAATGCAAATTTTTTAACAGAAAAATTAGGAATATCTAGCTTTTTTTTTTTGCAAGATGTCACAATAAATTGGCAAGGAATATTAGAACCAACAAAAAACAACATAGACCAATTACATAGACCTACTTTAACTCTTTTGTTTAATCATACTTAAAGCTTTTGCTGAATCTTCTCATCCGTGAAATGATTTAAATACATGTGTACCGGTATATATAAATTCGGATATGATATTTATGCGTGAAATTTTGATAAAATGTTGGCATCTTGACTAGAAAACAAAACTGACGAATAAATGAACTGTTTTTTTTTTTAATTTCATTTACATCTATTGAGTGTATGATACACATAATAAAATTTCTCAACAAAATCTTGGACCCAATATACAAACAATTTCACTGTCATATGTTTTCATCGCTTTTCTTCAGTTTTTCTCTCAGTTCATAGTTTTGAAAACAACCTACCGATAGTACATGTATAGTGGCACAAAATCTTACTTTCAATCTGACTCACAAAATTTTATTTGTGATCAGTTTTATATTATAAATATTTATCACAGATTTAAAACTCATAATTTACAGAAAAATACAATTTTCTTTAAAACATTGACATATCGCTAACAATCCCAAAAAATATTATATAAATTTATTACTTATAACTTGACCATATTTAAAAGGAGAAATCAAACTCTTGTCAATTTTGTACATGCACTTGATATGCCTTTTGAACTATTTACATGTAAATCATTTTTCTCATTTTAAATGTAACACAGCCATGTAAACCCAAGATAAAATGCTGTACATAAATTTACAGAATGATAGAAAAAAAAATCATATAACCTTTTTAATCTGCTGGCTTCCTCTGAGGCCTTGCAGTTTTTTATCTGTACATAGGAAACAAATTTTTACAAGCATTATTTTTCAATAAATTAGTGTATATCTATATGGATCCTCAAATGTCTTACATGCAAATTATGCAATTAATTGCATTTTAATAGTAAAGATTTTAATTTAGAATATTAGCACCATAATATTTAAACATTTTAAATACAGGTACATGTACATATTTACATAAAAAAAAATTTATTTATAAACCAAAAATATAATACAGGTTTGAAAATTTCAGAAATTAAATATCATGAAATATAAAACAAAAGAAGAGTGGAGTGATCAGGTCTATACTCAGTTAACATTTTTTCATTATTTCCAAGCAGTCAGTTGTGAGATGGTGGAGGAAACCAGAGGAACTGAACTGACAAACTTTCTCATACAAGGATCTGCCTTAAGTGGGATTTGAAACTAAGGTAGTGGTAGATGCCATTATTTGCAGGCATGTGAAAAACTGAGAAATTACAGAAAATAAATTACTTTTTATTTACATGAATTTATTCTACATGTTTCCATATTTGGATTGAAGAAAGGAAGAAAAGAATACTGAAATTTATCCATGCATCCAGTTTTCAAATTTTACTTTTTTACTTGACAGGCGAAAAAACACCATATACCATACAAAAAAAAAAAAAAAAAAACCCTCTACATTCCTGTCATTGCATATCTAACATATGATTTTGCAAATCAACACAATCCAGTATGAAAACTAATATTTGTGCATTTTTCATACTAATAAATTTCAGAAATTAACATATATTCCCTTAAACCTTCATGAAGTTGTTGATGAAAACATGATCTGTTCTAATAAATGCCCACCTAAAATTTAATAAGTTTGATGTAAATAAAACAAAAGCATGCAAATGAATTAAATGTCAAATAATACTAGAAATGCTATCTAGACCCTAAAACATCTTTTAAAATTGCACTGGAGGTGTTCGGTGTTGATCTCCCTGAACTTGCAGGCGAAGAATCAGCAGCTGAAACAGGTGTGGGAGCAAACAGTGGCAGTGTCGGAGATAAAGGAGCTGTGGACATTAAAATGTGAGGACTATGACTGGTCTCTTGTTCCCCTATTTTTAGTGGCATTGCCACATGTCGAGGTGCTGTAAAAGGATTATAAGCTGGTTTATTAGTTTCCCGTTGTCGTTGAACATCTCTGGCCATTTCTTCAGCTGGTAGTCTTACTGCTGGTGGAGGAGGAGTCGATTCATTCTCCAAAAATTTTACAAATAATTCCGAAAAAGACTAAAATCAAATAGAAAAAAAGGAAAACAAATCAATTCCATTTTTCTAAAATCAGACTTTAAAAAAAAAAAAACATCAATTTCATTTTTCCTGAACTGGTCTCCATTAATCAGCTGATCATCAAGATGGGAAAAAAACAGGATGAAAATAGGAAGTAAATTTTAAATTTGACTTGCAAACCTTTAATTACATCTTATTGCGTAACTGTTAAATTACTGAATTTCTTTCCTGAAGCCAGATATTTCCCCCTAAAAATGTTCAGAAATACAGAAACACTTAAAACACACCAAACCACCCAAACATTAAAGAAATAACAAATATCGTAGATCAACTTCTATTAACAGTTTTTGAAGAGACTCAGTTGTTTGTACTGTAAAGAACTACTGTTATCAGACTTTTGGTTCAAGATTATGACACAAAGGATGGACAATGGTCATCATAAGTGTCAAGTTTTTCCAAATTAATGTAAAACAGAGATAAGCTATCATCTTAGTACAAGTGTGCACAGATGGACAAGCAATGTGATTTCTACATTTATATGCGTTCCAAAAACTCTTGCGCTAGTTTAAATATTCCTTTTTTATTGTTTAAAATAAAACTCTACCTTGTCCACCTGGGGCACAGCTCTTCCTGCTGTTACTGGGGTCTGTGGTGGGGTGAAGTATGGTGTAGATGGCGTGGCAGGCTTTGGTCCAAATTTTAGAAACCCTGGTACCCATCCAACTAACCCTGCCTTACCTTCGACCTGTAATAAAATCAATTTGTTTTTTTTAAACACTGACAGGAAATTATATGCTTTAATACTGACACAGATGTTCTTTTCTTAAAAAAAATAGTTTTATAACATTGACTTAAAACAGAAATACAGCTAAAACTATTACCTGGACACCTCTATGTTGGAACGTTTTTTGTGGTCAGATTTTAATCGTCTCATTATTGCTAAATAAAAACTGTTTTTAAACCATACATGTCCCTGTGTCAGAGAAATTGTCTTTTATAAAGCATTTTATTGTTCCAAATTAGATTAACTTTGAGATGTCATCAGTTATAAGTGAAGTTGCAGAGATTTATACCTATGCAATGTGATTAACACTAAATAGCAATTAAGATTTCTGAAGGGTCACACCTACCATGGCATAATTCATTTTTTTTAGTTCCAATCCAAAGGATTCAATATATATATACAACACAATTCTTAATGGTCCAATTTTAGAACAGTCTGTAAAGAAATTTTTGTCATGTAATATTTACCCTTTCAAAATCTTCTGGACTAAAATTCAACACTCCACCAATTGTCACAAGAACCTGATGTTTTTGTCCCTTAGGCGTCGTAAAATAACCCAGAAATAGATTCTTTATTACCAACCTGTAAAAAAAAAGAAGAAAAAATAGTACTGTTCTTCAACAAATCATATTAAATATATTGACATCTGAATGACACATATTAACAACTATTACAACCCACATCAACTAAATTAGTCCTAGATCTTTGATTTACACTGTAATGACATCTGCCACATTTCTGTTTCCTACTTGTTTCATGTACCCACAGCAATCTCAGATTTCTGCTGTAACATACAGGCATAATAACATTTGACATATTTCTGCATGCTACCTATTACCAACATCGATCTTAGGTCTTTGATGTACATTGTTATAACATTTGACACATTTCTTTTTGCTACCTATATACATACATACATATATATATATATATATATATATATATATATATATATATATATATATATATATATGTGTGTGTGTGTGTGTGTGTGTGTGTGTGTTTTTTTAACTGTTTGTCTTTTTTCTAACAATTTTGGAAAAAATTCTTCTAAATATTTAAAGTGTTAAGAGTTTTTGAATTCTGACATTGTGATACACGTATATAGAACATCCTCAATTGCATTATAATTTCCAGATCTAAACTTTCAGTTTTCGTGTGAAACTCTCCCAATTACTTTTGACACATTTTTGCCTCATTTATTTACTATATAAACCTCAGACCTCTGTTTGTACTTTGTCAAAGTTATTAAAATATCTTTAGTGCAACAATTATGCATGTAAAGATTGATTTGATTGATTTAATCAACTTTGACATCCAAGTCAAGAATACTGTACTTATATCAAGAAGTCACCAGCTATAAGTGAAGTGGCAGAAATTTTGACCTTTGCAGTGCATTTAGGGCAATGTGCAAGGAGGGTTCTTTAGAGTGCCATGCCTGCCATGACATGCAGCAACAATTTTTAGGGTCTCCTCTGAAGGACCCCATAACTTTCATTTCTAAATGTCGAGTGCTTGGTGAAAGAACAATCACTACAAACTTTGGAATCTTGGTCAGACCTGACTTGGGGATCGAACCCCGATCTCCCACATATGAAGCGAGTGCTCTACCAACTTAATACATGTAAAGAGTGTCTTGCACTAGAAAAAATATATATACATGTATATACGTATGCCTCTTAAAATTAAGTTTCAGGAGGTAAAAATATCCAACAATTTACAGTTGTCTTACTTGTCAACTTTATTGTCTTGAGAAGTTATAAATGTCTTCAGTTTTTCCTCAGCCTCTTTCAGAGCACTCTCTCTTAATTGTACTGTAAAAAAAAAAGAATTTAATCACCGTGGTTATTATGATGATAAATTTTTTATTATTATTTATTTATTTATATTTATATTTTATTTGTAGAATTTCTAAACATCTGAATGACAGACTTTTACTATCTATTTATTATAAATAAAGTCTTAAAATAATTATTATTTGTAATAAATAAAGTCACATGCTTGCAAAATTTCTGAATATTTTTTTTTCTTTCTAAATTTAGCATATTTATATTTCTTCCAAATAAAGCATAATGTAACGATAAAAATCATATAAAAATTACTCAAAGAATTCAAGAAACTGAAAAAGCTGACAAGTTTTTAAGCAAAATAGCTACATGTAGATTAAAATTCAGGAAAATGTCGTAAACTTTAAATTAGATGTTTCAGAATTCTGTGGCAAACAACTAACTACATCATGCTGGTGATACTAATTATGATACATTCAAGCTGGAAAATGTATGATACCAAGATGTTATAAAATGTTAGAACACTTGACAACAAGATGCTATAAGTGGGGAAAATTCACAATACCCAAAATGCTGTCACTGACATACAAACTAAGAATATGACAAAAGGTACTGACTATGTAATAAACCATCAGTACCTGATGTAATACTCATGGTTTGAATACCTAGTACTCATGCATCCAACAAAAAATATTCCTGTGCTTTCATTGGTCTTCAAATTTTCAAAATCCTCCAATCAAATTTGAAGTGTAAACTTATTTTGCATATGAGCTGTATGGCACAAGGTAGCTCACCTGTACATTTAGTCCATAAAAAAATCTTAAAACATTTAAAACATTTGTTCATCAAAAGGTTTTTACCAACATTATTAACATTGGATGTCTATGCTCAAATGGAAAAGCTCTTCTATACTTTCAACAGGTGAGCTAAATGTTTCTCTTTAGTTGGCAACAAAATCCTATACTTTCCTTTAACCAAATGCATACAAAACATGAGGCAATTTCTCCATAACTAATACTTCAAACTGAACTAGAAAACACAGCGACATATAACGTACCAGACAAAAAGTTACCTTAAACTTCTTATTCACACACACCAAGTAGAAATATTATTTTTTTAACTAAAATGAACAAATATCAAAAAACAGCATTATAATTTAAACTGCATTGTTAAAAAAATTAATGACAACACACAAAATATTAATTAAAAATGATAAAACAAGTTACATGAATAAGCAAAACTTAATCATTATAACAATCAGCTAAGCAATACACAAAAATTCAAATCTGCTTCAAAATGCAAGTTAGAATAGGTTAAGTGATTTAGTGCGTTATGCTAGGTGTAAAAGGAGACATTTGCGTAATCTCGGCTAGTAACTTGAGGAATTGTTAGTGAAACTCAGAATTACCAGCTGAGATTATACAAACACCAACAAGTTGCCAAGGCAAGCCATGCTCTCCAGAAAGCTAAAATAAACAGGAAGTTGTAATCTGGTGCATCCTGGGAGAAACAAAGGTGTTTGGTGCAATCTTTGAACATCCAAATGCATTCAGGGATACTGATTATATTTTTTTAAATTTCAAATTTAATCCTGGTAATTATGTATGATACAAAAAGACTTTACATAAACTTGAACCAGATATAATTTTCCTGATTTTCATCATCATTAAAAAAAATAGCATTAACGTTTATTAAATTATTTTAGCAGAAAAACCATTTAAAAATCACTATTTACTAGTTAGTATTAAAGTAAAGTTTGAAATTGTTGAGTGGTATAAAAAAAATTAAAAGAAAGAAAAAAATAATAGAAGAAAATCAAACAAGAAAGATAAACAAAAAAATTAACCTTTTAAAACTGCCTCAACTGCCCGGTGCAAATTATTGAGAAACTGTTTCCTCAATATCTGCAAGTATCCGGAGGTCTAAAGACATCTCAGGATTACCTGCTGATATTAAACAACCAGTCACTGATATGTCATGTTACCGACAACAACAAACATGGACTTAATATCCAAGTTAAGCGAAGTGATGAAAAAAACAAGCTATTTAAAAAACAGATCAAGGAAAATGTTAAAAATTAAGCATTGCAATGAATTAGAATTTTATTCTTCAAAGCAGGTAGGCAAAGTAGCGAAAAAACTCCAATACCAAAATAAATTGTAAAAAAAAAAAAAACAAAGCTCAAATAAAAAAGCTAATCTGGCTGAACAAAAAACTTGGTTTGAACTGGGCAGTTTAGCAGGTGAAAAAAAACAGGAAAAAAGCTGTCAAAAAAACAGAAGTAAAAAACATCAAAATAATTGTGAAATATAAAATCCTTATATTTAGCACTTAATGAAAATATTTTAGAAAGAAAGAGATTGCAGAATATTTGTAAATAAACTTAGGTAATTATATAACATATAAAATGTATTTTTAGATATTTTTTAAAAATAAACTGAAAAATTAATATGTTGTTAATAAGATTTTTTATTCAGGTGAGTATTGTGTTAATTCAAAAATAAAAGTTATGCTGAATAATTTTCATTTTAATTCATGTATAAAAATTATTATATATATAAATGTATATAAAATGTTAACAATATGAAATACAAAATGCACATGCACAGTTTATGCCGTGCTTATGATGTGAGGATATATTACATTGTAATATTTAAAATGCATACCATATCATGATTCAGAAATTTCAATTAGTGTAAAAAAAAATCTAATATTTGTTGCAAATTTAACACTGGACTTTTTACCCATTTTTAAAAAAAAAAAAAAATTCTTTTTAAACTTACAATAAAATAAGATGAAAAAAATTTTGGGAATTAGATTGAAAACTTTTTAAATAATATTTCAATCTTCATTTATTTTTGTTCATTCTGTCAAGGGAAAAAAACAAATTGAAAAAAAAAAAACAAACTTCTGAATCAGTGTTAGAAAATCATTAATGGGAATACTCATATAAATTTGATACATTACTATCAAAATTAGAAGCAAACAAAATGAATTGACATTCAAAATAAATTAAATCCACTATGCTATGAATTACCAGCTTTCTCAAGTCAACACTAACCTTCTTCCTTTAATGCCAATATCGCTTCCTCTCTTTTATCTAATTTTTCACTTAAACGCTGAGCTGCCTCTAAACCATCTTCTGCCTCCTGAAGTTTTACCTATAATTTAATTCACAAAAAATTATTACCCAATTAAAATAAACTTCAAGATAAATATGTTTAAATATACAAAACATTTCACTGATCACATTTTTGTTTTCAGTGGCATCAGCAACCTCGATGACAAATCTAATCACACGTCCATGTAGTATGTCAGTTTTAGCAGGGGAGTATACTACTTTTTTTTTCATGTGATATGTGAATTTTGTAGGCAAGTCCTATCTGTTTATACTTAAGCATGCTAATAGTAACTTAGAGTATACTACTTTATATTTTTAATCAAAAGTCCATGTGATAAGTGAATTTGATAGACAAGCCCTAGTAAATTTGATAGACAAGCCCTAGTAAATTTGATAGACAAGTCCTAGTAAATTTGGTAGACAAGTCCTAGTAAATTTGGTAGACAAGCCCTAGTAAATTTGATAGACAAGCCCTAGTAAATTTGATAGACAAGTCCTAGTAAATTTGGTAGACAAGCCCTAGTAAATTTGGTAGACAAGTCCTAGTAAATTTGATAGACAAGCCCTAGTAAATTTGGTAGACAAGCCCTAGTAAATTTGGTAGACAAGTCCTAGTAAATTTGGTAGACAAGCCCTAGTAAATTTGGTAGACAAGTCCTAGTAAATTTGATAGACAAGCCCTAGTAAATTTGGTAGACAAGTCCTAGTAAATTTGGTAGACAAGCCCTAGTAAATTTGGTAGACAAGTCCTAGTAAATTTGATAGACAAGCCCTAGTAAATTTGGTAGACAAGCCCTAGTAAATTTGGTAGACAAGTCCTAGTAAATTTGATAGACAAGTCCTAGTAAATTTGATAGACAAGTCCTAGTAAATTTGGTAGACAAGTCCTAGTAAATTTGATAGACAAGCCCTAGTAAATTTGGTAGACAAGTCCTAGTAAATTTGATAGACAAGTCCTAGTAAATTTGATAGACAAGTCCTAGTAAATTTGGTAGACAAGTCCTAGTAAATTTGATAGACAAGCCCTAGTAAATTTGGTAGACAAGCCCTAGTAAATTTGGTAGACAAGCTCTAGTAAATTTGATAGACAAGCCCTAGTAAATTTGATAGACAAGCCTTAGTAAATTTGATAGACAAGTCCTAGTAAATTTGATAGACAAGCCCTAGTAAATTTGATAGACAAGCCCTAGTAAATTTGATAGACAAGCCCTAGTAAATTTGATAGACAAGTCCTAGTAAATTTGATAGACAAGCCCTAGTAAATTTGATAGACAAGCCCTAGTAAATTTGGTAGACAAGCCCTAGTAAATTTGATAGACAAGTCCTAGTAAATTTGATAGACAAGCCCTAGTAAATTTGATAGACAAGCCCTAGTAAATTTGATAGACAAGCCCTAGTAAATTTGATAGACAAGTCCTAGTAAATTTGATAGACAAGTCCTAGTAAATTTGATAGACAAGCCCTAGTAAATTTGATAGACAAGTCCTAGTAAATTTGGTAGACAAGTCCTAGTAAATTTGATAGACAAGCCCTAGTAAATTTGATAGACAAGTCCTAGTAAATTTGGTAGACAAGTCCTAGTAAATTTGATAGACAAGTCCTAGTAAATTTGGTAGACAAGCCCTAGTAAATTTGATAGACAAGTCCTAGTAAATTTGGTAGACAAGTCCTAGTAAATTTGATAGACAAGTCCTAGTAAATTTGATAGACAAGTCCTAGTAAATTTGATAGACAAGCCCTAGTAAATTTGGATAGACAAGTCCTAGTAAATTTGGTAGACAAGTCCTAGTAAATTTGATAGACAAGTCCTAGTAAATTTGATAGACAAGTCCTAGTAAATTTGATAGACAAGTCCTAGTAAATTTGATAGACAAGTCCTAGTAAATTTGGTAGACAAGTCCTAGTAAATTTGATAGACAAGTCCTAGTAAATTTGATAGACAAGTCCTAGTAAATTTGATAGACAAGCCCTAGTAAATTTGATAGACAAGCCCTAGTAAATTTGATAGACAAGTCCCTAGTAAATTTGATAGACAAGTCCTATCTGTTAATACTAAAGCATGTTAATACAATGTAGTAACTTAACAGTATATAACGAGGGAATCAGTTGGTTGCTATGCATGTGGGCTGGAGTTAAAGCCCACAGATGTGCTAGATTCTGAAATGGCATTAACATGTTGACCATTTTGATTTAACAGTCTGCAGATTAAAAGAATTTTTTTCGGGTGGGTGGGTTCGGTGGGGTGGGGGTGTTTGTAGCCACATTTCAAAAGAACAAACCTTTGTTTCTTCAAGTTCTTTCTCAAGTTTTAGGACTTTTTTTTTTAATGTTGCAGCTTCCTTCTGGTAATGTTCTACTTCTGTAGCTACCTGACATTCTTTCTCTGGAAAAGTAATATAGTAGTCAAATCTGAATCACAATTATGTGTTACAAAAAATAAATAAATTTTTAATAATTAAATACATTTTTAATAATTAAATACATTTTTAATAATCAAATAGATACTTAATAATTAAATAAATAAATAAATAAGTTGGAGTTGTCTGTGGTATATGTTTAACACTGAACTCCCTATCTCTGTAAAATTAATTTTGCATTTGCTTAGCTTTAAATAATTTTTTTAGAGTAACAGCCAGGGATAATAGAAGCATGTTCACATTTTCAAATTTACAGTATCCCTTAGCATAAAGTTTAACATTAAGCAGAAATTTGTCTCTTATTTATCAGTGGGGATGGCCTGTAGAACACAGGGTCATTTTCAAGTAAATTTAAACCCCACTTTGGAATATCTTAATGTGAAAACATTTGCTAGTTCTCATGTGGAAAATCAGTAGTTTTCTGCAGGCATTCTGTAGCAGTATCCCAGAACAGGTCATCTTGATATTTCATAACAAGTGAAAAAATCTTGATTGAGGATGTAAAACGTCATGAATTCACGAAACTAGGAGAAATGCCATAAAACAAAATAAACATAAGCGACATTTTTACCTTGTTGAAACTGTTCTAGCACTAATTGAAGATTAGCCAATGAGGAGGCATACTGCTGGCACTGGTCCTGTAGTGCACTGTACTGTAGATAAGCTTGATCTCTCTGACCTGCTACAGCATACAACTGTTGTTGTAAACTTTCAACCTGAACTGATGCATTCATACTAAAAACAAAACACAGAACTAATTCATCATGTAAATAAATATGGCAAACACAATATTGAAATAAAATAAGATATAATTTTATTTAAAAGTTAAAACCAAGAACAATTTACTGAAAAATTCATATACTTTTGAATTCAAAGCCCAAATTTCTTGAATATGAAAATGAATGTTTTCTTAAACATTAATCTTTACAAATCAATACACAAAGTAAAGTTAATGGTTTTTTATTAAAGTATGAAGTCAAGACAATTGATTGAGCTGTCAAGAGGGTTGATGGAGCTAAGATGACTGAATGGTCTAAAGTGTGTGCTAATGGTCGGACCACAGCACCTCTCATTCCTAGGTTTAAATCCCACTCAAGCAGATCCAAGTGTGAAAAAGTTGCTGAAGATAAATTTTTTCTTCAGGAATTCCAGTTTCCTCCACCATCCCAGAATTGACCACCTTGATATAGATGAAAGAATCTTGACTACAGAGTAAACTGAGCTTGAGAAAGCTGATATTTTCTTTTGACTTAAGTTTAAAGTACTCGACTCAAGAAGGTTGAGAATTTCTTTGACTGGATTTTAAAGCCCTTAACTTTAGAAGGTTGAGATTTTCTTATGATTGGATTTTAAAGCAATGGACTCTAGAAGGTTGAGATTTTCTTTGACTGGATTTTAAAGCACTGGACTCAAGAAGGTTGAGATTTTCTTTGACTGGATTTTAAAGCACTGGACTCTAGAAGGTTGAGATTTTCTTTGACTGGATTTTAAAGCACTGGACTCTAGAAGGTTGAGATTTTCTTTAACTGGATTTTAAAGCACTGGACTCTAGAAGGTTGAGATTTTCTTTAGCTGATTTTAAACATACCTGGCACTTTCTGCAGCTGTAGATGAAGACAAAATTTTTTCCTCTGCGGCAACAAGTCTGTTTCTTAATTCTTTTTCGCGTTCTTCTGCATCTAACGCCTCTTTTGTGTAGCCTTCCTCAATCTGAAACAAGCAAATCACACGATACACAAACTATCACCATGAAAGTAACAAACTGAGTTTTGAGAAAAATTCTACTTTGTATATAAATAATTAGTTCTTTAAAATGTAATAATTTTAAAACATATACTTGTACTTGCATATTATCCAACAAATTCAAATACCTGTAAAAATAAAGTAAGACCATTGCACAAAAACAATTTGTTTTGACCATTTAAAAAGTACAAAACAATTCTTTAAACTCAATCATTTTCATGGCATCACAATTTTTTTTGTTTGGTTGTTGTTGTTGTTGTTGATGTTGCTTTTTTTTTTGTTTTTGCCTGTTTTTAAGTATTTTTAAGTATAACAATTTTTAAGTATAACATTTAAAAGCAGTTAAGAAATTTAAATATCACTTTAGTACAGCGCTTAAATTGACTGCATCTTAAAAAATGTGCAATAACACACGATATAAAATACTGACAGATATATTAGTTATGGTACCTGAATTAAATGATTTCTAAGCCTGTCCAACTCTCTACTTGCTTTATTTTCCTTTTCTTTTAGCTTTTGAATCTGTAATTAAAGAAAAAAAGACTAAATGAAATATAAAATGTTATGTGTTACTATATACATAGCACAATAACATGTTTTAATAAACAGGTGTAATATGAGACCTATTTATAGAGTAATTTGGAGGTCATGGGTTCGAACCCTGAGTGGGTCTGACCAAAGACTTGAAAGTGGGTAGTGACTGTTCTTTCGCCAAGCACTTAGCATTACAAAATGAAAGTCACAGTTCTTTCAGATGGTAACTTAAAATAAACCAGGTCCCATGTCACAGTAGGCATGGCACAATAAAGAACACTGCTGTATAAAACCACCAGCACACCGCACAAGCAGAATTTCTGGACTTATGTCTATAGCTGGTGTCGTCTCGATATAAGTGAAATATTCTAGTCTGGGACGTCAAACACCATTACTCAACTCAACTCTACTGTAATAAGAGACCCACATCACTTTTCCATTATTAAATTTTATCTAAAGAGTTTTGAACAACATCACTGTCCACCACAACTTTCTTGTTAACAATATTATATCAAGTAAACTAAACTGAAAACTTCAATTCAATCTTAAATGTGTGACAATAGCAGAAAACAGGCCTTTATTTCTTCTTCCAAAACAAAAAAAATAAAAATAAAAATAAAAATAAAAAATAATAATAGAATAAAATTAATGGTTATGTACATTTTTTAAAGTCAAAATATGGCTTACAATAATCATAAATAACGCATTTATTATGTGACCTTAAAACCAGTATTACTGATACAATGTAATAAATGATTATACTGTATAATCTCTATAAAAGGCAGTGACAAGACTTACCTCCCTTGATAGGTCTTCATTCTCCACAAGTCTTTGTTTGATGGCCATCATTGCCTGGTCCCTTTCTTGTTGTAACTGTTTTGCTTGTAACATAATAGTCTCATTCTCTTTCATTAATTTGTCCACTGAACCTTTCTCTCCTTCCTTATCTTGAACAACTGCCGTCAAAGTTTCTACCTTTTCTTTCAAACTTTTCAACTCAAACTCGCGTTCTTGAAGTGTCAATGTTAACCTATCATTAGCATCTTTCATTATATGAATTTGCGACAATTTTTCTGACACTTGCTGATCACTAGATAAATGTTCGTTTTTGAGATCAGTCACTTCAGTTTGTAGACCTTGAAGTTGGAATGTTAAGTTATCAATTTGTTTTTTCTGGGTTGATAGTTCCATGTCTTTATTGGCCAACGTTTCTTCATATTCAATATTCTGCTGATGTAGAGACTGTATTTTCATTTCCTTTTCTTTATTGTTATCCAAGAACTCCTTCTGTTTTTCTTGAAGTCGTTTAATTTCTTCTAATTTTGTATTGTAAGAAGTGATATCAACTGACTCTGTTGCATTGGAATGCTGTAATAACTCACCATATTTAATTTCCAATTCAGTGTATTTTTGTTTATAATTGATCAGTTCATTTTGAGTTTTTAACAATGACTGTTTTTTATCTTCAAACTGCCTCATGAGATTTTCATAATTGTGACTCGTCTCTTCGAACTTTTCAGTTTCAGCTTTAATGAAAGCCGTCAAACGCTGAATTTCACCATGATATGCTAAACTTTCTTGATGTTTTTGATTCAAGCATGTCACTAATTGTTCCCGCTCATTTTGTAATGCTGTAAGCTGCTTTGACAAATTATCTTTATCCTGCATAAGCCCAGTCACTTCAGTACCACCTGACGATGTTTCTTGTAACATTAACAATAAAGTCTGATTTTTCTGCGTTAGAGCATCGATCTCTAAATCTTTATCTCTGACAAGACGTGATAAGTTTTGTAATGCTTCTCGCTGCATATCATCCATCGAGTTCTCTTTTTTCTGTGTCAACTCATGGTTGTCTTTTTGTAATTTCTCTAATGCCACTTTTTCTGCTGAGATGATGTTCATTAAGCGATGAACCTCACTTTTCAAGTTACTACACTCTCTTGATTTTTCATTCATGACAGCCATTATCTGTTCCCGTTCTAACTTCAAACTACTCACTTCATTTTCCAGCTGATGCACATCCACTAAGGTTTTGTCGCCAAGAATCGACTTAGATTTAGAATCTAACATTTTTAACAATGATTTGTTATTATTTTGTAACTCCGTGATGACATTATCCTTTTCCTGTAGAAGACTTTGTAATTTTTCCATTTCCTGGACAATGTTTTCATCATTTTCTACTGCTATTTCTCTTTCCAATTCCTCATTTTTCTCCCGAACTGTCTTGTTTTCTGATCCTAACAAGTTAGCTTCGATTCTTTTTACTCCTTCAATTTCAACTTCTTTCAATTCTATTGCACATTTTTCCACTGAATTAAGATCAAAATTAGGATGGATTTCTTCAGTTTCCGCTAAAAGTTTTTGTTTACTCGTATCCATCAAAGATGTTGCCCTATGTAATTTATTTTTCAGAAAACTAATTTCCTGATCTTTTTCGTGAGTATTTTGTTGTAAAAGAGCAATAGCACCTTCCTGAGACTCCAATTTTTCAGATTTTTCAGTAACCTTTTTGGTTTGCTCGACCAGTTGCTGATTAAGTTCACTTACCATAGACTCTTGATCCTTCAAGCGTTTTTGATAATCCTTAACAATATTATTTAATTCTTCGACCCTTTCAACCGATTTTTTCAACTCTATCTCTAAATCTGATAAATGTTCTAAACTCTTTGAATTCAGTTCATCTCTTTCATTACTATCTTGTAATGATCTATTTAGTTCATCAATTTCACTCTTAAGAGAGCTATTTTCATCCTGGATATCACTTAAACTGCTTTGGATATCTTGCAGACTTTCCAGGTGTGACTCCTGTTCACGTATCTTTCTTACATTAAGATCAATTTCCTCAGTCAATGAACTAACACTATTTTTTAATGTTTTAATTTCTTCATCTTTATCCGTTATAACAGTTTTTAAATCTTTTTGTTTATTTGATGATGACTGGAGGTTTTCTTCAATATCTTCTAGATATCCTTTCAACGTGGAAAGTTCACTCTCAAGTTGTGTAATTTTTAGATCTTTTTCATGGGATAACTGCATCAGTCTCTGATGCTCTTGTTGTATTGATGTCGAATCCATTTCCTGACTTTTCTGAAGTTCCTGTATATAATTTTCATAATGTTTCACTTTATTTTCGAGATTTTGTTCCGATGAATTTAAATCTTTTTCAAGTTCATTTTTTTCCGATTTAAGCAAGTCAATTTTAACTTCAAATTCATCATTTAAATCATTTAATTGTTTTTCATATAAATTTTTTTCCACTACAAACTGTTCTCGTAGCCTTGACAATTCTGACACCAATTCAGTATTTTCTTGACAAACTTGATCATACATTTCCTCAGATGCCATAAGCCTAGATTCTAATTCTTCTGTTTGTTTAATGGCATTCTCCTTCCCAGTTACACTCTCATTCAGTTCTTTCTGCAACTGTTCCACCTCAATTTTTTCACTATTACCCTGAGAATTTAACTGATGCTCTAGTGATTCGTTAGAACATTCCAGAGATTCTATTCTCTGATTTAAGTCATTGATTACCTTTTCCAACTCTGAATTCTTTTCTCTTATCTCTTTAATTTTTTGTATCTTCTCAGATATTTGTTCTTTGCATCTACCTAGCTCTGATTCCATGTCTTGCTTCTCCATGTGCATTTCATTCACTGCAATAGCACCTTTATGAAGTTTTTCTCTCAAATCTGATAGATCACCATCCCTCTTTTCGAGATCTTCCTTTAGTTTTGAGGCAGTGATTTTCAATTCTTTATTCTGATTTTCAAGCTCAAAAATTTTACCTTTAAGATTAGAGAGTTCTCGATCATGTTCCTCTAAATGATTTGAATGTGTTTCACTTTCATTTGGAATCTTTTGTTTTAATTCTGTCATTTCTTCTGACAATGACCTTATATTCTCATTTTTTTCGTCCAGCTGATGGGAAAGCTGTTCCACTTTCATGTTGAGACTATCCCTCATCTTGATTAATTGATCCATGGCTTCTTGATGTTGGTTATCAAGCTCTTCCAGACCAGCTTCTAGGTCATCCTTCTCTTGTTGTAAATCCATAATTAACCTATCTTTTTCATTAAGTATTTGTTGAATGTCTTGGAATTTCCTGATCTCAACTTCCAAACCCTCTTTTTCTAAAGCAAGTGTAGCTATACAGTCATCTTTTTCTTTAAGCTGCTGTTGTAGCTGATGAGTTTCACAAGAATCATCTAAAATACAAATGTTGAGAAATAAAACACTGAAAGTAACATAATTACTGATGGACAGGCCAACTGTATTAAAATCACATTCAAGATTATTTCCTTATTACCATCAATATAAAAAATAATGAAGTTGCAAATAATAAATTTTTTGAAAATAATGAACTAAATTCCAAGGTCCTGTTGATGTCAACAAAATATAAGTTAAGTTGCAGAAATATTTACCAATGCAAAGAACTTATCGCTAATCTTTTTCAAACATACCGACTAAGGTATAGAGTAAAATGGTACATGTAATATTAAAGAAATTTTGTTTTTTACCAATATATAATTTCTAATCATCTAAGGGCCTCAGTGTCCGAGTGGTCTAAAGCACATGCTTACAGATCACAGTGCCTCTCACCACCTGGTTTTGAATCCCTTGTGTGAGAAAGTTTGTCAGTTCGCTTGCCGAAGGTCAGTGTTTTCTTCGGGCACTCCAGTTTCCTCCACCATCCCAGAACTGACTGCCTAAAATAAGTGTTAGAATCTTGATTGGGGCGTAAAACACCATTACTACACTCCATTCTAACCATTTAATGTTGAACAAAACAACTTTCCTTGAAATTTGAAATCATTTAGATCTAACTATTTTTTTTAAACTAGAGCAAACACTTACTGCTCTCCTTTTTAAAAGAGTACAAGAAGCTTAGTTATGTGTCTACACATATTTGACAGAATACGTGTTTACACATGTACATGTATAATGAACATGTCCACGAAAAACTTGAATACCAAAACTAGTGCAGTTGTACAATTGATACATTTATTTATAAAGTAAGTCATGCTTATTTTACCCGATTTTTGTGTTTCCTGTAGTGATGCCAATTCTTTTTCCATATCAGCCTAAAAAATAATTTAAAAAAATCAAAATCAAAATAATTCTAAAATATTTACCTCTCCTTGCATTAAAATTTTACTTATGAAATTAGAAATAAAGACACTAAGTATTTTATCATAAAAAAATTAAAAACTAAGCAATTGAACATTCTAGTCAGAAAATGTTTCATTTATATCAATACATCACCAGCTAAAGCTTTATATAAAATATGTAAGTAGTATTGATATGCCTGTTTAAAACCTTAATATTATTATAAACAAGCTGATTACATCAAGATTGGATGGATCTGTGTTTTGTGCCCCAGCCAAGATTCTTTCACATCAGTTCAGGGATGGTGGAGGAAACTTGAGTGCCCAAAAGAAACCTATTGATCTCTGGCAAGCAAACTTCTACACCAGGATCTGCTCAAGTGGGGTTTGAACTTAGATGGCGAGAGGCAGTGTGATCGGTAAGAGTACTGGGCCATAAAGGCCACAGATTCCTTCAAGATTTTTACTTTGGTCAAAGCAAAGTCAGAAGGTGTTTTAGCACAAGGCCTTTTGTTCTAAAAATGTTTTACAATGTTAACAATCTTAAAAAAGTCCCTTTACGGAAAATTAAAAGTTGTCAAGGTTTATTCTAGGTTCCTACCGATAAATCATTATTCAAAATGATCAAACCTTTTCTTTAAGAAGTATGTCCCTTTCATTTTCAAGCTGGGCATTAGCTTGAGTCAACAGTTCCACTTTGTGGTCAAGTTTCTTAATATCATCCCCAATATCGCCACTGACTGAATCAATGGTGTCATCAGAATCACTTTCGTTACTACGGTCACTATGTGCGTAGTCGTGTCTTTCCAGTTCCAATAAACCCTTCAACCAAATGACCATTTTTTGTGTTAGGTATATACAGTTAGTATTTATATAATATACAGGCAGTTATATGAATATAATAATAGTGTACAGTCAAACCTGTCTATATACATATAAATGATCTCAGAAAACAAGATTTGTTTTTCTTTTTTTCAAGTACCTGTTTGTTGAATATTTTTGAATGCTTCATCAACAAATTTTCCCTCTGTTTGCAATTTACAATTTTCAAAACTCAAACAGCTTTAATGATTTTACTTATTTGTATGGTGTATGATTTTAAGAAAGTGTTCAATACTGGAGCTCACACACTGATCACCATGTGTTTATATACATTAGTATAGTATGAGTTTCTTATCTAGTTTTGATACACTCAATGATGGTCATATATATATATATATATATATATATATATATATATATATATATATATATATATATATATAGTGTATGTTTTCGTAAAAGTTTCCCCTCTCTCCTTTCGATACTAAAGCCCACAAATGGCCACTCTCTCAGGGTCAAAATGATTATATGATTTTAAATATAAATTTGTTTTTTTAATTTATTTAAAATCTATCTGTGAATTTGTTCTTTTATATAGACCAGGTTTGACTGATGTTACGATATATAACTCTAGTACAATAAAAACTAACAGATGATATATGTAAAGTATCAAGTAAAACACTTTAGTTTTATTTTTTTTGATATTTTTACATTTTTCAACATTTTTGTAATAATCTGTCAAAATAAACACCTGATTTTCTTTTTAAAGACCATGAAACTAGTGGATGGTAAATGCCACCAGATAGCTTTCAACCACAGATATACACACATATATATATATATATATATATTTTTTTTTTTCATTTTTTTCTTTTTTCTTTCTTTTTTTATTAATATTTATCTATTTATTTTTAATGGTCTGTATGAGAAAATGTTTGAGTTTCTTTTTTTTTTTCCTTTCAACCAGTGGTAAATGCCAAATGTTAGATTGTTCTTTCCTTTCCTTTTTTTTTTTTTTTTTTTTTTTTTTTTTTTTTTTTTTTTGATGGTCTGTATGAAATGTTTGTTGATTTTAAAAAGACCTTTCAAAATCAGATGGTAAAAGCCACCAGAAAGCTCTCCTACACAGATACATACACCTGTTATCTGATGGTCTGTACCAAACAATGTTTTAATATCTGAAAAGACCTTTAAACCCGAGGAGGATAAATGCCACCAGACAGCTTTCCCACAGACACATCATTTTCTGAACATTTCTCAATAAGCTTAACTCTGGATCACAACAATGACATAATAAATACGGTACCACAAAACTAAAGTGCTTTACATAATTAGTTAATTAAGAATTGATTAATTAATTGTCAGACAATGGATTCATGTTGTACATGTAATTATTTCCTATTTAGAATAAATTGTTTCTGCATTCTTTTGGTACATCTAAAGCTTTTTATTATCATATAACAGACGTTATTAAACATCAAAATATTGTGGAATATATTTAACGTTATACAAAGTTCTTGATAAAGTCAAGAAATCTGTGCACACATGCAAAAGAAAACTGAAGAATAAGATAAAAAGGAAAAAGATGTTAGTTGTTACAGTGCATGCTGTTAATACGAGGATTAAAATGGTCAGGACCCAGTTTCACAATCATTTCTTAACCATGATTTTCCTCAACTTAAATTTAGAAAATTTTGAAATTTTAATAATTTTGTTAATTCTTAACATATTCTTGAATTTAAGATCGTCAATCTGATTTTATGATTATAACAAATAAATTCAGTTTTCTTAAAAATTTTATTTATACTTCCAAAAAGGATTGGGAAAATTTTCTAAATTTATGTAAAGGATAATTTAGTTAGGGAATAATTGTGAAAGTGGACCAGTTTGGCTGTAGCGATTTGTATCCCCCTTTCCCTCTTCCTCATGTTAATTCACGGAAAGACAAACATTATGATCTAGTTTTTCCAAAAAAAAAGTCAAAAAGGATCTTTAATTTGGCCCTGGTGTTCTTAATTTATTCAGTCCTCTCTGCTTTCTCCCGACATTGTGTCAAGACTTGCATATATTTCATAAAGACATTTATGAAACTTTTAGTGCCCAGAAATATTATCTAGGAGGTCAAACTTATTGACAATTTTATTATTTATTTTCAATGAAGCTCACCTTTTTTTCTGTTGCTGAAGATTTAGTTTGACCTTTGGACTTTTGACCTTTACCCTTCTTTCCTTGTCTCTCCACTTCCATTAAACCCTTTACAAAAGATTTTAGCTTATAAATAACCCAGTCCGTGTATATATATATATATATATATATATATATATATATATATATATATATATATATATATATATATATAAGTGTGTGTGTAAAGCAAAGACAAGTTACAGAGAAAGTAGTAACAATTACAGAGATGAAATGGGTACCAGAGGTCTGCATTTAACCATTTGCTATGCACAAAAATAACTTATAACTAGAAATTCTAGGTCTTGAAATCTCCATTTTGATTTTTAAGTATGAAGGAATTTTCAAATGAATTTCAAATTTTCAAGGAATTAAATGCAAATACCGGTAATAAAGAAAAACTGATATAAGAGTTTTTTTCATTTCAAATAATTTTGATAAATTTAAATTTGAACTGTTTTTTTAAATAGTGTTGTAGCATTTGATTTATTAAAATAAAACAATGTAGAAAATTATTGACAGGGTTTGAAGTACAAAGAAATTTTCAAAAATTTAATTCAGAAATAAAGAAAAACCAGTTTAAGAGTTTTTTTCATTTCAAATTATTTTGTATTAAATTTAAATTTAAACTGGTTTTTTTTTTTTTTTTTTTAAAAAAACAGTGTTGTAGCAATCTTTTTTTATCAAATAAACAATGTAGAAAATTATTGTCAGGGTTTGAAATTTGAGCTAGTCTGCAGGTCCAATCTGTTAACTATGTTTATAATTCTCTATATGTATTGTGACATAAAATATTGAAATTATAAGCTACTGTCTGGCGAAAAATTCAATTTTATTTTGAAAACTTGAAGTGTTCTGAAAAGTACTGAACTTTCTGTTTGTGTCTCTCTGTGAGTTGTCTTGAATAAGCACATAAATTTATTATGCCACAAAAAAAGCATTAATATAATTAACAGCATTAATAAAAGCCCTGTTTATATATACACCTTTGTATCGATTCAGAAAAACATTGATTAAATAAAAAATATACACGTATAGGGGAAATTCAATTATACATAAAAAAAATCGTTTGTCAAAGTACTTTAGTACCGTTTCCTAATTTATCTTTTTGCTATGAATTTAATCTAATTAGAATATTTTATTACAAGAATTCCATGGATTTAAATGTCTCCCCTGGTTAGTTTTTGATTGAGTAGAAAATACATTACTTTAACATAAACTTTCACATTTTGACACGTCACAATGCTACCACTGCCACTGATGACAACACCGGGAAAGTAACACCTAAGTCTCGCCTTATGGCAATGCCAGACTCTACAATAATGACACAAAAGCCACAAGTAAGATGAAGATCACAAATGTGTGCATCTTGTATACAGACATGATTAATATCAATTTATACTTGTATTACCCTTTTATGGTGTAAAAAGCATAATAAAAAGGAAAATGATAAATATAACATCAGGCAAAGCAGAAAGATAATAGATGAAAGCTCTTAAATAAAAAAGTCAAAAGAAAAAAGGTTTAGTTTTTACCTTTTGAGCTTCAACAACATTTAGTGAAATCTCTTTTTCCCTAAGCTGTTCACGCAACTGCATTAAAACATCTTCAAGAGCCTCTTTCTCATTCTGCCAATCAGATTTGACGATTTCAAACTGACTTATTTCCTGTTCATATTTTGATATCTGGTCATTAAGGATGTTAACTTGTCTATCTAATTCTTCATTCTGACGTGATAGTTCTGAAAGGTCAGAGGTCACAGTCTGAACATCTGATTGGTTATCCAAATCTTCTTCAGGTTTCCTTGATGAAGATGACTTGCCTGTAATAAACAAATACAGAAACTTATTAATACAGTTAAATAGAATGGGATGCAAGAATGACAGAAATAGAATTCTAAACTATCATCAGGATATTTTTAAAAACTACAAAACCAGAAATTAGTGTAATTATTATTATGACTTTCATGAAAATTCTGAAAATGTTTCAGTAATTAAATAGAAATAATGACAGAAAAATTGTTGGGGCCAATAAACAAACAAGTAATCGCTGGTATTCTAGAAGATTGCTCTATTCAGCACTATTATAAGTTGTCTGATTCAGTCCTTCCTCCCCTTGCACTCAGCAATGAAAAGACGGAGTACCAAGTGGTTCACCTAGCTTCAGTATAATACAGCTTTGGGATTGGTTCGCTTGTCAGTAGCCTAATAACTCTCTAGGCAAGCACTGCCACCCTGCATATGTGCTAATACAAGGCAAATCATTTATACACACGAACGTGTTTTTAGATTAATCCTCGGAGATTAATTAACCTTCTTTTGCAACTAATAACTGAAAAAAATTTGCTGATCTAATGATAAAAATCATTACAACAAACCAAACTTAGTTGTAATCCAATAGACTTTTTAAAATATTTCTTTTAGATAAAACAAGTATTACACAGATATAAATGTCTCGCCTGGTTAGTTTTTGATCAAGTAAAAAAAAAAATTACTTTAAGGTTAACATAAACTTTCATTTTTTGACACGCCACCGCTGCTGTTGCCACCACCGCCACCGCCTACTATGACACCAAAAAAGTAACACATAAGTCTCGCCTTATGGCAATGCCAGGCTCGACACTTACTCATAATGAGCTGTTCCATACCTTGAAGATCTATAATCTGTTTTTGCAAGTTGGTAATCTTGTGTTCACATGTCTGCCTTTCTTCTGTAATGGTATGAATGGCTCTCTCTAATAAAACGTTCTGTTCCTGAAGTTCAACATTCTTTTTCTTCAATATCACATTCTCCTTTTCAAATGTGTCCATTATATCTGTAAAAATGTTGATAAATTCAATGAGTTGAGTTAAGTAATGATGTTTAACATCCCAGTCAAGAATATTTCACTTATAATAATTGGAGACGTTGCCGGCTATAGGCCAAAATATGCACAAATTTTGCCTGTTCGTTGGACTAATGGCATTATACTACAGCAGGGTTCTTTATCATGCATCACCTTCCGTGACACAGGACCTCGTTTATTTTAAGTTCCCATCTGAAAGAACCATGTCTTTCATTTCGTAATGCCAAGTGCTTGGCGAAAGAACAGTCACTATCCACTTAAAAGTCTTGGGTCAGACCCGGTCGGGGGTTCGAATCCTCGATCTCCCACTTACGGAGCGAGCATTACCAACTGAGCTACTGCAGTGGTGATAAATTCAATGAAGAAATAACATTATGATATTGTTTTTCTGTTTTCATAAAAAAAATCATACCCGTCTCAAAAACTACCTGTTTACTGAGCTAGGAATATTTTAACTCAATCAGGGTTAGCTCTGGCTCTTGTAAAACAGGAGCCAATAATTATTTAACTCATGTCAACTTTTTAACAGATCTTGAATAACAAAATGTATATAATTACAGGTCTGTTAAAATCATAAATTTATCATCATCAGAACGGATGAGTCACTTGAATATTTTAATCTAAATACTGTACAATGAACAATTTTTATATTAGTTATGAGAAGTTATGTATCATGTTATTAGTAATCTTTTATCGAGTGGCATATACTGTAAATGTACTTATTTTCGCGCAATCAAATATTAGCGCAAATGACATGTTGGCACTAATTCGCGCAATCATAAACTAGCGCACTCACGGTTGGTAGAAGTCAATTTTAGAAATGGACTATAATAACGTATCATAATTACTAGATTGTTTCTGATTTTTTTTTCTATTTTTTTTTTCTTGTTAAGAGTGTTCAAAATGTAAAAATGTTTAAATAAGATTTTACTGAAAAAATAAGGCGTGTGAAGTATAAAAATGACGTTTGTGTGTGTTGAACGGTATTTTATGCTTACTTTATTCGTACATTTTTTTTAAATTTAGTGAATTAAATCGTTAACTATTGGTTTGAAGTCTAACGTGCATTGATTCGGTTATAATGCGCTTTGATTGCATTTTCCACTGATCTTGAAGGAGCACCTTTGACATACATGGTGTTTTGAGATGGATAATCTTGACTTGACGAAACTAACGAGATTCAAATTTTGCGGGACAGTGTGAAAGGGATTGAAATATCAATGGTTTAGACGCGAACAGGTGGATAGGCGGAAAATCATAGCTTGGGTCAAGACGCCGCTCTTGACCAATCAAAATCTTGTTTGCATAAACGGTAAGGTCGGTTTCTTCCCTCTGTCGGTTGATTAAAGTGACATGCAAGCTGATGTTAATTGTTAATTAAACTGAATTCACAACACGTGTGAGTAGTTCTCTGTTTTTATTGATAATTCTACCTGTGATTATGATTTTGGATGCGCTAATGATCTGATACAACTGATAAGCTACTTTGTTTGCAAACCGACAAAAAAAAAACAAATGTGTAGATTAATTTCGTTTGTTATGATAGCTAATTTTTTTAAATGAAAATTAATAAAATCTTAACTGAGTTAATTAAAACGGGTAAATTATATCAAACTGAAACAAAACACTTAAGTAGACAAAAACAACTTCCTCGGATCATATACAAATCGACGATTCTGGAAATTTTTTTTGGGTCCCAATTTTAAATGAGTTGAAGCTTTTTTTAAACATCAAATTTTAGCTTAAAAACTACCTGCGTTAATTATACGGAAAACATTTATTCGCGGTAATCATAAATTAGCGCGATTTGTCTAGGGTGAAATTTGCTAAAATAAGATTATCGCTAAATAAAGTACATTTACAGTCGTACAAAATCTAAAAAAAAAAAAAAAAAAAAAAAAAAAAAAAAAAATCTGAATACTCACTAACGTTTTCAAAAAATTTCTTTTTGTGCCAATAAATTTTTGGGAAAAGTTACATAATATGTTATATACGTACTTTCATTGAACAACAAGAAATAAAAATGAAAGGAAATTTAAATCTTCAAAAAAGACTTTATGGTTTATGTGAAAATACAATTAATATAATAATTACCCTATCTACAGAACAAACAAACAAACAAACAAACACACACACATACACACACACACACTTACCTCCTGTTAACTTCTGATGTTCAGAATCACCCAAATTTTTAACTATTTCTTCTGTTTCTACTGAAGTCCTCTCATAATCTTTCTCCAGTTCCCCTAGAGAGGTCTTTAAACTCTGTTGCTGTAAGTTAAAGAGAAGCATATATCAAACCTGTTTAAATAAAGATTCCAAATTGTATAAATCTCACCTAGGTGTGATAATTATCATATTTAAATCCACAGAAATACAAAATATTCACTACATTGGTCTAAAATTGTGTACTTAAATAACCACAAATACTTATAAATAGATAAAAAAAAAAAATCCGAAACATACCATAGTGCTAATAAATTGCTTGTTACAACTACTATAGTTACTATGGCAATATCATTGTTTATATGTGAGTTTAAACAACCAGACAAAACACTCCTTGGACCGAAAATTTTGAGAGATGAAAAAACTGCTCTAAAAAACAACAAGGGGTTAACAAGGGTGTGGGCACTTACCTAAGAACCTTTACTTTAAATAACGAAACCTTGAAGGTTGAATTTGTTATTTCTGGGAAGGTGGAGAAAAAAGGAGTACCAAAGAAATACCAATGACTTTTAGAAAGCAATCTAAAAATCTGGCTGAAAATGATTTCAACTTAGCTGGTAAGAGGTAGCCTGATTTTTTAACAAGTACTTTAGAAAACTCGGAGGCCCCTTTTCTATTAAACAAAATCCCCGGTTCGACTACCTATTGCACATTTAATTGATGTACTAATTACAAGGTGGAAAAAAAGGTGTACCAAAGAAATACCAACAACCTTCGACAAGCAATCTGATAAAACCTAGCTGAGAATGATATGAACTTATCCAGAAAGAGATAGCATGATTTTTAACAAGATCAAGAAAATTTGGTATATTCAGAGGCCCCTTTTTCTATTCTACACATTTTATTGTACTAATTACAAGTTGGAGGAAATAGTAGTACCAAAGAATACCAGCGACCTTCAACAAGCATCCTGATAAAACCTAACTGAGAATCATATTAACTTAGCCAAGGATAGCATAATAATCAACAACGACAAAATAACTTGGTACATTCAGAGGCCCCTTTTTCTATCAAAGAACACCTTGGTTAGTTTATCTTATTACACATTTAATTGATGTACGAACTACAAGGTAGGTAACCTGACCTTCTGACTGGATTGGAATATTTGTATGACAAGGTCTTGTTTTTCCTCAAGTAGTTTATTTCTACGTTTTATAACTTCGTCACCCATTTGTCTACGCATTTCTTGTATATCGCCTAATAATTCCAATGACTGTGCCTAAAATCAACATACATATAAACATCGATGTTTTAAAAATAACTCAAACAATTTTTATGTTCCAAAAAAATTAATTTTTATTTTACAGATGTTTAGAAAAAAAAAACAATTTATTGTTCTTATGTTTATTTTCAATATTATTTACATTTTTCCCCCAATAATTTTCAATATTTTTTAAATTTATTTTTTTCAATAGCTGAAACATATAACAATAAGAATGTAAATAAATTTGAAATGATAAAAAAGTTAAAAAACATTTCAAATTCCCCCTTTTTTTTATCAAACCAATTTGAAATGAAATTCATATTTACGGTAATATTTGAAATTTTTGAAGATAAATACATTGTATTTGAAACGAGGAGAAAACAAGTTTCTAATTTCTTGAACTAAAATATCAAAATAAAAAAAGCAAGCTAAAGTAACAAACACCAAAATGCTTCAGTTTAAAAGTTTAAAATTTGATATTTATATATTATACTATGGGAAAAACAAGACCATGCCAAATCTATGTAGCTACAAAATGCAAAAGTCATCTAAATACAGCATTTGATCGAGAATGTCACCAAAAAAACATGTCATGTCCAAAACACTGCTATTTAAACAATGTTTTCCTAATAAGTTATTTTTTATCTCAAAATTTATCTTAATAAAAGTTCTTGTGTTTTTTATCCACTCTGAACCTAAACATGCTGTTGACCACATATAGACAGGTTGGTTGGAATGTGTTAATACCATCAATGAGGAAAATACAGGTGGTGACAGTTGAGTTGAATTAATGGTGTTTAATGTCCCAGTCAAGAATATTTCACTTATAATTTGAGACATCGCCAACAATAGACAAAAGTGCAGACTTTTTCCTGTGCCTTGTACTGATGGCATTATACAGCATGTTTCTTTATCATGCATCACCTTCTGTGAAACGGGACCTTGTTTATTTTAAGTTCCCATCCGAAAGAACCGTGACTTTCATTTCATAATGCCGAGTGCTTTGCGAAAGAACAGTCACTACCCACTTTCAAGTCTTGGGTCAGACCTGGTTGGGGTTTGAACCCACAACTTTCACGTATGTAGTTAGCACAGTATTAACTGAGCTACCGCAGTGGTACAGGTGGTGACAGAAAATGTGGTTTGTTTTCTGGTACAAACTGGTAATTCAACTTGGCCACAAGGCTGTGCCACTTTTATCATGTTGTTTAACAAAACCCAGAGTAACAAATGACATTACGCTAAACCAGTAATTTGAGACCCAGTACAAAACCTATTGCATATGCTGTAGACCAGGATTGAATGATGAGAGAAACCTTTATGTTTGAAGACTAACAACTTTACCCCTTGGCAACTTAAGTTTGAAGACTAACAACTTTACCACTTGGCAACTACAGAAATATCAGTTTGTATGAAATAATCTATTCTATTGAGGTCAAGTAGTCCTTGCCAAAATGCTAAATGATGCTCAATGAACGCTTTCATGCATGCTTTTCTATATACATTTGAATCTATGTCACAAAATATAATCTACACAGAACACATAAAACTGAATAAAACTAGCACTAAAAACATTTATAACATCATACATAAGAAAGATAAAACTAAATAAAATTTGACCAAATTACTGAATCAAACTGGATGTGTAAAGAGTGCACATATTTGTCTACATTTAAAATGAACCAAACTGAGGGTTTTGTTACAAAACTTTTTGCTGTTAAGAGCACTACTGTAGTGTTAGTAATATTATATTTGGAAATAAAATAAATTTTTTTGTTAATTTTAAAGAAAAAAAATGTGTCAAAATATAAATACAACAAGTACATGCCCATGCTTCATTATGCACAATTATAAAAATGTTGAGCAAAAATTTTATTTTTCGTCAAAAAGTCTTATTTTTTCAAAGTAAAGTTGTGAAAACTGAACCTCTTGTCATTGAAGTATGGTCTACACTTCCCACTTTTAAGCCAAGAACACTTTCTCATAAAGGTCATACAAAACTTTTCCATTTCAGATTCCACAATCACCCAATCTGTTATGTTGAATATCTACACTAGTTTTTTTTCCACTTTACATATAATCGTATTTGAAAAAAATGCAGAATTATAAGATAAAGGACTAATCATCTTGTCATCTCTTTAAAGGGAGGCAACTCCTCATCAGACTTGAAAAGATGGTGTTCAACGTCCCAGTCAAGAATATTTCACTTATATCAAGACATCACCAGCTATAGGTGAGTGCAGAAATGTTGCCTGTGCGTTGCACTGAAGGCAATAAATAGCAGGGTTCTTTATTGTGCCATTCGACCTCGTTTATTTTAAGTTCCCATCCGAAAGAAACGTGACTTTCATTTTGTAATGCCAAGTGATTGGCGAAAAAACAGTCACTACCCACTTTCAAGTCTTGGGTCAGACCCGGTCAGGGTTCTAACACACGAGCTCAAACTTATGGAGTGAGCACTCTACCAACTGAGCTTCCGCAGTGGTCAGGTAAGAAAGAGCCTATTGGTAAAAGAATAAATTATAAAGATACTGTATAGTTTTATAGCTTTTCGATCTAAGATCTGAATAAAATTATTTTTGTTTTCTGAATCTTTACATTTCTGCTCAACATCTTATTTTTGTATCAAAAATCAGTCATTTAATATTTTGGATTGAACAATTAAGAAGTGAAGCATTATATACTCGCAAGACACAATATCTAGATGTATTTATATGTATGTATAAGTATATGATATGTACATGATTAGCATCCAGTTGGTCCAATAACTGGTATTTTGTGGTATCTAAACCACTGCAAACCTGTTTATATTTCTTCTGTAAACTCAAAATCTCTTCTTCTTTCTCTGAAAATAGAAAAAGAAAATATCATAAATATTTACAATCATACAATATTATCAAGATTAAAAATTCTCATAATCTCTGGGTTAAAAACACCATTTTATTTTACAGAGCTATTTAGTCCCCTCCCCCATTTCCCTCATCTGCAGCTGGCTACTTGTTCTTAGGGACCTGGGGACTTGGTGGCGGAGTGGTCTAAAGTATACACTTATGGATATCGTGCCTTTTATTGCCTAGGTTCTAATCATGCTCATGTAGAGCGTGAAAAAGTCAGTCAGTTTGTTTGGCAAGAGTTGGTGATTTTCTTTGGCACTCTGGTTTCCTCTAAGATTCAAGAATTGACCATCTTGACATAGTAAAAGCATCTTGACAGGGGCATATAACCCCATTACTCCACTCCACTGTACTCTTAGGTCAAACCCCCCCCCCCCCCCCATGCCTTCCAAGAGTGGATTTTTAATTAAATCTCTGTGGAGATAACTCTTTTACAATTTCCTTGCAAAACAGATACAATATTTTTGTTTTAAAGTCTTATATGAATATTTAAATAAACATGTTCTCAAAACCTCTTTACACATCTAAAGTGAAAACAGAAATGTATGAATTGCCTAAAAAATTTTAATGTCACAAACTGTGTTTGAACCTATAACCCTTATTATTCAAAGCCATAGACATACCATACCACATGCTGATAGCAGACCAATACTTTTTGTTAAAAGGAAAAACTTACTCTCTGTTTCTGTCTTGTACTGCTGAACCTCCAGTGTCAAACTCTCTATCTGTGAAATCTGGACTGACCTCTCTTCTTTTAATGCATCTATCTTAGCTTTCATGGATTCTACAGATTCTTTTAAATCTTTATTTTCACCTTCAACCTGAAATAGTACATATTTTCAGTAAATTTCACAATAAAAACTTTTCATCTACATTCTCTACATATACCTCTACATGCTCGAATCTCATCTCAACATTATATGCTGTAAAATCACAAATTGTGGGGAATATAATTTCCCAATTTTCATGAAATAATAACATGAAAATTTAATGCTGGTCAAAAATTACAAAGGCCCCAAATGGAATTTTTTGTCACGAAATACAACTGAACGAAATTTTCTCCAAATATTTCAATTTTCAAATTGCAAAACAACAAGAGTATAAAATGACAAATATTAATGATTTTACAGTGCATTTTCCAAAAGCACAGTTTTTTTTTTTGTTTTTTTTTTTGCCATAAGTTTACATTATAATTATCTGGCCCCAGTTTCACATTTTCAAATACTATAGCAATAGCATCGATATCTTAACTCTGTGAATGAAATTTTGACCTGGCCCCAGTTTCACATTTTCAAATACTATAGCTATAGCATTGATATTTTAACTCTGTGAATGAAATTTTGACCTGGCCCCAGTTTCACAATCATTCACTCAACTGAGTGTACATTCAACTCAAATATTCCCTTTTTTTTTCTCTCATGAATATTAAAAAAATTCATTCAGTTTTATGAGACAATGTTTTTGTTTTGTTCAACAAACCCACACCAAACAATTTAGATATAACATTAGATACTTAATTTTAACTGTGTAATGTCTTAAAAATTGACATTGAAATATTCTTTAATTTGAATTGAGTATACACTCTACTGAGTGAATGATTGTGAAAATGGGGCATGGCCAAAATTTCATTCACAGAGTTAAAACATCAATGTTTTTGCTATAGTTTTTATGATTTATGATCTTAATGATGTAGGCAATGTAACCCTTTTTCTTGAAAAAATATTTTCTTTAACTTTTTTAAGAAAAATATAAAAATGTGGGAGATAATTATATTTTTCAAGATAAAAGCACTATTTTAGCTGAAAAACACTCATTTTTGCAGAATGATGTGTTTAATGATTTAATTTTGTATTATGACCAGTTTTTAAAACAGGTATAAAAATTTATGAATGGCAGCATACCTCTGCAAAACAAACATACACCTCTACATTGTCTTTACTCTTACTCTCTAAATATGCTTTATCTCGAAGAAAATCTTTAACTTAAACACATCAAATTAATTCATATATTCATGTCTAATGAAAATTTTAATTAACAACTCACATCATAAATAATTAGGATTTTAACATAGATGTGCAATTAGGTGTTATTTAACATGTATAATTTAATTACAAAGAAAATTACCATTTTATTTTCAGTAGATTAGTCATTCATACTACAAGTATCATTCATTTAATTTTAAGAAGAATAATAGGACGCAGATCTAGGGCTCTTACTGGGCTTGATTTGGGGCCGAAATTGGGCCCCATTCCCAATGCAAAAAGGCTGGGTTTTTTTTCCAAATGGAACCTAGATTTTTCCCATTTCAAAAAAAAAAAAAAAAAAAAAAAAAAAAAAAAAAAAAAAAAAGAGAGAGAGAGAGAAGAAAAAAAGGAAACAAATTTTGTAACATCATATCATTTTGTTCAGATTTGTACATAATAAAAACATTCTAATTCTATGACTGAGGCACAGGTGGAAAGGGCTGTTCAGCGATATAAGAACTGAACTTTGCAATTTTAAAACTGTGGTTGCTTACATGTGAATGGTCATTAAAATGTTTGTTCAGGAAGATAGCTATTATATAAAACAATCTTTAATATAATAAATATAGTTATTAAAGCAATTATTACATAGTTTTTAAACTCTATTTGATTTTTCCAAAATCAGTCAAAACTACACTAATTTTCTTAATTCCATGGGCCCAGCCCCATTCCCAAAATGAGCTGTGAGAGCCCTGAGATCACAAAGAATAAAATAACTAGAATTCTTCAATCATTTAAGCACCATCCCATGTTTCTGATGGAGATGTTCTATGAAGGCCTGATGCATGACTCTCAACAATGAGTTGAGTTGAGTAATGGTGTTAAATGTCACATTTAAGATTATTTCACTTATATCGAGACATTGTCAGCTACAGGTGAAATTGCAGGAATTATGCCTGTGCGTTGCGCTGGTGGCATTATACGGCAGGGTTCTTTTTTGTGCCATGCCTACTGTGACATGGGACCTTGTTTACTTTAAGGTCCCATCCGAAAGAATTGTGACTTTCATTTTGAAAAAACCTAGTGCTTGGCAAAAGGACAGTCACTACCAGTGTTCAAGTTTTGGTTCAGACTTGGTCAGGGTTCAAACCCACAACCTCTCTGAACAAGGAAGATTGTTAATTATCTCGCCCTGCTATGTAAAAGTACTCCATAACAAGAATTTAACAGAGTTAATTGTCCCTGCAAGCTAAGTAAAATCATTCTTTGAGTGATAATTAACTCACCTGGTTTTTCATTTGTTCCATGGACTGAAGCTGGGACTGTAGTTTTGTGAGTTCCAAATTAAGTTCCTGCTCACTGTTGGAACTGGATTCACCTACATAACAGATTTATGACCAAAGATTTTTAAAACAAACAAAAATAAGCATTCTTCAATGTGGTCATATTAGATAACATTGTACTACCTTGTATTACATCAAACAGGAAAATCAAATTGTGAATAAACATGTTCTAGATCTGATTGATTTTCAAAATGTAAGGAATTTTACTAAATAGGAGAATTGAATATCAAAATGGTTCAATGGCTGACACGAGTCTGTTGATACTGGCATCAACACTTTTGGACTACAGCATGAAAGAGAAAGTTGAAAAAGAGGAGCTGTCAAAAGCGGGTATATCCTGCCAACACATCTAACATATCAAGTCTTTAACTACTGGCAGTACTTTTAAGTCTGAGTTTTTCTGTATATCATATAGAGATGTTTGGTTAGATGGTTGTAATGTTGTATAACATCACATCAGCATTTTTTCATGACTAGAGCAAGGTTATTAATCTTCAAGGATTAATCTTAAGAACAAGTTTGTGTATGAGATAGGTGTGAGAAAGTGTTTATTATGGTCTGCCTTGTACTAGGGAAAACTTAAAATGACATTTTGTTAAGGTGCTTGCTCACTAAGTAAGTATGTCACAGACAAGCATACCACTTCCCCGATCACATTAACCTGGCACCATGTGAACCAGTCAATACCTCATTCCCTGAATGTCTAGGGGGCTTCGATGGCCGAGTGGTCTAAAGCATGCGCTTACAGATCACAGCGCCTCTCACTGCCTTGGTTCGAGTTCCACTCGGATCCTAGTGTGAGAAAGTTTGTCAGTTCGCTTGCCAGAGGTCGGTGGTTTTCTCCAGGCACTCTGGTTTCCTCCACCATCCAAGAATTGACCTCCTCGAAATAAGTGAAAGAATCTTGACTGGGGTGTAAAACACCATTACTCCACTCCACTCCTTAATGTCAAATGCCAGGTGAGGAATCAGTATCTCATATTAAAGCCTTATGTATTTCTTGAGCCCCCTCCCCCCCCCCCACCCTTCCTGTGTTTGAGGTAGACACCCTACCATATTCACTCAGCGAACCTGATGATTAGGTTACCACCAGCCTCAATACTATGGCTACTTCTATGTTTTTCTCTGTATATGAAAATGTTAAAGAAATACATAGTTTAAGAGAAGACACTTACCAGACTGAACTTGGCGTTCCAGTTCGGAGATTTTTTCTTTATATTCTGCAACATCTGTTTTGATTTTTTTCCTAAGTGCAGAGAGTTTCTGTGAATGTACATCTTGTAAAGAAGCAATTTCATGTTGATGCTGTTCTTTATCACTGTTAATCTGTTCTTGTAGTTCCTTGTGTAAGAATAAGAAATAACTTTATGTTCAGCACATCTTTTCTTGCACAGAACAGAGCCAGATGGAGGGATTTTGTCAATGACCTAAGCTCCACTAGGAGTTAAAGGCCAAACTGAACTGAACTGACATCTTTTCTTTTGCAAAAAAATAAACTTCACAAATATTTTATTTCGATATATTTTACTTGAATTTGCAATGACCATCATCCAACAACACAAAAGAAATGAAATAAAGTATTTGAAATTTTTACAAATTAAAGTATATATTACTCAAAATTACTGAAATTTATTCATTACACCCCATCCCCTCCAGCACTTAAGAGAATTGAAGTCAAATAAAAACTTCATACATATATGCTCAATATCAGTTACAATTTGTAGCAAAAAGTTTTGAAAAAAATGCATACTGGTATGGAGCAAAAAGTATAACATCCAAAGGTTAATGCATAATTTGAGCAATAAAATTTGAAGGATGATGATAAAACATTCTTGATCTGTGTTCAAAAGCACGAACACAAAACAAAGTTGAATTAGAATGTATACTTGCGAGCAAGTATATGTCTGCATATCAGCTCGTTCACTCTCTTTCTCTCTCTCTCTCTCTCTCTCTCTAGGCGACAGTTGCTACCAGTTACACCTCTAAGGTGGTGTTCCGAACAGTGGAGAAAATTCCAAGAAAGAAAGAACTCTCTGGAATTCCTTGGTTTTAACCGAATTTCTTCGGAGTCCTTCCAAATTAAAAAAAATGGTGAAGAAGCAATGTTCCCATTGTCAATCCCTACCAGTTGACAAAATTTTAACCTTATTGGATATAAAATGAAGGAGGAGATGCCTCTGAAAAAATCTGTCAGAAATGAGGGAGAATGATAATAATAATAAAAACAATTATAATAATAATGATAATAATAACATCATAATAATAATAATAATAATAATAATAATAATAATAATAGTAAAGATTATGAGTAACAACAAGATGTCTACTCATATGCAGACATAACTATCAAACTCCTACTGTAAAGCATTGAAGGACTTCTGTTTTGTAAGTGACTATTTATACAGTTGATACTTACTTTGACTTTATTTTGTAGGTCTAGAATATCATTGGAAGAATCTAGCTTCTTCTGGGCTGTTTCATTTACTGACTGTAAGTAGAAGACATATTTATAATTAAACATATTATACAAATTTTCCAAAATATTTAGAACCTGGTCCATATACTTGCGATATGCGATGAGATTATGATACAGTGAAATATTTCACTGTTTCAAAATTGAGAGTTATAATAATATAATATATATATATATATATATTATATATATATATATATATATATATATATATATATATATATATATATCAGGGCTCCACAAATGCCAGTAAGGTCAATCAGGCAGTAGGCAAAGAGGTAAATCAATCCCCACCCCCCTTCCCCACGATTGGCATCTGTATAGTGTGACCTATCTGCACTAAATATATTAACTTCTCCCCCGTATAATGTGACCTATCTGCAATGTATTAACTGTCTCCTGTATAATGTGACCTATTTGCACTGGTCCTCTTGAAATTTCATATTAGACATAGCTTAAATAATTAGTACCAAATCCACAATGAGCATGTGTGATGATTTATGCACATTTTGTCACACATCATATTTAAAGTCTAGAAATGGTGAGAATGTTACCAGCAGTTACATCTATAATTCACAATGATTTTCATCACTTAAGTAAGAAAATAAGCTTCAATTATTAACACATTTTATATTTTAAGACACATTTATTTGACTTGATTGGAATTACTGGGTTTTACATCCCTGTCAAGATTCTTTCATTCATATTGAAGCGGTCAATTTTGGAATTGTGAAGGAAACCAGAGTGCCCAGAGATAACCATCAACCTTCAGCAAGCCAACTGACAAACTTTCTCACATCAGCATTTCCCCAATTGGATTCAAAACATAGTGAGATCTCTCTGATCCATAAGCACATGCTTTGGACCACTTGGCTACAAAGGTCCCACATTTAACTGCAACACTAATCAATTATTAAGATTTAAAAAAAATACATACTCCGATCTTAAACAACCATTTATATCAAGCATGTGACTCTCACATTCATATAGTTTTCTTTCATGTAAAATTGAAAGGTGATCCTGCCAGTGAAGAATTTTAAGGAGTGTTAAAAAAAAAAAGTTTTTAAACAATCACATCAAATGTGAATTCAACCAGGAAGTTAACGCAAAATGTACATGTCTATCAAACATAAAAATACTTCACAACTGGAAACAGGATGACAATTTATGATACATAACCAGGGTCCCTGCCTATTTCATATCTCACCTTATACTGTTAACAAGTCTGTCTGCCAGGATTACCTGTCACTCGAACTTATCTTAATATTACGTAATTTGTGATAAAAAGTACCTGTGCAATATGACTGCCATTGTTACACTTTTATCTTAAACATGTGTAAGGTTTCTAATTATTTAAAACATTATTTTACAAAGACTGTACTTATTCGCCTTATTCTGAAATTATAGTTTTCATTGTAATGCCTGGAATTGATCAGTGATTTTAAAACAGAAATGTTTGTTTTGTTCAATAATGTGAACATAAAAATATCTTAAATGAATGTAACAAAAATGATATCCTTGACTAGACTGCATTCTCACTCGTAGAGTGTCAGCTTTGAGAGTGGGAGGTTATGGGTTTGACCTCCAGCCAGGTCATACATAAGACACATAAGACTTGAAAATAATGTTTTTGCATCTGGTGCTGAGCATTGAGAAGGCACTGATATGACAGAAAACAACATTCAACAACTTAATCAATATCAGCTTTATAGTAACTATATAACCTACTGAACTACTGGAATTCTATATTTGAGCAGTTAAACATTTCCACTGACAAACGTTGGGTTTGTATCACCATTAAATTCTTTCAACAGTCAGAACAAAAAATCTGAGAAATAACACACTACATATGAACCACACTAATATACAGCAAAACTGAAAAAGGCTACACAACAGTCCTTAACACATTTCAAATAATGAATTACCATTTCAAACTTAAAATACATATCTCTTTTTTTATTTGAAATGTGAATGCCATAAATTCTAAACTTCCAACTTTTAAATGTGGATTCATTATTGTTGAATTTTTTTTTTTTATCTTAATATGACTATAACAAAAACAACATTAAAATGGTGCATTTAATTCTAAAAAAATGAAGAAATAGTTCTGAAGGTTTTTATGAATGAAATTTTGATACCATAAAGAAACTTATTTCACTTTCAATGGAAAACTGTGTATCATATTACGACATTTTTATTTAAATTTACCTGTAATATGCAGATGAATTACCGAGAACTGGAAACCTAAATTGTGGACAATTCCTTTAAAGTTCATGTAAACTATTATATCTGTATATTTAATATTCAGGAACCTTGCTAGACATATAAAAACATATTAAAATTTAAACTAAAAAAAAATCTTGATCATTTGACATACACCTGGATTTAGTGTGACTCACCACAGACTATCTGTTTATCTACTTCTCTATCTCCATGCATTACAGCATGCATGCACTTAAACTTATTTACTCAAACAAACAAAATAAAGTTTTCAGAGTTTGATATTTACATTTATATTTTTTTTTCATGTACTATACTTATAAAACTACTTGAATATAAGAAACTGTAGAATCTATGACTAAATTCGATATGAAATTTTTAATTACCATTGCTCTCAATGGGATTTTTTTTTTTTTCACAAAACTCAATTCCACTTAAATTTCTACCAATGGAATTTTGTTAAAAGGCAAAACCACGAAAATTTAACCCAACAAATATAAATGATTCTACAGTATTTCCTGATTCTTCTTGCATATTTAATTCTTAAAAAATTGAAACCTGAAAAAGTTTCATGCTGGCAAACATGTTGATATTGTTGCTTGTGTTGGGGGTAAATTTTTAGTTCATCACAAACAATTAAATTATCTTAAGTGAAGAAAAATTTTTTATAGAAATCTCGCACTCTGCACTGTAATTCACATCCATATTTTACACATGTAGCCAACAGACATGTTACCACAAATCATAATTTATGATGCATCTTAAGCTCAATCGGTAACAAAGAGATGTTACAACTTTCTTGATGATTAAAATAAAAAATAAAATTGTGTCATTGAAATATTCAAATCATTTAAAGGTCAAGTGAAATTCTGATATATCAAATGAGAAAATTAAAACAAAATACAATTTTTTAAAATAAAAATGCAAAATTCAGTTAAAACTCTGAAAATTGAACTTTTATAATACACATGTAGACATATATATCTATTAAAAAAATCACGTCAAACTGAATTTTGATATTAAAGATGTATGAATTAAATGTATACCTTGTAAAATATTGATCCTCTTTGATCCAAATTTTGTCCTTAACCAAGTATGACTCAGAACACATCATGGTGGCAGGCTATAGGTGTGTAAATATTTTAACATTCTCTTGATAATAAAAATCCTCCTGTCAAATTTATAATGCTTTAGATAAAGGATTACTTCATGTAACACGCTTGTCTCTCTTATAACTATGTCTATAGTGACACAGCAATGGCGGGACACGTGAAAACCACGCTTGTTATAAACCTGAACTCTAATATACAAGCTCGTAACATATTAAAACGCATGGAGAATGTTGAAACATTTATTACACAATTTCAATTCTAACGAGATAACATTGCACAAAGTTATGTAATATTTATGATTAAGATTTCAGAAATTCAAAGAATTAAAAAGTATCTTAAGACATATATAAGCTTACTATTCTTGAAAGATCAGGTATTTCTTTTCACTACATGGGAATGAATATCTATACAAATAACCCCTTCAGTAGCCTCTCTGCATTTAAAACTTAATGAATATGCTTCACTTTCCTTTTATTTACTTAAAAAAGAACCACATCCTGGGTCAACAGAAAGTTACACCTATAGGATTTCTGAAAAATCGGTACAGGCAGGTAAAGGTTAAAATCTAGAACAGTAAAATCCTGACTAATATCTTGGTAACTTGAAAGCATTTTCAACTAAGAATCAATAAAGTAATAAAATCTGACTAGTTTTCCTTACTTAATCTATATTATTGTTTAAATGTCCTTTAAAGCCATATATAACCTGTCTACAACTCAGCTGGCCAAGTGGTTAAGGTTCTAGACTGGCTCATCAAGAGCAGTGTATTGGAAGCCAAAGTGGCCTGAGTGATATGTTCTTTGGCAATACATTTAATTGCACATTGCTCTAGTCCTCCCCTGTGCTAAATGAATTGTTACTGGGTGTTGACCTTGACATGTCATCCTATCCGAGGTGGAGTGGAGTATTGTACTATCACGTTTCTTTACTACAACTAGTACCACAGGATAAGCACCATGTGGAGTGATATGTTCTTTGGCAATACATTTAATTGCACATTGCTCTAGTCCTCCCCTCTGCTAAATGAATTGTAACTGGGTGTGGACCCTGACACGACATCATATTCCACGTGGAGAGCAGCACTGTACTATCACATTTCTTTACTACAACTAGTACCACAGGATAAGCACCATGTTGAGTGATATGTTCTTTGGCAATACATTTAATTGCACACTGCTCTAGTCTACCCATCTGCTAAATGAATTGTAACTGGGTGTCCACCCTGACACGACATCCTATTCAACGTGGAGAGCAGTATTGTACTATCACGTTTCTTTAGTACAACTAGTACCATAGGATAGATGGGAATAGCTGCAATAATGCCGATTCAGTTCTTAACAAAAACTCACTCACTAGTACCATAGGATAAGCACCACGTGGCTAGATGAGACTTTATATGACTAAAACAGGCTAACTTTTTTACTGTCTTCTAAAGTAAGTTTATTAGCAAGTATGTCTCGGACTATATACTACCTCTCGGACCACTTTCAATATGGCTGTCACATCAAAAAGGATTTGTAAAACTGTATTGTGATATAAAAAATAAATTTTTAATTACATACTGCAAATCTTTAGAACTCTTGTGCCTTATCTTTGAAAAACCTTACAAATTGGAAATTTTCACATGAGTGAATTTCAAAAATTACATATGCAATTTAAATGAAAATGTACTAACTGTTAACAACATCATGACAGTGTAAAACCGCATGTTTTAATGACTTAAGCAACCGTAACCAACATTATAATTTTTCCTTACCACTTTTTTCATCCTTCTATGGGATAAAGTATGAATATTTGAAGGTTATTGACTTTATAGGGTGAATTATAGCTGACTAAGATTTTTCTGTCGTTTTGGAACCAAGCTTATGTGAGCTTATGATTTAGACAATCACAGATTTCATCATAGAAAATAATTAGATTTCATCATAGAAAATTAAAAGATTTCATCATAGAAAATAATTAGATTTCATCATAAAAGACAATCAGATTTCATCATAAAAGACAAGCAAATTTCATCATAGAAGACAATCAGATTTAATCATAAAAGACAATCAGATTTCATCATAGAAGACAACCAGATTTCATCATAAAAGCCAACCACAGACTCCATCATAGATGACAGATTTCATCACAGACTGTGTTTACCATGCAAAGTTTTTAACATTTTTGCATCTTGAGAGTAGGAAGTAGCCATGTCCTAAAACACCAAAAAAAAAAAAAAAAAAAAAACCAACAAGACTGCGGCCAATTTACCATATTATATTAAGCAACATGACCTGTAAATCCTGAGCTTATTCAACTCTCAATTCATCTTTTCTGTATTCACTCAGCCAGTTAATTTTTAAGTAACCACAGTTTAAATCTAAAAAGGGGATTTAGAATTACCTTGACTACAATTGCACATAGTATATACATGTACAAGGTTATACTTATATAGGCAGGTAACACTAAACCATAGCTGTAATTAAAAAATCTTCAGACTTATTTAATCTCATGTTTGGAATATTCAGACTTATTTAATCTCATCTTTAGAAATATTCTAAGTTTGAACAAAAGATGTATACACTCCCGATATTTTCAGTATTTACAGTAGCTAAGCTCTAAAAAATTTCAAAATTTTAAGTTACAACCTATAGACAAAGAATAAACCTTTTAATATATACACTTGCATAGCTTCAAGCTTTTAGAAAGGGACATAACCCAGGTCAGCATAGAAATCATATGAGTATTTAAACAATTTTAATATATATATATATAGATATATATATATATATATATATATATATATATATATATATATATATATATATATTCAAGAAAAATCAAAGGCACTAGCCAATGATACAATTAAACAATTCTTTCTGTATTTACAGTAATATACAATTTACAGATACATGTATAATAATATATATACGGATATCATTAATGAAAAAAAGTATCTATGTCCTTTATTTGAATAAGTGCTAGGGTCGTAAAAAAACATTATAAAAAACCTTACAAATGAAAAATAATACAACTCACCAGTCTTTGTAAGTCATGTAACCCTGCACCAACTTAAAAGCGTTATGACACCTTTACAATACCTTAAAACAGTAGATAATAGTGCCAAGTGCATTTTCAAAAAATTACGACCGCGACAGTGACACACACAGACAAGAATATTGATTAAAACAAGTACATGCTTTACCAACCTTAGTTGTTTAAATATGTCTATTAAAATCTGGCGTGGCTAATATTTGTGTAGACTAATACATCCTGATTCTAAATTATAAATGATAAAATAAAGAACTCGCATGTCAACAAATTCCTATTGCACCCTAACAAATCACTTAGGTTAACCCTTAATGTACAGCTTTAAAAGGAAATGAAAGATTGGAGGGGGGAATCTGTGACCTCTGACCCCTTCGTTATCTGGTACCAGTCCCTACCTGGTACCGTTTCTAAAAACTAGTTTACCAAGCATTTCTTCTTTCAATACAGGGCTTAAGTGGCTAAGATAACCTATTCTTGTTAGTTTAAATTTTCTGTTGGAGAACATTTCTCTATAACTTAGAAACAGGAAACTTCGCCATGATAAGATACTGCATGCTTGTAACAGTTTGGCTTATCTAGCTAAGGCTTCTGGGAAAACTTGAATATTAAGCCGTCTTATCTACTGATAAAGGCAATAATTAGGTTTGTATGAAATACAGGTAAATCCATTTATAGACCAAAACTTACCTGTCAAACATAAATCTTATAACATATTTTATGTTACCATGACGACCGAACACCCTGGATTACATAGATCACCAAAAATTGCATGGACTCTATTATCTCAATATGACAAGAATAGAGTGATTGACTCTTTATAATTTATTAATTCTACTTTGGTAAACAGTAAAAATTAATAGAACAACCTAATAATACCTTCCATTATGTGACACTGATTACTTAATTCATACTTCAACCTCAATTAAATGAAACTTGTTGCCTAGTAACCAATATCAGACATAAGTAATTGAAAAGATATGCTCAGAGTAGTTATAAGGTAAAACTAGTTATAATACCTTTCAGAGGTGTAAGGTAGTATTCTATTTATTAAATATTATATAAGCATCAGTATGTTTTGGGAGAGTAGAAATACCAATGGTGTAGGGTCCGATAAAAAAAACTTCTGTACCAAATACTTATGGTACAAGGCAGATAAAAATACAATTGGTACTGATGCAGGACAGATAATGATTATTGTGCAGGGCCAATAAAAAACTGCTTGTGCAGGGCTGATAAAACAACTATTGTGCAGAGCCAATAAAAAAACTTCTTGTGAAGGCTGAATAAAATACTGGTGCAGGACAGATAAGTTTATTGTGCAGGGCCAATGAAAAACTTCTTGTGCAAATCTGAAAAAACAATTATTGTACAGGGCCAATAAAAAAACTCCTGGTGCAGGGCCAGTAAAGCTTCCTGTGCAGGACTAAAAAATAACTATTGTGCAAGGCCAAAAAGCTGCTGTTGCATGGCTGATAAACATGCTAATAGCTGGTACAAAATATAAAAATCCTACCGGTACAAGGCAGTAAAAAATACAAGCACAAACTAACATATCGCTAGTTGAACTTGTCTCGGGTCAGGTTAAACTTCAGATTTATTAAACTTGATAAAGCATTCATAGTGAGGTCAAAAACTTCTGATGCCAAACAAAAAATCTGAGCTTTATCTATATAACCTTTCTAACTGACCCAAGGTTTCTTCGGAGAATCAGGACTTTGTAAATTAATTTTAAAGAGGCTAGGTTTAAAGGTATCAAGGAAATCAGTCCTGGGAAGGTCAAGGAAACCCCAATACCCAAAGAATTTGGCAAATGAACTGAAAAACTTTCTCACACTAGGATATGCCCAAGCAGGATTTGACCCTAGGATGTGAGAGGACTGTGATCTGTAAGCGCACGCAGTACCTGAGGCCCTCTTAGGAAGATACGAGGTTATAATCAAGTTACAAACCTTAAAATACAATAATGCATGCCTGCATGCCGATTTTGAGGAAATGTGTAGCATAAACTACATGCATAATTCTCATGACATAATCACTTTAACAAGTACATGTACTTTAAAAAACATAGATAAATGTATTACATAACTTTATCAAGATACAATTGTGAGTTCTTGTTGACTTAATAACAAAGAAATAATCTAATATTACTGTCGTACAATACAGGTACAGTTACTCACCAGCTTTAGAGAATAAAAAACGTAATATAAAATATCACATCAAACTTATATATTCTTCCTAAATACAGGGGCATAAAAACACATGCTTTCTTCCTTATATCAGGTTCAAAAACGGCCACAACAACTACCGGTATATAGAAAATTTTATACAAAAGTTCCTACAAAGTGAACCCAAGTACAAAATTTCTATACTTCTTACAAAACAAACTGAAACTCTAGGTCAAATAAAAAATCTGATTTGTAAAAAAAAAAATCTCATTAAAATTCAATGAAGTTGACCTTATATTTTGTAACAGTATAATACCTCTAAACAATGCACTGGACAAAAAAAGGATCATGTACTGAACGCACCATTACACATACAACATTGTACAATCTATTAAAGCTACATATACATCAGGGCTTAGTATAAAGAAAATCTATTACATGATGTTCAAATTTATTTTAAGTACCGGTAATAATCAAGAGGTTCATGTCGGGTGACCCAGACCTATGTCTGAGGCTCATGTTGGGTGACCTAAACTCTTGAGAGGTACATAATGCTTACAGATTTAAACTACCTTAAAAATTCATGATAATCTATTACCTGATGTTCAAATTTATTTAAAATAATAATCAAGAGGCACACGTTGGGTGACATGCATTTTTAGAGGTAAATATATCACAGAATTGAGCCTGAGGTTTACAGAGATCCATAATTTGTAATTAAACCTTTTCAGAGCTTGACAAAGGCTAGACTGGAGTTCCAAGAAGTTTTTTACATATATGTCATAACAACCTTTCAAGTGTGGTGTGAAATGTAAAAGTGAAGTTTCAAGAGGTTAAAACATGTATTATTACTGAAACCCTTTCAGAGCTTGTGTGACACTTAGTTTTAAGAGGTCCAAGTTTTATATCCAAAACCATTCGTGAGTTCATGAATGTAATTTAAGCTCTTCGAAAGAAGATCAAGCTGGGTGACCAATACAGTTCAAGAGTTTTAATGGTTTAAGTACAAAAACCCTGAAACAATGAAGTTAAATTACACACACTTAAATATTTGGTAAATATTTTAGTTACTATTTACCTATAATATGTCATAAAAACTTTCACTTGGAAAACATGTAACATTTTCTTTGACATTCATTCAAAGATGATATGAAAAAACAAATTTGAGACAAATAACTATGACTCAATATCTAAAAATTCATAGCATGATTTTTTCCCCTTAAGAATAAGGTTAACAGGTACAAAGCCCAGACAGACTCCAACTAATACTATCAGGAAATACTCTCGTATTTTTAACCATTAAAACAAAATTTTTCCTTTCTCGAAAATCGGTTTTAAACTGTGTTGTATCATTTACTCGATCTATAAATTGATAAAAAATAAAAATTATGCAGCACGTTTACGATTACGCTTCATCAGTAGTTACCGATATCAAATTCATGTAAATCAATGTTAGGGATTACGCAATCAAAATTACATCATATAGAATGGTAGATGTTTAAATACCTAGAATCAAAAAAAAAAAAAAGAAAGACAGAAAATTTATTGAAATAATTTATATGTACAGACAGCCAGCCAATGATATTAAAGGTAACTGTACTAATAAGACCATATGTTACTAAATATTAATCAATAGAACTAACTAAACATTAGAATGGAAAAGTGTGCTTAATCTTTATTTACATTGGTTTTATGTACCATATTTATCCTACCAAGGTGTACTTAGAAATTAAATCCTATAATTTTTATATTATATATATATATATATATATATATATATATTTCTATATTAAAATAAAAGATACTGATGTGTGCTTAATGATTTTATCAAATGTTCAAAGCAATTTAAAAGGGTTTACAAATTGTTTTTAACATACCAGTCTCTAGTTTGTGGGGTTGGGGACCTTGGTGCCCAAGTACCAAAGGGCTTCCTACCAACTAGGTTCAAAAGGGTTTACAAATTGTTTTTAACATACCAGTCTCTAGTTTGTGGGGTTGGGGACCTTGGTGCCCAAGTACCAAAGGGCTTCCTACCAACTAGGTTCAAATCCCTCTCAGATAGATCTTGAGAATATTTATCAGATTGTTTGCAGATAGTTGTGGTTTTCCAATGTGTTTAGGTTTACTTCATCATTCCAGTACTAACCTCCAAAATGTATGTGAAAAATTTTTTGACCAGGGTGTAAAAAAACCTTTACTTCATTCCGTTCTGTGTTATACAAACTATATTTACCTGACTGGTATGCAGTATGTTTTTAACAAACCATATTTAATCTATCAGTATCTATAGTGTTGTTAATAAAGTATATTTAACCTACCAGTATCTTGTCTGTGGTTAACAAACCTTATTTAACCTACCAGTATCTTGTTTGTGGTTAACAAACCGTATTTAACCTACCAGTATCTAGAGTGTGGTCAACAAACCGTATTTAACCTACCAGTATCTAGAGTGTGGTCAACAAACCATATTTAACCTACCAGTATCTTGTTTGTGGTTAACAAACCTAATTTCACCTACCAGTATCTAGAGTGTGGTTAACAAATGGTATTAAACCTACCAGTGTCTAAAGTGTGGTCAACAAACCATATTTTACCTACTGGTATCTTGTTTGTGGTTAACAAACTGTATTTAACCTACTGGTATCTTGTTTGTGGTTAACAAACCTTATTTATAACCCTACTGGTATCTTGATTGTGGTTAAGAAACTACATTTAACCTACTGGTATCTTGTTTGTACTTAACAAACTATATTTAACATACTAGTACCCTGTTTGTGCTTAACAAACCATATTTAACATACTGGTACCCTGTTTGTGCTTAACAAACTATATTTAACATACTGGTACCCTGTTTGTGGTTAACAAACTATATTTAACATACTGGTACCCTGTTTGTGGTTAACAAACTATATTTAACATACTGGTACCCTGTTTATGGTTAACAAACTATATTTAACATACTGGTACCCTGTTTATGGTTAACAAACTGCATTTAAAAAAAGTGTGATCATTTAGGTTTACTTAACTTTAAAGAAATCTTCTATGCTGTTATTTTAAGTAAGGCTAACATCCAAATGGGATTTAAGAGGTAATTTACTATAAATCAAATGTCATGCAACAGCTTATTGTCACAAATTTTGTATTCATATTTTAAAATATGATCAATTAAAAGCAAATATTCTTATGTTTGTGAATGTGTAACATGTGCTTGTAACATTCCACCATTTCATTGCCAATTAACATACCAATACAGGTATGATAAAACTGACCGGCCTAAAGGCCACAGGAATTTTCTTATGGGCTAGTTTTTTCCCCAAATGCAAATGGCATAAAAATATGAGGACTGATTTTTTTCTGGACTACTGGACTTTTTTGTGACGCATTACTAATTTTTTTATTTCATTGTTGACTAGTGGATATTTGATTGTAGACCAGCAGATTTCAAATGTTACTTTGTCCAAAAACAGTGAAGAGTACTTACCCGATCAAGGGCTAACGTTTTCCAGTGTTTGGATTCAGCTTTTAGTTTCTTTATTTCTTGTGTAAGGCGGTTAATATCATGTTGCATGTTAATGTTGTCACTAAAATCAAGATGGTCACCACTGAACTGCAAGCCATCATATCCTACAAATGTAATAAACATATATTCTTTTTATACAGCTATCTACAAAAACTTTCTCTTCATTAACCAATTCTTGCTGTAACGAGGGTAGCATCCTCAATAACTGAGGAAATAATCCTTCATCCTGCTCCCATACAAAACAAAAACTGCTATCTACAAAAACTTTCTCTTCATTAACCAATTCTTACTGTAAAGACAGTAGCACCCTCAATAACTGAGGAAATAATCCTTCACCAAGCTCCCATACAAAACAATAACGGCTTTCTCATTCTTATTGGTTTTTTGTTTTTTGTTGTTTTTTTTTTTTTTTTCATTTTGTGTCAGTGTTCAATGTAGACTGGGGCCTTGTGAAAATCACCAAAAAATAGCTTTGTCCCCTAAAAATACTGTCTGTGGACCAAGTAAGGGCTATTTTTCAGTCTTATTATTCTTGTTATTTACTTTTTCCTTGACTTAATACCAATTTAACAACTGGACCTAAACTGTTAAAACATTATCCCTGTTTTTTCCAGGCCTTGGCCAGGATGACCTACTACCATTACATTACTGAACTGAACACCGATGTAACATTTTCAAGTTTATTAACCTAATATCTTCAGGCCACAGTTGCCGAGTGGTTAACATTAGACTTCAAACTTGGCATCTCACAACTGTGGGTCTGACCCAGATCAACCACAAGTGAGAAAAGTTTTTCCATTTTCATGGACCCTCACTGATTGGCTTGGTACCAGTATCATGCACTAAGTGATCTGTACTGTTTATCTGCAAAATTGCCAGAGTTTAGAAACTACTGCACACTCACAAACCAGAAAATCCTTAAAAAAATTATCAGTAAATGATAATTCTTTAAATATCATAATAAAAATCAAACACTGGGAGAGAGAGAGAGAGAGAGAGAGGAATATTAGCATTATTTCCACAAATCAAACACAGGACTGTTTATCAGACATTGTTCTATATTCAGACTCCAAAGTTTAAATATGTTTAACAGGAAATAACCCATAATTCAATGTCAAAGTAAATATTTTATTTAAACACTCGACACACACACAACCATAACTAATTTATCATGCTCTGTAATATTGCCTTAACTTCTCAAATTTCAATATCTTCTAATTAGTCATCTTTATAAATTTTGTTTGATGAACATAATTTTTTTTTTCAAGTCACAGTTTGGTAAAATCTCCAAAATCATAGGCTACACAAGTCATGACTGTGCCATAATCTTTAGTTTTATTTGTCCGTTTTTAAAATCTACTAAGGTGTTCATGTATTCAAAGCAAATAAAATTAAAATATAAAGGAGAAAAAGACTGACAAGAACTGTGTGGTTTACACAGGAATGGTGGTGTTTGTTTTAACTGACAGAGGAAACTAGAAATCTGTCAATATTTTTTGGTGTACAGTCACAATTTAAAAATGCGACACTGATTTATGAATGTTAATGAAGCAAGTTGTGCATGGTTTTGCACTTGTAAGATCTAAGTCTGTTAGACTCGGCAATAAATTGTTCAGCAAAGAATTACCAATGAATAATGCTTTTGTGTGAATCTAAACATTTTTTAAAATTTCCAAAGACAAATCCATATTACCCATTTTGACAATGATCATGATTAGGACATGTGTCATGCCAAAATCCTGTAAGCATAAACAGCTTTGGTCAACAGTAAACCTTGTTATGGTCAAAATCTTAATGTCAATCAAGCAAAAGTGGACAGTTGGTGGCCACTTTGCTTTTTAAGCTTGCAGTTCTCGGATCACAGTGCCTCTCACTGCCTTAGTTCAAATCCCACTTGGGCAGATATTAGTGTGGGAGTTTGTCAGTTACCTTGGCAAAAGTGAGTGCTTTTCTCTGGTTACTCCAGTTTCCTCCATCATTCCAGAACTGCCTACCTCGATATAAGTTATGAAAAAAATTCTTGACTTGGGTGTAAAACGCCAATAATCCAATCCAATCAATCAGCAAACAAAAACGAAGAGCTTTAAAACAAGACAAAACCATAGCAAGACAGTTAGTGCTAATGAAAAACTACTCGGTGACCAATTGGTCTAAAGTGCGCCCTCAATGCCTGGGTTCGAATCCTACTCAGGACAGATCCTAGTGTGAGAAAGTTTGTCAGTTTGGTTGCCTAAGGTCTGCAGTTTTCTCCAGGCACTACGGTTTCCTCCATCATCCAAGAACTGACCACCTTGAAATAAGTGAAATAATCCTGACTTGCACATAAAGCACCATTAATACACTCACCTCTAATGCTGACGATACCTTAAGTTTTGTCATATTTTATAAAACTGAGCTAAAAAGCATGTAATTTCAGCACTTATATGATAAATTGTGTTAATCCCTTCTTGTTAACAATTAAAAGGCCCATTGTTTGTACCAATTAACCAATTATAAACATTATCAATAAAGTAGTGATGGGTTAAAAGTTCTATAATAATATTGAGTGCAAAAAAGTGAAATAACTTTGTAATGAGGAGATATGAGTACTTCAACTGCTGACATACCCAGTAAACAGATAAAATTCTATTAAAGAAAGCCATGATTCAGAAAAACTAGATTCATTCGAATAAGCACCAATAAATACAGGTACAATATTTCAATAATTTTAAATTATCACAAAGCTAGAGACTAATTAATGAGACTGTAATTAAGGTATGGGATATTAAAACTCCCTTCACCAAAGAAGTCCTGCATAAAAAAACTTATTAAAAATTTAAACAATGCATCATAAAGTTTCTATAAGGAGACATATTTCTTTATCTACTATGGTTAATGTTAATTTCAGACTTTACATGATTAACACAACTTATTTCATTATGTTAATTTTTTCACTTCTATCTGTAATTAAAAAAAGAAAAGAAAAAAAAAAAAACTTTTTAAAAATAAAAAAAAGGAGTGGAATGGAGTAGAGTTAAGATTTTAAGAACACTAGTTTTTCTGAATCATGGCTTTCTTGAATAGATTTTTATCTCTTTATGAAGTTAAGTGTTTAACACCCCAGTTAAGATTTTTTCACTTATTCAAGGCGGTCAGTTCTTGAATGGTGGAGGAAACATGAGTGCCCGGAGAAAACCACTGACCTTTGGCAAGCAAAATGACAAACTTTCTCATACTAGGATCTGTCACGAGTGGGATTCGAACCCAGGTGGAGAGAGGTGCTGTGATCCATAAGTGCACACTTTAAAACACCTGGCCACCAAGGCCCCTAAAAAAAGGGATTTGTTAACAAAAATTATCAATGTACAATGGTACTGAAAAATTGACTTCAGTTTTTGTTGTTTTTGATTTGATTTTTAAAAAAAAAAAAGGATTGACGTAAGTTTAGTTTTAGAAAATTTAGATGTAAGCTTGAAAAACTCCGAAGAGTTTGTATTTAAATTTTAAACATTTACAGGTGCAAAAACACAAGTCTCACAATCTCTTACCTTGCTTTTCTAATCTGTAGAAAAGACTTTAAACACTTGAGATTTTGTTGACTTTTAAGGTCAAGTTAAACACAAAAACATTAGCCAACTCTTATCTATTTTATGAGTAATAGCTCTGACAAAACACAGTATGAAATATGGTTAATCCCTCAAAATTTAAACTTCTTTAAACTGACGCTGTACTTTGAACTCTTGATAAATAACTAAGGTGCAAATTCACAGGTAGTCATGATTTTTATAGCTTATTAAAACTTTTTTTTTTCAATTCATTCTTCCAATTACTCTTTTTTGAAAAAAAGACTTCAAAGTACTGATTTTAAGCCCAGTCACAACCTTCTTTTAATTCTTGTAAAGAGTTGTAAAGGGAAATAACTCAAAAGGATTTCAAACTTGAACAAGATAGTATATCACTAATGTGGCCAACCAAGGTCAAATCTAATAGGTCAAGACGCGTAGGTTCAATAACTGTGCTACTGCTGCTAGTCTGCTGAGAAAAAATAGTAAAAGACATCAAAAGTTATAGGCTCATCAAGCATGTGCTTATTTATGGTTCAGTTACAAAAAGCAGCCAACAGTACAAGACTCGCCCTTGGCTGAGACACCATTCCACCATTAGGTAAACCCTGATTATTTGCCAGTTTCCCATTCATTAGACAGTCCATTGGATTGTAGAAATGTAAAATAACATGTTGCAATATTGTGATAAATTTGGGTTAGGTCCCCTAACCCCTTGAAACTTATGTCTATGTATTTAACCAAGGCAACCAGTCTACTTTGCAATTACTCTCCACATGCCTGTTTGGATGGCAGATACAAATTAATGTTCAAACATCACTTAAAGTTTAGCTAGCCATTTATTTCTAAGAAAAACCATCTTTGTTGGACATATCATATTTGAACTACGGCCAGTAACAATGATTTTATTTCAACTTTCCTTGGTATTTGATCTATATTTACTATTCAAAAATGATCAATGTGAAAAATATATAAAAAAAACATGAAAAATAAGTCATCAAGTGCCATGTTTTGTCTTAAGAATGTCTGAATCAAGAATCGGTTTAATTTCTATTCATGGGATCAACTAGTGATATGTCCGACATACATTGAAATCAACTTTATGCCATGTTTAAATGTCAAAACAAATAGATAATATGTTATTTAATCAACTTGACACTGGAAACTGAATTTAAATTACCATTTTAAAAACAAAATCATCGTATTAATAATAAATAGTAATATGAATGGTTGCTAAGATGCATTATTTATCTAAGTTTCATAAAAAGAGAAAAAAGAATCTACATGCAAAAAATCCAATTTTTTGGGCATGCAAATTCAAAAGATTTATAGAATTTGTGCATTTAAACGCACTTTGGTAAATCTAGGTGTGGAGGGAAATCAAGCAACTTTTCTATTGGATAAGAAATTGCTAGATGACACATAATACAAAAGATTTATAGAATCTGAGCATTTACATGCACTTTCGGAAATCTAGGTGTGGAAGGAAACTGACCAACTTTTTTATTGGTTAAGAAATTGCTAGATGACACATAATATGAATCAGTAAGCCGCGGAATAAACTGCACGTTATGTAGTTAGGCAACCTTGTTGTATATGTGGCATTTTATCTCCCACCAAGAAAGCTTTCATATAAATCAATATAATGCTATCTGGGTGTTTCCTTTTTTAAGCTTATAAAATCTAAAACAGCTCCAGTAAAATTTGTTAACGGAAAATGATATTTTGTAAATAATGCAAAAGTTTTCTCAAAAAAACCCTCTCTAAAAATTACTTTCTTTATACCAAATTTGGCCAAAAAAAAAATTATGTATATTAATTTATAGCTGTCCTGGATGTAAAAATTATAACTTTATTGCAACATAAAATGCAATGAAGATGACAATACCAGTATTTCAAATCATTTCAATTAAATTTGTTTTTGAATACTAAGAAAAAGAAAAAATTTAGTACCCGTGATTTTTACCATGTCATTTTTGGAAAAAATGGCAGTCTAGTAATGGACTTTGCCTTATCAAAGTGACACCATATAATATCTTACGTGTTGTGACAAAGTTAATAAAAATTTGTACCGTAAGATGTTCATTAAAAATAGACTACACCTAACTACTTAGGATGAAATTATATTTTAAAATGTTAATGCCTGCAAGTTAATTCCTTTAACAAAACCCTTCAAACTTAGTCTTTCCATTTTTGTCAAACCAATGGTGACACAAATTGATTTATATAAAAATAATATGACACTATAATCCCTTAAATCTTTATCTCTCAATATCTTCAGAAAGTCTGTATTATAATAAATATAATGCTGATAAGAAAACCCTAATCCCTAGCATGCCTCTGAAATAAAACCACAAATGTTTATGCAGTGGAGTGGAGTTACAGTGTTATATGCCACTAATAAGATTCCTTAACAAGTTTGTATCGAGTCTGGTTTTGGGTACTGGTCCAATCTCAATAAGGGGTTGAAATAAAACCACAAATGTTTATGCAGTGGAGTGGAGTTATGTGTTTTATGACTCAAATAAGATTCTTTCACTTGTAACGAGTCTGTTTTCTGTTTTCGAGTCTGTTTTCTGTTTTCGAGTCTGGTACTGGTCCATTCTTAACAACGGGTTGAAACCCTCAACCTTCCACTTATGTAGTAGACACACTCAAAAAACATGACACTGGCATTGGTATTAATCCTTTTACAAATTTATGAATCAAATTTCACCTTAAATGAACCCAAGATCTTAAACACATCTAACAAGTTTTATTAAAGACCTTGGGGGATAATACCCTCAATGATTAAGGACTTTGGTATCAACTAAAATATCTTCAAGTTAAAATATCTATTTGCAAAACTGATAATCTCCATAGCAACAATGTTAAGGTACACAATCTTAATGCAGTGAATAATGCACATCAATATTTAACCACAGTATTCGACAAATTTACTGATAAGGTGTCCCAAAATATCAGTGAACAAGAGCCATTAGAAGAACAGCATGGCCTTGTCAGCCAATCTACCCTCATCATAATCATAATACTATATGATTAGTGTTTCTTGCCCCCCCCCCCCCCCCCAAAAAAAAAAAAGAAAAAAAGAAAAAAAAAACCATAACTTTAGCAACTTCAAAATTTTTTCACTACTGTCAGTACTTTCTTCAACTTATTAGTATATATGCAATATATTTCTTGCTTCTTTTGTTATTTCATTAATGGCCTGCTGGCAAATCTACCCCATCTTAACACTATAGCTGAAAACTTCTTTACTAGACACTTATGGTATAAACCCAGAAAAATGATGTCAGCACTTTATGCGGGTGGCAAGCTTTTACACATGGGAAATCTATACAATATTTGTTTCTATATATGACCCATTTGCTTACCAAAGATTGGTTGTTTTTCTTCTTACACTTTTGTTTCTCAGAAATTTCTGAACTGAATACCTCGAGATAAGTGAAAAAACTTGACTTAGGCATAAAACACCATTACTTCCTTCCATCTCATGCTTATTTAAGCCCTAAGCTAAAATCCATAAAGATTAGTACATAGTAAGAATCACTTAATTAAATACAGTATAACCTGTAATAGCGTCCACCTCTATATAACGTCCACCTGTCTATAGCGTCCAGTCTAAAGTATCCCAAATCGATTTTACTATATAAAGACCCCCCTTATAGCGTCCACCTGTCCAATGCGTATAGCGTCCACCTATTTTGGTCCCGATCTGCATTAAATTTGTGTATAACGTCCACTATTCTGTTGATCAAGGGGCAGAACTCGTACTTTTCAACACAACCGGAAGTGTTGGTATCAGAGATTTTTTTCTTTCAAGTTTAATTTCAAAGCGAATTAATGTGTTTGACATGCCGACATTGTGTTTATTATTGCCAATTGGGTTTGGGAAGAGCGTGGATCGATTAATTACAATGGATATTATGACTCCTGGATATGTTTATAAAGATGAATGGCTGAGAACCGCCGATGTTTTCTTAACAGTTAACCGGCATGGTCTTGATTTTCTCAGACTGGACATGTCAAGGTGTCAACTGATTATCCTTTGTGATATATTAGCAGGGTAACAATCATTTACATCATTAGCCAATTAATAGAGTAAAACTGTAATAGCGAGAACCACGTATTTTGAGAATTTTGAAAATGTCAAATCTCTGTCCAGCTCGGAAAGCTTTAACATTAGAGCAACACGTTGAAGTAATCGGGTAGCTACAACAATTAAAATTTTTAAAGCATATACACTTAAAAAAGGTGGTGAGGTGTGATATACATCAAATTAAATATCTGTCAACTTTTGTTACAATTTAGTGGTAATAAAATTTATTTAATTTATTTAATATTTTATTTTTTTTATTAAATCTGTTGATTTCACTTGTAACAAGATGTTATCTGCCACAGCTACAATGGTTAAAAAATGTTTATAAATTTCTGTTACGCTCACTTATTTTCATGGTCAAGATTAATTCACTTAATATCAAGATGCAGTTTAATTAAAATGATCAAGTCACTTATTAAATCCAAAAATCACTGTAAATTGAAATAAATTATTAAATTTTTTTCAAGTTTTATTTGCGTAAGTTAATAAGTTAATTTAAGTAATATCTAATGTAGAATGATTGTGAAATATTCTGTTTTAAAGTCCTTTGTCAAGCACTGGTATGGCAAATTTCCTTTGTGTCATTTGTGACCCTGTATATAAAGTCCACCTGTCTATTAAGGACACTTTTGCCCAATCCCTTGGGTGTCCTTTATATACAGGTTATACTGTACTTCATAAAGTATTCTCTTTTACCAAGAGTTCATAATTTAAACAAGAGGCCCATGGGCCTTAACGCTCACCTGAGGATATGGCCAACCTGAGTATATATCCAAAATCATTTGCAAAAATACATAAAATATTCTAATATACATGCCTATAAAAAAGTTAATAGTTTTCAAGATAATTAACAATTTAAGTCTTTTTGATGCATCTATGACCTTGACCTTGAAACGTAAGACCTTGAACCTTAAGTCCGAATAATCGCCATATTAATTCCTACAATATTCTAATATATATGAAAATACAAAATGTTAATAGTTTCCAAGATAATAAACAATATCAGTTTTTTTATGCACCCATGACCTTGACCTTTGAACATATGACCTTGAGCCACATATCAAAATGATCATCATATCAATACATACAATATTCTAATATATATGCCTATGCAAAAAGTTAATGGTTTTCAAGATAATTAACAATTTCAGTCTTCTTATGCATCTATGACCTTGACCTTTAAATGTAAGACCTTGAATCTCATATCAGAATGATTACCATATCATTTCCTACAATATTCTACTATACATGCCAATGCAAAAAGTTAATAGTTTCCAAGATAATTAACAATTTCAGTCTTTTATGCACCTATGACCTTGACCTTTGAACGTACGACCTTGAGCCATATCAAAATGTTTGTCATGTCAATACCTACAATGTTCTAAAATACATGTCTATACAAAAAGTTTATAGTTTTCAAGCTAATGCACAATTTAAGTTTTCATTGGCAAAAAAATAACATTTCAGGGCCAACAACTCCTACATGTATTATCATACAGTTACAAAACTTTGTACCTTTTTACATTTTGTCATGCTGAACATTTTAACAATGTTTTGATATTATATATCTCTTAAAATTTTGAAGAAAATAGCCTAAAACTGCACAAATTACAAACTAGGTCAATGACCTTGAACTTTGACCTTGACTCAATTTTGAAGGTTATTTCAAGAAAAAGTAAAAACTGAAAACCCCATGTCAATATCTATTCATATAGTCAAGTTATAACAATTTGAAGCCATTTTACAAAATTTTTAAAATTAAACGCAAAAACGCGTAACCTAATTTTTTACCAAATTTCACGAAATGAACAATTTATAAGCTTAAGACCGTAGAGAAGCCAATTATCACATCAGATTTTTTCTACAATCTTTGCTTTCGGAGAAGAAGATTTTTTAGGTTTTTTGGAACCATAGGTCACCTTGACCTAGTTTTGGGAGCCAGGACAACGTCACGAACAAATCTGAATTGCACCGGCCCATATATGCATCTGACCAAGTTTCATTGAAATCCACCTTGTAGGTTCAGAAAAGAAGTCAAAATAAAAGTTTACACTGCGGACGACGACAGACAAATTTTGATCAGAAAAGCTCACTTGAGCCTTTGGCTCAGGTGAGCTAAAAAATATATAGTACTACTTACCACCACTATGTGTCTCTGCTCTGTGATATGAGTCTGTCAGTGATGCTTCGTTACTGCTATCATCAAACGAGGATGGTTTCAAACTTTGTTGAAGTGACTCATGTTGTAGCTGCTTCAGATCATTTATCTGTTTCTAAAAATCACCAAAAAAAACCCCAACATTTACAAAATAAATTCTTAACGAGATACCGCATTTTAAATGTCTTCAAATTTTGATTTAATTCGACCATTTCATCACAAAACGGATGTATTATTCTCTAGTTATGACTTGTACTCACCATAAATTCACAAAAGTCTAATTTTAAATAAATAAATAGATAAATGAATAAATAACCTTTCATAAATAAATAAATAACCTTTGATAAATAAATAAATAACCTTTAAAACTTTTAAATTTTGGAGTATAAGCAAAGTGGGATTTTAACCATAACTTATACCAAGTTTGGATCATATTCACTTCAAACATTAATTTTTTTTTTTTAATCTTTTTAAAGTTTTTTACCACATCTTGATTCTGATTTTTGATAAATGTGCTGTAATGTTCTTTAAGAAAAAAGCATATATGATAATTCTAATACATTTATTTTAAAAAAATACTTTTTACCAACCTCTTTCTCTTCCAGAAGTGTACGGTATTCACGAGATATGCTGTTGATCTGAAGTTCTGATGTTTCGGCTTTTTCTTCAAGTTCATGATTAATTCTTTTGAGCCTCTCAATCTAATAAATTAAAGGAAATATCAAAAGTAGTCCTTTTTTAAACTTCAATTTTCAGATCCATTTTTTTTTTAATTCATCTTTTTTTTTTATTATTATTTCATTATTTTTTTTTACCATATAGCATATGCCACATACAATAAGCTGGTTCAAAACTGGTATATAATTATATATAACAAATCAGGTCAAATGGCCACACTTAACAATAATTATTTTCAATCTTTAAGAATTCTTAAAACATGTATTGAAATGACATGTTGACATATGTATTTGTAAATAGAAAATCTCAACTTTTTAAATTTCACTGAGCAACTAATAATTTTTACCTACAGCCTGTATTGCTTAACCAATAATTTACTTTCATAAATTTTTTTTTTGGACAGCCATGCCAAAAACCTTTAACCAATTATCTTTCTTACAAAATTTGGTTCAATTTGGAGAAGATTTAGAGGGGGAAAAAAAAAAAAAAATGGCATCAATTGACTCGCCACTTGCATAATCTGTTAAAAAGGGGTCAACAAAGCAAAGCTTGTCTTGACATATAACTTTACAGAACCCATTATATATATATATATTTGAATGTTATACCTTGAAAACCATCTGCATAAATTACATGGGTTTTGACAATACATCTAGATCTCAAATGCCAAATTTGAATGAATAGGTCCATGAACAATTTTGTAATAGCTATTGATTTTTTTTTTTCAATTTATTGCAATAAGTTTGTCCTTGAAAATCAGAATACCACAATGGAAATAATTTTTGACCAATGATTGTTCTTATTAATTAAAATTTTGTTAAAACTCAGCACAGCAGTTTTGGAGAATTTAAAAATTTAATCACACATGAATGCTTCACAATGCCAAAAGTTTAGCTGGCTTCAGCCACTTAAGCTACGAGTTAAGCATTAATAAAGCTCAGCTGGCTGAAGCCACTGAAGCTTAGTTAAGCATTAATACCAAATTTCTACTAAACTTTTATTGTACATGTATTGTTATGAGTCTTAAAATCATTTTAAAATTTTTATACAAAATGCAAAACTGGCTAATTTAACCACTTGAAACAGGAAGTCTCGACAGGTAAAGTGGTAAATGATAAACTATCAAACTTATTTATAATGTTTATTCATCACACCCATTTCGCAAACATCCCCAAGAGACACACGATAAATTACAATGATATTATATCTCTGCATTTGGAATTGAGTTGAGTAATAGTGTTTAATGTCCCAGTCAAGAATACCAGTATTTCACTTATATTGAGACGTCACCAGCTATAGGCCAAAGTGCAGAAATTTTGCCTGTGTGTTGTGCTGATGGCATTATACAGCAGGGTTCTTTATCGTGCCACACCTACCACAGGACCCCTTGTTTAATCTAAGTTCCCATTCAAAAGAACCTTGACCTTCATTTCATAATTCCAAGTGCTTTGGGAAAGAACAGCCAAAACCCACTTTCAAGTCTTGGGTCAGACCCAGTAGGGGTCGAATCTACGACCTTCCACTTACGGAGTGAGCACTCTACCAACTGAGCTACCGCAGTGGTCTCTGCATTTAGACTAACATTGCTAAATAGCTTCCAGTTTACGACAAATTCACAATATCGGTATTACAAAACTTATAAAATTAATTACATAAATTATCCACATATAATGTCTTTTAAATCTGGATACTCTGATGAAAAAAGTTTTAGTACTTTGTTCAGAAATACACTTCATGTGTTGAGCAGTGAACAGAGTGGAATTAAGTTATTGTGTCTTAAATTCAAATTAAGGTTCTCACTTATATTGCGATATTCAGTTCTTGGATGGTCGAGGAAACTGAAACCAAAAAAAATGACAAATTTTTGTCATACAAGGATCAGCTTTATTGGAATTTTGATCTAGGCACTTTTGATCACCTCCTTCTCAAACACTTGGTCCAATCAGCAGTGAAGGTTTTAATTTTCGCCACATGTACAATCAGACAGGATAAGGTTTTTTTATTTAGGGTTTTGACCTTGAAAAAAATCTGCCAAAATGTCAAAAACAGACTAATAACAACGAAACAATGAATCCAGATTTCTTTTTAGAAAATAAAACAATGAATACCGATCTTTTTTCTTTTCAGAAAAAACAAACAAAAACTACTTTTTCTTTTAAGAAAATTAACAGGATTCGGCACTCCTGAGTCTTATTCATTAAAATTTCAGACATGAGAACAAATCAGAAATATTTGCATCAGAGATTAATTTATTTAGACACACAGATATTATATAATTTCTGTTAAATCCTATTTAAGACATTGCTGTATGTTCTAAAACAGGAAAGATCAACAAAAATTACGCAATTATCTGAAAACCCAACCCTTTTCAAATGATTTCTGAAACTCGTTATCAAACTCAGGAAAACACCCGACACTATTCACACAAGATATTGAATAAATATACCAAACCTTCACAAAACTTATGAACACTGGGATCTAGAATAAATATATGTTTCTTTGTACGGAATATTTAAACAACGTAAGGAAAAAGAAGTACAAGGTTTTGTTATCTTAAATTTATTTTGTTAGCACAAAAAAAAAAAAAAAAAAAAAAATCAAGCAGAAAGTTGTACTGATATGTATTTAAAAATAAAATTGCACTTGAAATTTATAACCAACATACAAGATTTTTTCGATAGTAGAATACATTAATATATTATAATGAAAATATTTTCATATAAATATACATTTTTGTCTTAATAATCCAATGCCTTCTTTTAAAAAATGAAACCAGTTTAAAATTAAAGAGTAAGTTCCCCCCCCCCCCAAAAAAAAAAAAAAAAGAAGACAATTTGGCCTAATTTTGACCTCTGTGTATGGAATACTGTAGACAGTATTATACAATATATTTTTATGTATGTAATATTTATCTTTTAGAAAATGTTACATACATGTATGTGTGCACAATTTCCTAAATGGACTCATTGATTTATCATTGTTAAATTAAAATTTTTCCCCTGAACCATGAAATTTTTGAGAAATGCAGTACTGTATCTATGGCAATAAAACATAGGCTATATTCAGCAGAGATGTCAGATGAACAGTATAAACTAGACCTATTAAATAAGAGTTACTAAAAACTTTAACACTGAACAGAGACACTAATGCTGATGTACAAGGATCCAGTCTTGTTATGGTTGTCCGATAAAGGCCTAATGAGGAAAATACCTCGCAAAGGTTCAGCAGTGAAAAACATACATCGACCAGACCAAGTTGTTCAAAGCTTCATTAGCTTAACCAAATGGTTAACAAATAATTAAATGTTGTGTTAGTCAAAATTTTTGACATTTTTGTTAAAAACTAATGCATCATTTGTTTTTATTAAACAGAAACAAGTTACGGGACTCAAAACCCTATGTATATAACTAATATGTATTTTATTTTAATAAGACATTGAATTTCCACTGTCCGTTTGGTTAAACGGAAGCGTTGTACCACTGGGTCTAGAAGAATAGAAATGGCTATATTTCTATGTTTTAATTAAAAATAAAATATATAAAACAATAATCCAGACAAATTTAATCTCTGAATTATTACATTTAATGTATGTATGTATGTATGTGTGTGTGTGTGTGTGTGTGTGTGTGTGTGTGTGTGTGTGTGTGTGTGTGTGTGTGTGTGTGTGTGTTATGTGTGGTGTGTTTGTGTGTGTGTAATAGCTGTACAATCTTACCTCCTGACTTTGTGAAGCAACAACGGACTGGAATTCCTTAATCTTGTCTTGTGCAATCCTGAGTTCTGTGGCTTGATCTGTAAAACAAACATTGACACAGTTCAGCTAGATAATACCACTACACCAATAATAATCACCTGTACTTACACGATAACCAAATAAGGCATTTCATGATTAAAATATCGTAGGACACTCAAGATAAGGCCTCGTTTTAGATTACATAAATTCAAGTATATTAAAACTTCATCTGTTAAAAATTTGAAAATTTATGTAAAAAAATTTCCAAAGTCACCGAAATTGAAATTTATTTTTCTTCTTGGCCATGATAAATGACCTTTACCATTTAAAACAGTATTCTGTATGTGGTTAAACAGTTAGCTATACTGGGCATAAGGCAGGTCAAATTTTGGTCAAAATCCAGCTTGTTTTAAAATAGAAAATTTCTATTTGATCATACACACAATATCATAATCTTCTTGACCAGACCAGTCTGGGTTATTGATTTAAACATTTATGTTGGTTTAGTTTACTTAACCATACTTATACACACAAAACTGTCCCACAAAAAGGTGTTGAAAAGGATAAAAATATTTATATTGTACTACGAGTATTCAATAGATCTACCATATCATGTTTTAAAGTGTGTGTGTGTGTGTGTGTGTGTGTGTGTGTGTGTGTGTGTGTGTGTGTGTGCATAGTTATAAATGCTTTTAGATGACAATTTAATATCTATGGTTTATGCCTTTAAATATTAATTTTAATTTTCCTTATACTCTATATAACAGTTACATTTTTAATTTAAATAATTTAAATTACATTGGTATAGGCATTACTTTAAGCTAAGACTGATCAGAGACTGCCGTTGTGCAATTTTTTTTTTTTTTTTTTTACAAATGTATATTAAAGGTGTCTGCATGTGCATTTACCTACATCAATTATCAACGTTATAAGCATAAACAAACATACTTAAGCATGAAGACAACTATTTTACGCAAGTTCAACTATTTTATGCAAGTTTCTTTAACAGATACATGTATATGCCTGCACTAAACAGCCTCATATTTTAAATGCTCTAAGCAATTTTAAATCACCTCTCTTTGGAAAAACCAATTCAAAATTATGAAAGATCAAATTATTTCTTGTGAACAACTGCCTAACAAGTACCCCATACGATATGTAAATGAGCAATAACGCAGTCATAAAACGAGTTGTACGCTGCTAAATATGCAAATTTCAATCTTTAAAAAAAAACTTGTTAAATGAAACTTACTTCAATTCACTTGGTGAAATCATCCTCGTGCATTTATAGCTTTTAGCAAATTTCAGTTCTAAATTCTACTAAGGAAAAATCATGTCAAAGGCAGCAAAATCTTTGAGGATATGCTCATGAAATAATAGCTGGAAAACCCTTTAGAAGACCTTATCATTGCCACGTCTACACCGCAAGTGCCCGGATATTCTGTTTGAACAGTTTACACAGAACTTGAGCAAATATTCTGTATCAGCTCAACAGACTTGTAAACCACTAAATCATAGCGTCTATATACAGCTTGACAGAAATGGCAATAAATTCTCTCATACTTTGGTAACTGACAAGAGCTAGCCAATCAGCTGCTTGAGTCACTGATAAGAAGTAACAAGACATCACAAACTTTACTGATAAGCTGCTTTTAACTCCTCTCAACCCTAGGTGTGACATGAAAAATATTGATAATCAAATCTAAAACCCTGGGATGTTTTACCTTTCAAGAGACAACAACTAGAACACAGTAAATCAAATATTCATGCACATACATGCAAATATAAAATATTTATATGTATATATATGGCAAATACTTTTTTTTCTCTAGAATCGGCACAGCTCAATTTTTTCTTACTTATTATCACTGAAAATAACAATGCATTTAAAATGTTCAGAAATTTCAACCCATTGCTTGTGCATTTTAGTTACTGATTTGTTCAAGTTTTTACTTTGAGATTGAAATCTGCTACATTTTTGTGAAAATGTGTTGATTAAATGGGGTTTTACATCCTACTCAAGAATATTTCATTTATATTGAGACGTCACCAGCTACAGGTGAAGTGGCAGAAAGTATAACAGTGTACAAAGCTAATAAACCTTAAGTAGTTTTATAATAAAAACAAATCACCCTTTTCATAAGGAATTTGTTTTCATAATACCGGTACATGTATATGCCATAACCTATATGCAGAGTGGATTTGAGATAAGTAATTGTTTCTTATGCTCTTGTCAAGAATCTTGCACTTGTATCTTGGCAGTCAATTCTGGAATGGCAGAGGAAATCAAAATACCTGGAGAAAACCATAGGTAAGGGAACTTACAAACTTTTTCTAACAAGGATCTGCCTGAAAGAGATTCTAACCTAGGTGGTGAGAACTTAAACCAGTTTAACAAGGGTTGTCTCCCCTTTCAACAAAAACTTGCATATGGAATAAGACTGTGTTTGCCATTGTGTTGCCATTATTCAGATTTTTGTAGGACTTTTAGTTATGTATAATTGAAATATTCAGATTATATATGTCACAATGTATTTTCTTTTTCAATTATTTAGAGGTCAGACATTGTATTGGTGTAACAGTTCATAGTGCAGCTTACCTGAATAAAGTGACCGTGTTCAAGAAGATGACATCAACATATATGTGACTTTGGAAGACTTTTAATAAATATTACAGATAATATATGTCATAAATAGAGCTCTTACACTATTTTGGCTTAACTAACCCTAGTGCACTTGACCTAAAAAATGACACAGATGCTAACTGACCACTGATCTAATCAAATCTTCTCTATACTAAATAACAATGACAACATCATATTATTTAAACTTCCTTTTGCTATCTATGAATTACTTCTCTATCAAATCATAATCAAGTGACCACATGCTTTGACCATCATGACAGTGTATGAAATTAGCTAGAAAGACATAATGGTCAACAGGGCTCTCAACTTTTAAAAGTTGGTAACCCAATGAAAAGTTAATGGCCCTGAAATATGGAAGTTTGTGTGTCTCTTTAATTTTGCCAATTAAACCTCATATTAACTATACTGTATGAATTGTTGTGTCTTTGCTATACTGTCTGTTGTACTAGTGTAAAGAATTGTTCATTAATGCAGATTTCTTATTATACTGAAACAAAATACCATGGATTTAGGCATTTTGAGGAAACATCCGCCTGCTGTAAGAAACTGCTGGTTAAACGAAAGAGCCAACTGAACTTGGAACTCTATGAAGTTGGTGACCCCAGCAAGAAGTTAATAGCTTCATGCTATCGGGCCAACAGTAATTTCGCACACTGCATCATGGGCTAAAATTCTACAATAATTAAGAATTAAAGACAACAATTTCATGTTACAAAATGTCAAACCACAGGAAATGAATTTCACCTAAAGTCTGTAGACATTACACAGATTTTTTTTATTTTTCATATCATACTTAAAACCAAGTTTAACAAGTTCAAGTAATAGGACTTCTTATAATGCAATCGATTTTTTTTTCTAAAAATAAAAAAAAAACATATGCAAATATTACTCATATGTAATGGAAGTATAGATTAATATCATGTTTAAACAACGACCCAGTACAGGGTTAGACAATTACCAATAAATGTCATGTACAACTTATTAAATATCATAAGAAAACATGACTTTTGTTTTTCATGTTTGTCTTGGTTTAAATACATGCATGTGTAACTTTAAATGCATAGTAATATGATGTCAAAGTTAAAAGACTTTTTACAATTTATTTATAGCAATATCTCATTAGCTATAACAAAATATGTCGCAATTATGTACAGTAGGTTTTTGAAAGACTGGATTGGATTGGATAAATGGTGTTCTATATTCTAGTCAAGATTATTTCAATAAAATTTAGGCAGTCAATTATGGGATGGTGGAGGAAACCAGAGTGTCCAGGGTAAGCAAACTGACAAACTCTCTCACACTTGATTCTACCCAAGTGAGAGTCAAACCAAGGAAGTGAGAGGTGTGTGCTTAAGACCACTATACCACCAAAACTCTGTTTTTTTAAAGAAATTCAACAACATATAACATTATGACCAATATCAAAAAACATTTTTTGTAAGACATTTACATCTAAATTGATATTGTAAGATAGTGTTTCCATGACAACAGAGAAAACAATTAAACACAGCCATTACACGTACCACATTGTATGCTTATAGACCCATTTTAATATGGCTAGTGACATTAGACCTCCCTCAACTAAGGTCTCATCTTAAACATTGACTGCTACAAATACTGCTGTAAAATCACTGATTTTTTATTTGTCCCATTTTCATTATTTCACACTCGGCATATCCAGGATTTGCAAGTGTCAGTAATTTAATAATCAACATACTTGATACAGGAATATCTCTATAACAACTAAAATTGCATAATGTGTCTGATTATGAGATGGAGGGTTTCTAAAAATACTATTTTAGTTGCCAAAGGCTGCCGGTTTCTTGAAGTAAACCAGTTTCCTTCGCCATTGCAAAACTGATTGTACAAACACATATATGTTTGAAAAAATTCTCTACTAGAATGTTAAACATTGTTCTAACATGCCCCTAAAACCTGTCTCATGACAAGAATTCCACAGATTTAAATGTCTCGCCTGGTAATCTTTGATTGAATAGAAAGTGCATTACTTTGACATAAACTTTCACATTTTGACATGCCAATGCTGCCTACGACGACACTGTAAATGTAACACCTTGTGTGGTATGTGTGTGTGTGTGTGTGTGTGTGTGCGTGAGAGAGAGAGAGAGAGAGAGAGAGAGAGAGAGAGAGAGAGAGAGAGAGAGAGAGAGAGAGAGAGAGAGAGAGAGAGGAAAGAGAGAGAGAGAGAGAGAGAAAGGAAAGAGAGAGAGAGAGGGGGGCGGGGTTGTGTTTCTATGGAAAGTTACATGGATTTGAAAACAAAAGGTCCTTTTACTTATACCTTAATAATACTGTAGACATTTTACTAAACAGGAACTAAATGACCCTAAGGTCCCATTTATTTTTTGAAAAAACATTTTTGACATTAAACAATCAGCTAAAACACTTTAAATATTTTCCCTTTAAAAATTATATACAATATACCTAACATACAGTCAAACCTGCCTATAAAGGCCACCCATGGGAATCAGTAAAAATGGCCTTTATGGACAGGTGGCCTTTATATACAGGTTCAATTAATGTGAATAAAGAACAGCTGGGATAGAATTTTATTGCCCTTTATAAGCAGGTGGCCCTTATAGAGAGGTGGACTTAAAGGCAGGTTTGACTGTACATTGAAAAACAGCATCAGCAACATCTAAATTCCAGGTAACAGCGACCTGAATTTGTCTTTACTCTACCATGTAAAAATATATTCAATTCTTTTACTGGAATAATTCATTTACATACTGGTATTTAGGTATGTGCTATTTTTATTTTCTGACTAATGAATAGGTACTTTGTTATACATGTGTAGGATTGTATCAGAACGTGTGATCTGTAATTTAAAATATCATCTTAAAACATTTCTATAAGATAGAACAAAGAATCTCATTAAACATGACTGCATACCTTAACTGCACCTACACTTGACCCCCAAGTTGGCTGAAGTTCATAATTACATAATTACATACCTTAAGACAAATAATTCTACAACTTAGGAAGAACATGTATAAACCTTGTTCTTATATGTAAGGTACACATATATGGTTTTTTTTTACATGTAAGGTATATGTTTTTTATAAACATGTAAGGTATGTGTTTGTTATATACATGTAAGGTATGTGTTTGTTATATACATGTAAGGTATATGTTTTTTCATATATGTTTTTATATGTAAGGTATGTGTTTTATATGTAAGGTATGTGTTTTATATGCAAGCATGTGTTTTATATGCAAGCATGTGTTTTATATGTGAGGTATGTGTTTTATATGCAAGCATGTGTTTTATATGTAAGGTATGTGTTTTATATGTAAGGTATGTGTTTTATATGTAAGGTATGTGTTTTATATGTAAGGTATGTGTTTTATATGCAAGCATGTGTTTGTTATATACATGCAAGGTATGTGTTTGTTATATACATGTAAGGTATGTGGTTGTTATATACATGTAAGGTATGTGTTTGTTATATACATGTAAGGTATTGTTTGTTATATACATGTAAGGTATGTGTTTGTTATATACATGTAAGGTATGTGTTTGTTATATACATGTAAGGTATGTGTTTGTTATATACATGTAAGGTATGTATTTTTTCATACATGTTTTTAAATGTAAGGTATGTGTTTTTTCATATATGTTTTTAAATGTAAGGTATGTGTTTTTCATATGTAAGGTATGTGTTTTTCATATGTAAGGTATGTTTTTCATATGTAAGGTATTTGTTTTATATGTAAGGTATGTGTTTTTGATATGTAAGGTATGTGTTTTTATATCTTTTTTATATGGTAAGGTATGTGTTTTTATATCTTTTTTATATGGTAAGGTATGTGTTTTTATATGGTTAGGTATGTGTTTTTTATATGTTATATATATGTTTTGATATGTAGGGTATATGTATGGTAAATGTGTTTTAAATATGAGGTATTTGTGTTTTATATGTAAGGCATATGGACAGTACAGGTATATACAATGTACACATATAAAAGTTTCCTGTACATAAATCAAAGAAAAAAATTGTCACAAGTGACTTGTTTACTAATGAATCAATTTAATTAACATTCCCATGCTCACTCAGTTATTTCATCATTTCTAATTTGTAATGACATGTCTGTAAAGCATGAAATGAAGGTACTTGTGGAATCTAAAAGTTTTAATAAAAGATTTCTCTCGAGATTCAAAGTATCTCATTGTAACAAGATGTCGTTAAGTGTGTCTGTGAAATTTTTGAATATTTTTGTCTCTATCTTTGTATCAGACCCTTACTTTTCAACCTGTAACAAATGTTACTTAACAGTTATCATATTCAATGACTAAATTGGTCATGATTTGGCACAAATTTACATATTTATAATGCATACAAACTGCTTTATATTACACTGTGTATACATAATTGTAATAAGTCTAATTGACAAAACAACAGAACACTAACCTCACAGTTTAAATTCAATACTTATGAAAGTTATGTGACAGAATGGTGTTCATAACAGAAAAGAGTTGAAAGAAAATTTGCCATCAATTTTAATATTAAGCACCAATATATAAGTTGTGATACAATCCATTTTAAAACACAAGGGAAGCAACTCTTTTAATTTTATCTGGTTTTTGTGTCAGATCTTAAAATCACAATTAAAAGGTAAAGGTTATTGAGGGCAAATATTTTTCAAATTACAAACATTGTCCGTTTTTCCTAAATATCATCGTCTCCTCCATGGCACACATATCTATAGTTTATCTGTTGGTAGATTGTAATGTTGTTTATCATCACATCAGCAATTTATCAGCTATTCTCAAAAAGAGCAAGGTTGTTAATCTCTAAGTATTAATGTAAGAAAACAAATGCCTGAGATGTGGGAGTGTGTTTCATAATCTGCTTTGTACTATCATGCACTCAGGGCCACTTTTTGGCATTGTGCTAGTTCAACAAGTCAGTATGCCACAGAAAAACACACAACTCCCCCAGTCACATTATCCTGGCATTTAATAAACCAGTCACTACTCTGTCCCATCAATGATAGGTGCTATATGAGAAAGCAGTATCTCAAATTTTAAAGTCTTATGTATGACCTGGCTAGTTTATTTTTACTAATAATAATTATCATAATATCACTTATAGACAGAGAAGATATATAGGGCATTTATAAGTCAATAGCAGTACATATACTTGCAAATTGATCAATAAAAATGTGGTGAATCTTTCAGCGGAACAATGTTGCTCACCTGGCTGCACATCTATATTATCAGATAACCTCAACCAAGCATGTTTAGATACTTGATGTTGATGACAACAATCAGGTGTATGAAATATAAACTCTTCAAGGTATATAGTGTAGGTGAGCTTAGAACTGATGTAATGGAAGCCATTAAGTATCAAACATTTATAAAAACACTTTTTTGTCTGTTGCCATGGTAATATTGTCTTTTGAATTTTAAATAATATTTGAACAAGAAACCCAATAGCACATGTATCGCTCAACTCAACTGACACTTTATTAGCATTTCAATTTGTGAAAGCTATGACAGACATGATTTTAATTTTATATATGCATCCACCAATGAATTTAAAAATGAATTTCATTCATTTTGGCAGTTACTTCAGACAAGAATTTTGTGAAAGAATTGGCTTTAAATAACGCTTAAGAGTATCCTTAAAAAACTTATTTTATGAACAATTTCTCAGAAAAAAAACTTGTTACAGCATATGTGAAAAGATTAATTTTTCTTTATATTACATTTTAACCTTTTTCTTTTTATTACTTTGAACTAAATTATCAGTATCCCATAAATAATCCATCAGTAGTCCATAAATAATTCTGTAATTTCTATTTATCTGATTTTTATTAATCTATGGTACCATGAGCAACATAAACCATTTTGGATATCACATTGCCATTCTGGATAATATTTTTTATCTGTTACAACCAGGGATTGATTTGTTTTACTAAAAAAGTTTATAACAGTTTACTTCTCTATTCCAAGAAGATTTTCGAAACTGACACATTATTTACATAAATTTGGAAAAATTAGTCCAAAACCATTCGATATCTATGTAAGCTATACATCTACTTTAATGCATCATATTTGAACTAAAAACAAAGGATGTTCTTTATCAAATTTGATCCAATGGTTTCAGAGGAAAAGATTAAAATTTATGGACCCACAGATACATGCATTGACATGCCCTCAGTTCAACTGGCTATAGCCAGTTGAGCTAAAATAAAAAAAAAAAACACTGTCCTTGGTCATGTTGGACATGGTGCATGTATATAGTAAAAGAGAAACTTCACTGCATTTTCCTATCAGCATTCCACTGCACACTTTAAGCATATATTTGTGTTGGGGCACCCACATCAGATTCAAGCTACAATAGCAAGTTGTTTTCTTTAGAACAATGTCAGAGAAACTTCAGATCCAACTAAGTTTTTTGAAGTGTTCTAGAGGACAAAGCTCATAGCCACATCAAATCTTGTTACAACTGTCAGTAGCATTCTAGTGCTCCTACAAGAGAGTATCATAGAGCTATATCAGATCCAGTTACAGTTTTCAGTAGAGTTCTAAAAACAGTTAAAAGTTTTAAGTAATGTCCTCAAGCAAAGTATCAAGAGTCAATTAGGTGAAGAGTAGCATCCTACAGTCCAAAGAAAAAATATCTGTGTACCAATCTTTCTACCATGTTGCTTCTTTCTAAAAGGCTACACTCTAGCCACAAGTGAATTCAACTACATTAGATTAAAACAAACAAATAATTACATGACCTGGGATATATGCATAAAAACAAGATGATGATGTAAAGAACCTAACCAATGATAACCATGTTGAAATCTGTTCATACAACAATATCAAAGAACAAATAGATTTTACCATCTTAGAGCACAAAGATAAAAAATCCTGATCTATGATGAAGATTGAAATGGTACAAAGGAGAGCAGGTTTGTATACAAAGGTACCATTTAGCACAAGTTAAGTGTGCAAGCCTGACATAACTGAAAGATTTGTTGTGTTATAGAATGTTCCAAATAAAATGCAGTCAATGTGAAAAAGTGAGTGGTGACTGCAGTGACCATGTGCATTAACTATAGATCATAGATGTAAATGGAGACTTTTTTGGTCCTGGTTCATATACCAGCAGTGTAGCAGAATATAATAACAAAAGTATTTTTCAATGGCACTGGGTAGGACTAGGAGGGGGTTACCGTAGATTTCTTTGTGGCCCCTGTCCAATACAACTCTATGAAACATTTTTGACTACTATTTAACTATAAAGGTCAAGGTGACTTTATTCAGACAAAATTAAAGTTTTGAAGGAGGGTACAATGACACTCTTTCCAAAAAAAAAAAATTACATGCAGTCAACAGGTTTAAAATGTTAAACAGTAATATGATACTGTTACAGTCTGTGCTGAGGGGCCAACAACTTATCCATTTGTCAACAAAGTCCTTTACAGCATAGAGAACAAATTGTCTCTTCTAGTCTCTCCACTCATTCGTTCTAGTAAAATATTTCATCATGGTTAAAAGTTCACCTTCTAGTACCCAGCAAATATCCCTGTTCCCCTAGGCTATGAACTAACCCTTGAAAATTACACATTTACAGTTAGGTCAGTCGTCATGATCAACAGGACATGTGGTGATAAGAAATACATATTGATGAGCCTTGACTGCAGACATATGTGATGCAGTTTAAGCATTCATATACGTACCACTGACTTCCTCGGTTCCTTCAGTCAAAATATCTTTGGTAAGATTTGTGAGCTGTCCAGTAAAAGACGAAATGCTTCCGCCTAGCCATGACATTATGGTTCAAAATCAGGTCATATCAACTGGAATTTCAATATAATGTTTCTAACAATAGCTAGTAGACTAAAAATCCATGTTAGTGTTCATTTTAACTTTATTTATAGCCATGTACACAATGCCAACACGACGGCAGCCATCTTCTTCAGTAACCGGAAGATTAAATTCGATGCATGATGGGTAATAATTCGTCTGCTTCAAAGTGAAAGTAGGATTTTTTGGGAAATGATATTGAAGGCGTATTATTATTATTGATAATGAAGTGAATGATATGCTGGATAAAAAGTATTTACGTTCTTTAAGCTAACTTAAAGACTTATCCATGTACAAAACAAATAAAATGATAGATTGTTCTTCTTTCACTTTAACAAAATAATATGCTTCCAACAAGTTGCATTATAATCAATAACAATTTGTCACTTATCTTTAAATCATATGAACGATTTAAGCGAACATACAACTTTTTAGTGACATTTAATCACGAGTCAGAATTTAACTAAAGCTCCATTGACTTTGTTTATAACATGTTATGTCGCTTTTAAAAATATATGTCAGATTGTTACAAACCATTTTATTTCTGATAGTTACTCAGTGTCAGGATAAGGCACTTCTGCATTGGTGGCCAAGCATCTGACAATCTTGGCCTGTACCACTGTGTGAAAGTAAAAGGCGGAGAATATATGCACGTAAATATCAGTAAAAAATCTATTTTTTAAATTAAAATGAAATCCTGGTGTAATTCCTTTTTGTACTTTCAGTTGTATATTGACTGTGACAAGAATATTTCTAAATAATATGCCACCATCTTAATCACCACTGTTCAGTTGGGAACATACACAAAACTATTTGTGGCATGTTGTTGCCATCTCATTTATGAAGTCTGTTGTGACATAACAATATTTAAACTTGGTAGGTTTTAACTGAATTGTACTTGACAAAACCCATTATACTATATATACTAGTATATACTCACGATCATATTCCTTTTTACTATATGAATTAGATGAGTCATATAAATACATGTATTACCTTACTGACACTGTAAGTAACACAGTTAGATTGTACAAACTATTCAGTTCAAAAGTAATGTTTTCCACTAATAATTTTTACTTAAAATGTTCTTGTTATTGTTTGTTTTCTTTTTTCATTTATTATTTTGTATTTTCTTTCTTTTTTTTTTTTTTTTTTTTTTTCTTTTTCTTTTTTTTTTTTTTTTTTTTTTTTGAAGTACCAGGGTACTTATAGACAGGATTTAGTAGATTTGCATTAATCTCCATTGCACTTATGACTTGAACGGAATAATAGTGTTTAATGCCCTAGTCAATATTCTTTCACTTATCTTGATGAAGTAAGTTTTTTGATGGTAAAGAATAATGGATGCCTGTTGAAAACCCTTACCTTTGGCAAGCATACTACAAAAACTTTCTTACACTACAATCTGCCAAGCCAATTGGTTGAAGTTTAAGGGACTTAAAATGCCCAGTTTTTATTTTGAAGAACTGGATAAAATTTTAAAACAGAAGTACATTTTATCAACCCATAAATTTACTATAGATAAGCAAATGTATGGTATTGTTCTTTTAAGTTTAACATAAATGAAATCTGTCTAAAAATTTCATAGTGATTATGACGGTATCTCATGCTGTCACATACCATTAACCAATATTGGTTTTCGACAAGTTTTACAAAAATTACACAGAATATCTTTTAAAAATTTTCTTACATATTTAATTTCATAATTATACAACAAATATATCAACTTAACTAATTCATCAATGTTAGTTTGACAATGTATAGAATTCATGTAACTCATAATATAAAATAAAAGTCAACTTTTTTTGCTCATTCCTTTACCAAATAAGGATGGAATGAAAAGGGTCTGTGAGCATCATTATTATTCAAATGTGTGATTTTCTAAATTAAATTTTACTTGTATATGCAAATAATACAAAACATGTATCAAATACTTAAAAACAGAAACAAAGATGATCCAATAACAATTTAAAAAAAAATGAATAAAATATAACCAAAGCTCAGCAACAACATTTTTTTCTTCTGTTTATTGCTATCAAAATACTGGTACTAATAAATATATTTTTTCCAAGCAAAAACGTTAATTTGATTTCATTTCAAGTTTCAAAGCTAGAAACAGACAATGTCAACTGAAAGCAATTATCAAAAATTTTAAATGATAAATCAAAATCAGCAATAAGGTAATATTAATTTTAAGCATCCCCAGAAATATCAATGATCGACTAGTAGTTTCAAAAATGTTAATGGTTTAAAGATATATTCACATAAAGTTAAAATAGATAAATTAAATATTTTTTCATTTAATTTGCCTAGTGAGTAATGAGAAATATTTGGCAGAAAATAGCAATTAAAACGTTGATTTCTGTAGTAAAAAAAATGAACCAAAAATCATAGTAAAATAAAAAATGTTTAAATGGGTTCAAAAGCAAATCATGTGATATTCACAATCCTTGTGAAGAATTACATGTAATTTTCCCACTGAATATAGAATCATGTACCTAGTTTGGAATTTTCCATAAATTATGATATCTGTAATATACCAGAAATATGTGGTGAGCAACATTGAAACTGTTTTGAAAGTTCCCTGATGTGGTACATGTATAATTATAAATCCAGGATTATGTTGTCATTGACATTTAAATTGTATTTAATGTCACTAATGTGGTTTTAAAAAAATTTACAATAAAAGTCTAGACAATTTTTATGGAGTATCATAAAGTATGCTGATTGCCCCTATTGAAGTCATAATCAAAATAAAGGCAAGCAATTTTTTTCTGTCACAAAACCAATGGAACTTGCCAGTGTACCACGTGATAAATACCTCTTAACATCTGTGTGGAAAGAAATGAATAACTTTTACGTAAAATATTCCCAAAAAAATGTCATTATTATGGGAAAACGTAACTCTATGCGATTCCATTGTCAACAGAAACAATTGTCCCGCACAAACGCTCTGAGGTATCAAGTGAAGCTCTGAGGACTGAGGAATTCCATTCAATAGACATTGAAGGTTTTAACAGTTAAATACTTCCCATCAGAACTGAGACTAAAGGTTTTATATAAACTTTCCCTTTTTTTGAGGGTTAGTAAAAAATGTGAAATTTGATGTCAATGAAAATTTTAAACTACCAATTTCCTCAATGGGATTAAATCTATAAAGTACGTAATTCCACAGAATTTTCTCCCAACAACATTATTTTAAATCTGCAAAACCAAGAATTTTTATCGCAATGAATTTAGTATTGTATACAGTATTGAAATTCATTAGATTTTCTTTAAAAAAAATTTTTTCAAAAAAAAATTTGAATGTAATGGAACCATGAACAATGCAAATGAACCATGTGATCAATACCTCTCAATGTTTGTGCAGAATGAAATGGATAATGTTAACGTCAAATATCCCCCCAAAAAAGTCATTATAACAGGAAAACATCACTTTATGCGATTTCATTGTCCAAAGAAATAATTGTCCTGCACAAATGCCATGAGGTATCACATGGTGCTATGGAGATTTCCATTACTAACATACTGATATCATCAATAGTAAACAATGTCTTGAACCTGACTGCAGTTGAATCAGACCATGAATTCAGGTTTTTTTTTAACATAATCTACCATGACTTCTATAAATCAAGGTTTGGAAACCTTTTGAGCATACATAATACATGTTGATGTTTAAAATACCCTTTTATAAAAATAATACACTGGTAACTCATTCAAAATAACACAATGAAAATAATAACTCAAATTAATTTCATTCTTGCCAGCAAGATTTAGAATAATGATAAAAGCTGCTATTACAGCAAAACTTCTAAATGGAAACAATAATTGTGATGATATGAACACATTTTAACACACACCAGTAAAAAATCCACAATTACTGACATGTTTATATTTCACATGAATGGATTTGGAAAATTAATTAATTTTTCTACACTTAGATCTTTACTTTCACTTATAAATAGATAATTACATAAGACTCCTTTATACCGGTTTGAATTCTGCAATCATATAATTTTAAATTTACAAAATACTGTAAATTAGGAAATTTTCATGTCTGTAAATTTCTGCAAGTATCATCATTTAAAAATAATCTTTTACTTTATTTTCACATTGTCAGATAAATATTTGTGTAAGAATTTCTAAGTGTATTGTTATTCTTGCAAATTTATGTCAAAATTATTCATACATACACAAAAGATAAGCAAGGAAACCTGAACATCCGATGGTATCTTGATGTGCAATCGCTCAAACCCTTGATGACTCAAATATTTGGCTGAAATTCTACTGTAAATATAATGCCATGTAAAACTATTTTTACACCAAAATTAACCCATAAAAAAGAACAAATTAATAAAGCTTAGCTTAACAAGTTATATTTGAAAAGTTGTATTAGGATAGGAAAATCATAAAATGTCTCGACTAGAAAACTGAACACAATTTACATTAATATGAGGTATATATAAAGTTACTATGCAACAATATAATTTAGTACAGTACAGTTAACTGGTAAACTGGATTAGTTACTATGCAACAATATAATTTAGTACAGTACAGTTAACTCGATTAATTATTATGCAACATTATAATTTAGTACAGTACAGTTAACTGTATTTTTTTTTATCAGACACAAAAAATCAGTCAAATTTTGAAAACATAAGAAATGTTTTTTTCTAGTTCTTTGAAATGATTTACTACTAGTTCAGTTGATAAAGAAGATATAAAACTAATAATGTCTGCCTTTTTAGGAAGCTTAAATTTTTTATTTAAAAAAATCAGAGTGAAGCTCTGATCAACTGAATGGATTCTTGTCAACATGGCAATATGTGATTAAATGATTCATAATTTTTTTTGAAAATCTTGAATTAAAAAAAATGATGAAGCTCCAATCAATTGAGTAAATTCTTGTCAACATGACGATATGTGAATGAATGATTTGTAATAAAGGAAGCTTCTAAATAAAAAAAAATCTTGATCAAGTGAGTGGATTCTTGACAACATGACAATTGAATGATTTGTTATTTTGAAAATCTTGAATTTTAAACATCTTGGTAAAGTTTTGATCAATTAAATGGATTCTTGTCAACATAAAAACATGTTAATGGGTGATTTGTAATTACATGTATAACTAATCAACATCTATGACTGAAATAGCAGACAAAAATTTGCGCTAAAAAAACTATCAAACTATGCATTGATATGTTATGACTAAATCTTCAATTATGAGACATTTTGTAAAATAAAAAATTACTAAATTGCACAAAAATATTAAGAAAACTGAACTGTATCAGCATACTATCTAAATGATAGACAAAAAAGTAAAGTCTGTTCGCCATATTTTGACAAGAGTAATACTGGATTTGCCAATAAAAATTCCGACCGAAATATGAATCCGTTTTCTATTAAGATTTTACAACTTGACTGGACAGTTATCAGGGTTTTTTGTTACATAAAACATGACTTCTCTTGGCAAACAAAAAGCTAAAAATAAGATTTTCATCTTTTAAACCATTTTATTTTGCATATAATGTCTCAAATGCATTTAGGGCTTGTCTGGTAAACTTTTTAAATAAAATGACAACATAGAAATTACACTTGATAAAACAGTGCTTTTGTACGAAAAAACCCGAAAATTTTGTTTTGTCCCCCGTCATTGTAATATCTAAATAGGAAAATGATTCACAATGACTCGGAACATTTAATTGGCAAATGGTCTATTAGTGAGTCACTTTCCTTTCCCGGAAACGGTGTGGTGTGTATTTATGAAATGGACTGTTACATATTACTTGCTTAAACTATTGTCACATTTTCTGTATTTACCTTTCATACAACATACATGTACATGTTTATAAAGAAACTACAACAATACTACGGACAAAGTGTCCAGATCAAAGGTGTGATACAACAAAATGTCCGAAGCAAAAAAAACAAAAAAACAAAAAAACAAAAAAAAAAACAAAAACAAAAAAAAAACACCTATACCTATCATATAAATGAAAAATAATACTGAAATAAAAAACTCACAACAATAATAAAGAAACAAAAGAAATATTGACTATCTAAACAATCCTAAAAAAAAGTAAATTTATTTCCATGGGCTTTTCATCATAAATAAGCAAAGCCTCAAGGATCACAGAGTCAAAGCCTGTTTCATTGAGCATTTTGCAATACTTGGAGATGTTGGATAAATTAATTGTATGGTGCATGTATAATCAATTTAAAAACTTTTATTTATACAACACACTGAGCTTCCTCTTTGTCTTGCCTCAGAGATTTCTTTTTCATAGCAAGACCAAGTTCTTGACCGACCATTGTGACTTAAAGTAAAATTTAAAAATATTACTCCTACCATTAAGATGGAAACTGTTTGGTAATACGAGGTTTAGAAATCTTAAGTTTTTTTCAATTTTGTTTCATTTACCAGTAAATTAAATAAAATTTTCTGAGATATGCAAACAGAAGTGAATTACAAAAATACAAACGACAGCTACAATCTTTAGTGTACAAGACCATGACTACCAACTAAACAAGGAGAACAATGTTACTTGCATAGTTAACTTAATATCTACTAATGAATGAATACAAATAGATAAGGTTATAAATGAATACGTTACTGATACATAATAGTGAATTTAAACATGTCATGCATAACTATGGAATGGTGCAAGAAACTATGAAAATTTGGTTATGAGAATAAATAATAGCTGTTACTCAATTCAGAATGACCATCATTTTTGGATTAAAGCTTCCTTTTTTTTCTTGTATTAACAAATAATTCTTGTGTATTAAATGTGACTTGCACAAAACAATCACACACAAAAAAAAGGCTTGAAAGAGAGCAAGCTTTAAAATTATTAAATCAGATTCAAATTATTAATTTAAAGGTTAAACACATCAAAAGTTGTGTACTTTCAAATATCATTTCACAAAATAAAACTGTATTTTGGGATTATCAAAACATAATGACAAATATCGGTATTTGACTTTTTAATATACACATAAGTATTATGCTGTGTTTCTGGGCTGATCATTAAAGGACTTTTGCCTCTATTTGGCCTATAAATTAATTTATCACCATACGGATATTGACCTATTTTAACCTGACACCTATTTATGACACCCACTCATCTAAAACCTCTGATGTATTCATCTGTGACTTAAATCTTTTATTACTTCCATATCTTGCATAAGAATAAATAATTATTTCAAATATGAAACAAACAAGATGGAAAGAACAGTGCTTGGTGCATAAAGGTATAGGATTTACAATGATTTTTTTAAAAGAAAAACTGAGGTCTTTTTTACATGTTTTTATCTGCAAATATATACAACTCCAATGTTTTCTTTATATAAAGTGTTCAAGACCAACTGTCCTTTGAAACTGTGTGAACATAGTCTGTCATATGACCCTGGTGACCGACTTTTCACAGCGTAAGGACAGGCAGAGTCTATTGTCAAAGATGTGGGAAAGGTTAGATAAATTCCACAAAATCCCATATTTTTACGAAAAATATTTTACCAAAATTTTGTCAGATATGTTGTAAATATAAGAAATAAAGTATTTTTCCAATTCCTTCGGCTTTTACGCAATTAGAGCCATTCCATTGTCCTTTATACTTGTACAAAGACATAAGACAAATTCTTTATTTCTTAACAACAAGCTAATGAGAGGATCAGTTCTTGTGCAGAAAATGATATACATGTATGTATAAAGAATATTCTTTGTATGTTTTAATCTGACTGGATAAGAAATAAGATGCAATTTTTTGCTAATAAGCTTAATGCCCCTACTGGTCCCTGGCAAATAGCAAACTTTAACATAACATTCTCACGGCTAAAACAAAATGTGTGATATCGTATAAATAAACATACATATACATAATCATCTAAACATACTATTTATGGCAATCACAATTCATTATTATCTTCACAACGGTACAATAAATTTTTACTCAAAATTTACAAAAAAAAAAAAAACAAACAAACAAAATTTGTAACAAATTTCATACAAGAAGATATTCGAACATCAAATTTATATACAAATTTTAAAAAAGTTTATAACAAAGGTCAATGGTACAAATGTTTAAAATGTTTATAAAACATACATAATGGAATGTTCAGTTTCTTTTTTTAAAATATCATAATCATCGAAAAACACATGCTTATTATCGTAGAACATCTATGATAACCATTCAACACCTTAATTAATTTTAAAGTAACTGTGTACATCAAAGTATTTGTTTTTTTAGTACTGGTATGCCATAATAAATTCATTCCTAGATATTCAATTTTTTCCTTTTCCTTTTTTTTTTTTTTTGGGGGGGGGGGGGGATTTTTTTTTACTTTTCAGAATGCATTCTGATAGTGTTAATTCCAGTTTGCAGGAGAATAAAAATCTGCCACAATGTCAAAAACAGACCTGCTATATTTAAATAAATAGAGTCTATTAAGGTTTAAAAGAGGCGAAAGTTAAGTCTGGAATGAAAATCTAGAAACTTAATTATTATTCAAATTTAATAACACAATATAAATATTTATGTATCGATCAATATTTTTCACACATAAATTTCAACGTACAGTACAAGTCAACATTACCTCTTTAAGCTTTTATGATGAACAAGTTTTTTAATGAAATATAGTTAAAACGATTTGAGCTCTCAGTGATATGATTTTCTATTGTATATTGTATTAACCAAAAACCATAATAATAACTGTGATTTACAACTGCTAATTACTTCTATAAAAACATGCTTCTAAAAATAAAGAAAAACCAGCAAGACCTGTCAATGTCAATCCCACGTAAAAATTTCACAAGTCACTAAAATCTGAAGAAAAAAAAAATTATGGTGGCTTATTTCTGATATCGACATAATTTTAGTTAACATTAAATTATCTCAACAGGTTGACTTAATATCTTGACATGTCGAGATAATATCAAGAAAAGTTGTGATACCAAAATAAGAAGTTGAGATAAATAACACAACATGCCACGATACTCATGTTGATTAGTGGTGATAATTACCTCAATATCGGGACTTGTTTTTTTGAAACATATGGAACAAAGGTATCGCCATATGTCATGTTATTTATCTCAACTTTCCATGATATTATCTTGACTTGTCAAGATATTAAGTCGACATGTTGAGATAATTTTATGTTGACTAAAATTATGTCGATGTCAGAAATAAGCCACCATAATAATTGGAAAACTTTTAAACACTGACTAAAATATTTAAATTAACATCTGCATAATTCATAATTGTCCTAAATTTTTCACATAATATTAATGCATGTGAATTATTCAATGTAAAAGGGTTAGTTATTGGTTGCCATGACAACTACATCCAACCTCTTGATTTTTTAACTGTTACTCCTAAATAATTAGCACCATATTTCATTTAACACAAAAGTGAAATAAAGACATTTGGATAATACTAATGTAATTTATAGGAAAATTCCCCACAATACATTGCTAACAAAATGTTTCATTTATGTAACAAAACAGTACAAAGGCAACTTGAAAGCAAACAAGAAATTCATTCATTTTGAATATTTTTTCATCCCTAAAAAACTGATCTTAATATATTTATGAATCAGATTTTTTTTTTCATATTCTATAAATTTTCTTCCATACAGATTACCCATGTGCGACATAACAGATACCCTTACTGCGAGATGAACTTGAGGTAAACCATTTTTCATACACAGAACAAACACTATCATCAGATTCCATGTGTTTGTATTAGCCAATATCAGAAAATTTTTATTGAAAATCCAATTAATTCGAGTAAAGTTTGGTATTTTTCACTTGCTTGAGTTCAGGCATGACAGGAACTATCTTTGCAAACATGCATTTTCCAAAGACTTTCTTTGCTCATTAAACATTGCTGCTATGAAGAATTTACATGCAAAAAGCAGTTCTTTTGCACAATATGCAAACATAATGAAATAACTTCCGGTGTAAACATTACCATTTTTAACAATGTAAATTACACAAAATGGCATTGTTTTCCATTCTATACAATTAAGTTCTAGGTAACTAGTAAAGGGGGATGTTCATGTTGATTTTGAACTATCCCTAGGCTCAAATGAATAGACAATGTCAAACTTTTTATCAACACAGGATGCCAACAAATACACATGTCTTGTTTCCCTTTTTTGTCACTATTTTGTCTGCTTGGGAACTTTTCTTCCATGATTAATAATGATAAAAATATCAATAATGAACCCGTTAAAATGAAACGAAAGACATTTATGTTAATGAGTATGAACAGGTTTAAATTATAACATCAAACTGACTAACTTCTTACACTAAAAATCAATCAACAATATCCTCTGCAAAACTCTGTGTGTGTGTGTGTGTGTGTGTGTGTGTGTGTGTGTGTGTGTGTGTGTGTAGAAAAACTTAATTTACATTACACTGTAATCTGAATTTCACTGATTTGAATTTTGAAATAAATGATTAAAAAATCATCTTTTAAGTATAAACATTTCGCCTTGAATTTCTTTGGTAACAAACAGGCAATTAATTTCAAACATATAGCACTATAGCAAAGACTGCTTCTTTTATTTTACATGTGCGTAAAGTATAAAAAATTTTCATATTAATAATGTTTATTGACTCGCAGAAAAAATTACTTACACCTGTCGATTACTACCTGGCAAGATAAAATGATCAGGAAGAAATGGATTGATCATAATGGATTTTTTTTTCATTTAAATGTCATTAATAGCAAACGGATATATATGACTGTTAAACAAATATTTGCTATATCATAATCAGGGAATAAATTACTACTTTTATTGTGCCATTTCATGACACAATAATTTTTAAATTAAAATAAGAAATAAAAATTTGAGTAAAAAAAAAGAAACTGAGACATCTAATATTTTGCACTACATAAAAATTGTTTCATAAAAAGAAAACTGATTTACAAGAATATAATATATCATATTGAGACATATACCACCTACACACACATTTATTACAATACTAGTTACACAACAGATTTACGTAACTACTCGGGCTGAACCCATTCTCACTAGCTACCCATTCTAGACATCAAACTCATTAATTTTATCAGGGACCTTGGTGTCCTAATGGACTAAAGTACATCCTTATGGATCACAGCCTCTTTCCCTGCCTTGGTTTGAATTAACTTGAAGCAGATCCTAATGTGAGAAAGTTTATTTGTCCACTTGCCCATTGCCTGTGCTTTTCTCAGGGTATTCCAGTTTTCCCAAACATCCTGGAACTGATCACCTTAGTATCCAACAACATCTTCTTCTTCTTTACATAAACAACTTTTTTTTTCAAATTTTGTAATCAAAATCACATGAAAGAAGCAAGAAGACAGAAATGGGTAGCATGTCGAGAATAGGTCCAACGTCAGTAACAGATCTGGTTATATTTATGAAATCATAAAAGATCTTTAACATACAAGACTAATTTAAATAAATAGTTGCATTGTTACATAATTTTTATTTCATTTTACAAAACACTAAAAACATGATATGCAAAAACATTTAAAATCCAATACAAAACTGTACATGCTTTACTTGTGAGGAATCTTTATTATCACAGATAACTCTTCAACTTAACCCTTGTCTGTGACATATACTCTATGAAAATAAAACTTGCAATCTGTATTAAGTATGATGCATGAAGATGTGCAGCTTGCACTAATGAAATAATAGACAGAGCTTTAAATTTCTCTCTTGCCAGCGCTTAATCCCACGATAAAATCTATAAATTGTAAATTTACGGTCAAATATTTTTTAAAAAAAACAAAAGAAGCAATATTTGTAATTTTGCAATTTTACTTACTTCTGTATTAGAACTAGATTTCTTAAAGCAAGGCAATTTTAACTGAAGAAGATTTTTGCATTTTTGCAATTTGATCGATTTTCTTTCAACAACAACAGACATCTATTTATTAGAATCTAAATCTTGTTTATCTTTAGGTAAAACAGCAATTAAAATAAATGAATTATATACAGCATAGCCAATATATTCATGCCAAAATGCATTTTTGACTGTTGCTGCACATACTTTAAAGTACATGTATCTTTTAAATTAAGTAAAATTACCAAACAGCAAAATCTAAAAGTTAACCTTAAAAAAAATCTGTTAAAGTTAAATGACAGACCTGTTGCTGTTTTATGCACAAAATATTTATGTCAAGACAACTTTTCCCATCTTGGCAAATAGGTCAAGGGATTGATAATTATTTAACTTTCCCATCTTGGCAAATAGGTCAAGGGATTGATAATTATTTAACTTTCCCATCTTGGCAAATAGGTCAAGGGATTGATAATTATTTATCTTTCCCATCTTGGAAAATAGGTCAAGAGATAGATAATTATTTAACTTTCCCATCTTGGAAAATAGGTCAAGAGATAGATAATTATTAAACTTTTCCATTTTGACAAAGAGGTCAAGGGATAGATAATTATAAACTTTCCCATTTTGACAAATAGGTCAAGGGATAGATAATTATTAAACTTTCCCATTTTGACAAAGAGGTCAAGGGATAGATAATTATTAAACTTTCCCATTTTGACAAATAGGTCAAGGGATAGATAATTAACAAACTGGTATAACTGGTTAAAGGATAAGTATTAAACTAGTGTTTCTCATTGATAAAGTTGCTAATATTGCCTCAACACCTATTTGGTCAATTAGTTTTGTACATTCACACAAAGTCATACACATGTGCAAATAACAATACCAAACATACAAACAATTTTTAAAAAAACAACAATAACAATGTAAAATGTATAGTTCATAAAAAACAGAATTAATTAATTCAACATAATACATTATAATAAAAAAAAACAATCAACTATTCATAGGCTTTGTTCATGCAATTAATTCTGATAAAGTCATTAATTTTCAAAAAAAATATTACTGTTCTGTCCTATTTCTGATATGACTATAAAACATAAATGTATACTTGCATTTACACCATAGTTAAAAAATTAAATGGGAAATAGCAAAAGGAGAATATCCCTTATAAAAATCCTATCCTTACAAAGTGACCTTGTCAAGGATGTGGATCTTTCCGAGATATTCACTTTTATGTAAGGCTTGAAATGTTCGATTATTCCAAATTTATCTCAAATCAATTTTCAGTATAGTACATTAAGGATTTGGAATTGATTTTCTGATTATAATTTTTTTTTAAATTATGAATTCCTGCCAAAAAGTATTTTCAGTGAATTTGTCAAAACTTTAATGCAAATATGCATAAAATATACACCCGTATGTTGTTATTTTTTTAACTTAAGTTCATGTATTTTAAATTTTTATAATATTTTTTGAAAAAAATTGAAATAAAACTAGAAACTGCCTTGTATAGAAATACTCTGAGAACTGATTGTATTTCAAAACAGCAGCTGTAACCATTACAAAACCACTTCATGTCTATCTCATAGGCTCTGTCATGAAAAAAATACAATATATCAATCACTGGATTACTGGACTGTGATAACTTCATTGGAGTACAGCAAGTCAATACATTAATAACTTAATTCGTCAACTATTTCACGCTCATCAATTACGGGTTAACCTTCTTAAAACAAACCATCAGATCCACTATCTCTTCCATTTACAATCCTATAATACTCTAGTCATACATACCAAGTTCCATTTGTTCTCTAAATGCACTGGTACTTAACACATACGACTCTTGAAAGACACGAGTATGGCATGTGACATAAATGTTAAAATAAAGCAATAACATTTTTGGACCTTTAAACCAACACTAGTTTTGTCAAATTATTTTATCATTTCCACACTAGATTTATGAATAAAACCATACACTTAAATAATACTATACACATCATGCATATCATGTGTTATAAATCAGTGTTATCCTGGAATATAAGCTTCACATAGCCTGGATCAGAATGTAGTGGACTGGAACAAAATGGACATACTGCCTGGAATCCTTGACAACCGTGAGGCACTGGAACTTGTGACCAATATCTAAAAAAAAAATGTACTGTGAAATTTAATTTTTTACAGATAATACATATGTACTAAATTTGATTTGTTATGAATAAAAGCTATTTTCTTGACTCATGAAACAAATGTTCTTGATACTCTACTGTTAAGAAGCATGTCTTACTATAACAGACCTGCCAACCCCCTGGACAACTATTCAGTATGATCAAGGACATTTTTCAGTAAGATTGCACCAGTTTCATTAAGATTTTACAAAAGTCAGTTTTCTCCATAATCCTTCAGATCTGCTTTGCGTTTCCTCATTTTTGAGAAGTGAAAGTTACCATGAGAAACTTTAAAATCACACAGATGCTTGATTACTACGCTTCAGAATGTCTTTGAAATGCTTTACAACCAAATGCTCTTCCGACTTTGCGTAACGACAGTGATCGCTGGCTATCTTTTTAATGCTTTATTGTAAACTGCATGCCTTAAAAGCATTTCCAGGACAGTTTTCTAAAACATGGTTTGGAAACGTAAAAACAATGAAAGAGAATATCCGGAAAAGATAAAAATCGGAAGAAAACATGCGGCATCCATACAATCGTAAGAATTAAAAATTTTTGGCAATTTTCAGAACTATGGAAAAATCGTAAGGGTTGGCAGGTCTGCTATAACTTCACAACAAAATATTTTAGCATAATGAAAGCCCTCATGTTGAGTTGCAGCAAAAATGTCTACTTAAGAAAAAAATTTATTCTTAAGTACAAATAATTAGTCTTGCTCAATGGTTATCCCAAACAATCATTTTATTATAAAATAATGACATTTAATATAGAAAAACAATATATGTTTTGAAGCAACATGACCATATGGGTTACAAAACAATGCACTTACCTGACACCATTTTCTGAAGCAACATGATCACATGGGTTACAAAACAATGCACTTACCTGACAGTATTTTCTGAAGCAACATGACCACATGGGTTAAAACAATAAGTCGGAGGCTCAGAATCAACATAAACTGATAATTCACATCCGGTTTTTAACTTTACAAAAGGACCATCCTGAAAATAATATGTACTTTATAAATGTGTAAATAACAAATATATGGTCATATTATTACAAATATAGTCAAACCGACTTAATCACATATCAGATAATAACATAAACTGGATAACGGCATAGGCTGAAATCCAAAACAATTTCCTATATAATCTATTGAAAAGTACCTGTATAATTACATAGCCAAAAAGTCCAAACCCACTTAATCACATTTTTAAAGGGGGCAGAAATCATGATTTTTAAGTACACTATACAAGAAATTTGAGAAGTATTTTAGTTATGTCCCTTGTCATGGTTCCTGTTTTTTAAGTCAAAAATCTGATATGTCAAATTAGTTTTCATGGAACCAACACGTTTGAGATTATGAGAGTCAACTGTATTTCTGTTTGAAATTCTCACTTGTTTCTTAATGTTGTATTGATTTTAATTTTTTATATTTACCTTTAAACAAAGAGGACATGTTCTACTACAATCATCCTTTTGACCCCATTGATGTGGTCCATGAACATGTCCACACAATATATATACATAAGGCTGTTTTTCAGACACGCCCAATGTTCCTCTCCTTGGCAAGACTAGAGTATTTAAACCCACTGGACACTGTGGGCGTGCAGCATTAATTTCTTCAACTTGGGAAGCAAATTCATGCTCACTCTGTAAAATAAACATTATGTCAAATGTAGCTTTAAAAATTTCCAATATCTCATACTAAAAACATTTAAATATAACATCTATATTTGCACAAATTTTGGAAATTTGGCTAATAGTAACTTTTAAAATTACTAGTAGTCAAATTTCCAAAATTTGTGCAAATATAGTCCTTTTTAAAATATTTTTTCACAAATTTGCTAAAGAAGGTTACTTTTGAAAAAAAAAAATTCTCAAAAAATTAGTAGCCAATAGCAATTTTGCAAACATAAAATTTTAACAAATAACTAAATTTTTTGTAGACCAACAATTATTCAAATGAATTTTGAAATGGCTTACTTACAGGTGACGTGATTAATCCTAGAGCTGACCTCCACAATAAAGTAGCACCACATAAATCAATAAGTGTTCCATCTTGGAGAATGTTGTCTTCGTCTAAAATCTAAAAAAAAATTACAATAAATAAATACTGTTAATCTCCGCATATAAGACGGTTTATTTTATCTTAAATTTTATTTTTTGAGAGGGATGATCATCTTACACTATGGGTACACAACTGAGGGGTTGGAATTCTTAAAAAAAATGTCCACATATGATCGTCATGTCTTCCATCTTTGTTATTGTGTATTGCAGTTTCATAATGGTTGATATACTAGTATTTTACAGATTCACAAACATACAAGAAACAAGAATTACGTGCTCTGAAATTTATGTAGTTTTGTATTATTATCAATCTTTTCATAAAATTAAGTTATAATAGCCTAAAACTAAAATAAAGCATGATAACAATCCACAATTCATAAAATCTCTCAAACGAAAATAGCATATAAAGGTGTAGATGCAGAATATAATATACATGTACAATGAAGGAGCCATTGGTAAACTTCCACTCATTGAAGAAGTCTGTCAGCATAATACATGCAGTAAAAAATAATAAACAAGTACACTAAAATTAAAATAGAAAAGACATAATGACATATTTATCAATATGTACGTTGACAACATTCTATAAAATAAGTGTGGCAAAGTGATCCCAGTGCTGACCTATGGAACACAGCTTCTTTTACGATCTAGGTTTAAATTTCACTTATGCAGATCTAGTATAAGAAAGCTTGTTATTCCCCTTGCGAAAGGTAAGTGGTACTCCAGTTTTCTCTAACATGCTAAAACCGACTGCTTTAACACAAGTGAGAAAAAATCTTGACTGGGGAAAAGGCATAATATACACTTATTACACTAACAATAAAGTTAACTTGAAATCATTTAACTTTTTCAAAACTAAAAAAAAACCGGAAACAATTCATTCAATCATTATTCTCAAGACCTGGCAAACACTTAAAACAAACTAAACTGTATGCCATTATCCATGTTTTTGATTTTTTCCATACCTGACAACTTTTAAGTGGTGCAGATCTAGATTCTCTCAGTGGATATATAGCCCCACCTACAGATACTTCTCTCCATATACCAGGTTTAGCAGCAGGATGGAACCCTCCCTGTGGCTGCATAATAAATACTCCATTAGTTGTCAAACCATCTATCTCTTCTCCGTGATACCATTTTACAGCTTTTTCCTACAAGAACATTTAAAATGAGTAAAATTAAATTTTCTTAAGTCACAGGTCCAACTCTTCATGGTTCTAAAAAAAGGCAATTTTAGTTAGACAAATCATAATTTAAAACTTTGTGAGGAGACTTAAAACTGCATTAAAATTTTCAATTTCGGCATTTTTTTAAATATTCTAAATATATATATTTTTAAAAATAGATAATTTCTAATCATGATCCGTGAGATTCATTTTCTAAATTTCAATCCTTTTAGCTGTAAATAAACCGAATTCTCTAATGGGTTGGTCAATGTTTAACGATGATTATTTTGAGGTTGGAGCCTGCACATAGATGCACAGGGACTCCAATGAACCGAAGGTGAAACCTGACAAATTGTATTAATTGTCTGTCAATAATATCCAAATGTGTTCTAAATGGTGTTATGTATCCCTTACTAAGGCACAAATGACAAATTCAATGAAGTTCTGTGTTTATTTTATTGTATTTCACTGTTTTTTAAGTTGTGTTTAAATGACCAGGTTTTTATGCTGAACCATGTTCTAAAATTAATCCCACATGCTACATCTTGCTGGAAAATTACTGTTATTTCTGTATTTATTAGAGCTTTTATCGTTGAACCAAATGTAACATTGTTCAAAAGGAACATCATTAATTAAAACAACACCGTTTTAATTTTTTCCCTAGAAAAACTTAATGCAGCTTTTAAAATATGGCGTTGAAAAAAACAATGTCATTTTTTTTTAAATATATTTCACTTGCAGTGTCATAACCAACAGCTAATACTAAAATAAGAGTTCACGAACATCTTGAAATGTCAGTTTTGGCACAATGTAACTGGTGCAATAACATGAAGTGTAAGTCCTGAATCAAAATTAATAAGTGTATGGTTATTTATGGATGTGGTATAAACTGCAAATCAAAACAATCAAAATTTACTTTTGGCATTTGTTTCACAAAAAGAATTCAAGCTTACCCCTAGGAAAATATTTCTCCCAGAATCAAACCCAGCAGCATATATCCTAGCAGTAAATGGTGGATTCCTATCCACTAATATTCTACAAGCAAATCTAGAAATAGTGCTCTGTGTAATATTATCACTTCCTGTTCTAAGATGACCTGGGATCGTATCCATGACAACAAAGTCAATTGGGACCTCTGAAGATCGTCCAATCTAAAATCGAAATTCAAAAAATGTACAAACTTATTTAGTACTCATCATTTTTCCCTGAAAAAAAATTCAAGACAACAGAAAAAAAATTAAACCAAATTTCATGGATCTTAACACTGCAAATACCAAATCAGTATATGAACAGCTTTTAATCATGAAATGTGTACACTGTATTTATTACCAATAAAATATTTCATTATCACGATAACATAATAAAAGTATACATTAGTAATGTGTATTCACATGTGTATAATTTATAAAATACAAGGTATAGAAAATTAGACAACATGAATTATAATAGTGAGTCTTTAGTGAGCCTTGTTAAGTAAACAACATGAATTGTAATAGTGAGTCTTTAGTGAGTCTTGTTAAGTAATCAAAATGAAATGTTATAGTGAATCTGTAGTGAGTCTTGTAAAGTGAACAACATGAATTGTAATAGTGAGTCTTAAGTGAGTCTTGTTAAGTGAACAACATGAATTGTAATATTGAATCTGTAGTGAGCCTTGTTAAGTAATCAACATGAATTGTAATACATGTATTGAATCTGTAGTGAGCCTTGTTAAGTAATCAACATGAATTGTAATAGTGAGTCTGTACTTGGACGTGTGATATTGTTACTACCACTCCTCACAGTGCCGAGTTAAATTTAACAGACATATACATCCAGGGGCTTGTTGCAATTAATAAATAATAGATACTATAGTGTTTGTCGGAAAAATCTTGTAATGGAGGTCAATTGTAACGACATTGGCCGTTCTATTACAAGCGTCAATCAACAAAATCATTTTAACGTTTGCATCACATGTGCAAACATATTGTTTCGCGTTCGGAATTTACTTAGTGTAATGTAAAATCCAATCGATGTTCCGAGTGTTTATATACTTGTCGGTCCGTTAAGTATGTCAAATAAAAGTAAACAAACTGTTTTGTATAACTTTCTAAAGACAAACAAGGATGAAACAGCTGATAAAGAGTTTTCGAAGACACTAATTAGACTACCGCTGATCCTGATGACAAACAAGTTGCAGGTGGAAGCATTTCTAAACCTGCGACTTCAAAACGAAAGTTACTGGTTACTTAAAGTGGAAAATCCGAAGTTCGTGAAAACCTAAGAAAAAGTCAGAAAACATTATTTATTGGTACAAGCTCTGGCTGTACTTAAGAGAAGAAATTCTCATTTTCATGTAGTGACTGTGCCGAGTTAGATTTCAAAGTGACGAGTGGTTTTCTTCTTTAACTAGGCACTGTGCTGAGTGGCATTAAAAATTCTATCTAAGGCCTGAGTGAGTCTTGTAAAGTGAACAACATGAATTGTAATATTGAATATGTAGTGAGTCTTGTAAAGTGAACAACATGAATTGTAATATTGAGTCTGTAGTGAGTCTTGTAAAGAGAACAACATGAATTGTAATATTGAATCTGTATTGAGTCTGTAGCAAGTCTTGTAAAGTGAACAACATGAATTGTAATACTGAGTCTCTAGTGAGCCTTGTTAAGTAATCAACATGAATTGTTAAAGTGAGTCCGTAGTGAGTCTTGTAAAGTGAACAACATGAATTGTAATATTGAGTCTCTAGTGAGCCTTGTTAAGTATTCAACATGAATTGGTAATAATGAGTCTGTAGTGAGTCTTGTCAAATGAACAACATGAATTTTGTTGTGAGTCTTGTCAAGTGAACAACATGAATTTTGAGTCTGCTGTGATTATTGTCAAAAAAACAACAGGAATTGGTCATAATGAATGTATTATAAATTGTCAAGTTAATAAAATAAATTGAAGCATGAAAAGCGGTAAAAATAAGCTGAAGTATCAATCTTTCTAAGTAATATAGTGGAGAACATTATTATATCTCAGTACAAAACCTAAAATTTATAGACTAAAATACATAGTCTATACTATGCATCAACATGTTAGAATATCTTCTTTTATACCACTGTGGTAGCTCAGTTGGTAGAGTGCTTGCTCCATAAGTGGGAGGTCGTGGGTTCGAACAACACAACCAGGTCTGACCCAAGATTTGAAAGTGGGTAGTGACTAAAATATTGCCAAGCACTCAGTATTATGAAATGAAAGTCACAGTTCTTCATGGTGGGAACTTAAAATAAACAAGGTCCTGTGTCATGGCAGATGTGGTACAATAAAGAACCCTGCTGTATAATGCCATCAGCAAAACGAACAGATAAAATATCTGCAATTTCGCCTATAGTTGGTGATGTCTCAATATAAGTAAAATATACTCAACTCTTCTTTAATTTTAATACAGTTACCTGAAACATGTCTGTGTCTCCATCTTGTTTATATTCAACAATAACAGCCTGATTTCTCGACAAGGTATATGTCACTGAATGTTGGTGAGAATCTTGGACGGCCTAAAAAATTTAAAAAAAATTTAAAACTGTTGTATCAGAACAGCTGAGATGAAATTCATAAGCCAACAATTTACACTCATTCACTTAAACCTTTATAAAAATGGGGCCTTGTTAAGAATATAGCAGGAATTTATTTCACAATAACTAATTTAAACAATCTTTAAATTGCAAAACCAAAAAACAAGGATGCTCAATTTCACCAATAACCAGTTACAATCTGTTTACTTGTAAATGTATAAAGCAACTAAATTTGTCTCTAAAAGAGAGTAAGTATATATACATGTACCACATTACATAGCATACTAACAAATAATTCAAAGTATTATCATTCAAAATAAAGGTTTTGATTTTTCCTCTCTGTGTGTGTGTGTGTGTGTGTGTGTGTGTGTGTGTGTGTGTGTGTGTGTGTGTGTGTGTGATATTGATTTCACGTGCGTAATAACTTACTTTTGCAGATTGCGGATTTTTGACTATGTGTTTTCTGTAGGGCTTCACACCATTACCGACTTGTCTTTTACATAAAACAAATTTACTCCTTCTTCTACCCTTATCTCCACTTGGCAAGTGACCATTATATCTAAATGTATTGAGAATATAAACAACATTATTTATTAAACAAAAAAATTAAAATTCGAAACCATTACATTAATACTGAAAGTGAAAAAATCTCAATACTATGATAAAAATATTAAGTGATTATACTTTTGATGTACAAAAAAAATAAAGTAATAAAGTAGTAATGTATGACAATTGAAAAAAATATATAGTACCTGAGTACTGCTATGCACACTTTTAGAAGTTCTTTACTCCTCCCCCCCCTTTTTTTTTTGGGGGGGGGGGGGGGGGATTAACCATTTTTAAGATTTATTTATAAACAATGTGTTAATAAACTTATGGAATTTTACTGGTAAATGAAAGATCAATTATGAAAATTTTGTCTTTGTTTATAGAAAACTTTCTTATTTACATTTAACTACTGGCTTGGTCCTGTTGAACTTGAACTATTTTTTTTACAGTACCACATACCCCCATTAGTAAAACCTCACCCTGAAACTATTAGTGAAAACTTACCCTAAAACAACAAGTTCACCATATTTGATAGCGCTGCGTTGAATTCTGTTATTAGGACTACCACCGTTATTTGCTGGTCCAACTGATGGTGAAAGGTGACAACTTTCCTGTAAAGCCACTTTCTGGGTCACAGGATTCTTATCTACCATCGCATAAAATTTCCTATCAAAATTAAAAATAAAACAAACAACTATTTAAAAAACATTCTATCAGTTTTTTCTAGTGTGGTGTAGTGATTTTGTTTATGAACCATGTCATTTTCCATGTTGCACAGAGGTATAATTTTCCTCAGAAATGAATCCAACAACTTTATATTCTCCCCAACTAAAAACTTTAAAAAATTTGTGACAGATCTTTTACCATAAGCTGTTTAACAAGTGAAGACAATGGTTCAGGAAATAATTTCTATATGAAATCTATTAATCAAATTATTTTAAAAAAATCATACAAAAATTTTAAAACTATTATTAATAGTCACTGTCTGTATTTATGCCAGTTTGCAAAGTTTACTTTCCAAAATTAAAAATTTAAAAAGGTCATTTACTAAAATAGAGATTGATGTTGTTATCTCGTAACTAGCTGTGATTGAAAATGGCTATGTTTACATGCAATTTCCATAAAATGTTTCCCTAAAAAGAAAATGCTGGCTTCATGGGAAATTACCACGTCAAAAACAGTAATTTTCACACCAGAAACAATGCCTTTGTTAAGTATTACATTGTATGCCATTTGCCTGTTTTCACAACAGCAACAACATTTTACTCTATGCAGAAATGTTCTTCAGTATTTACAGACCATATATATTATATTTAGTTAGGCCAAAAAAAAAAAAAACAATGTGTGGTTACGGTAACCTGGCCCTATCTACAAATTTCGCCCTATCCATATGTTTTTGATATGACTACATCATTTTTCCAAATTGAGGAACATTTGATTTGAATCATTTTCCTAGTTTTCTGTTACTAAAACTTAAACACTTCGAAATGCTTTGGACCACTAAAAAATTGAAGCCTTATTAAATATAGTATTGTATTATTTCTGGTTAGCTTGAATTTTGAATCAGCACTAAAAATCAGAAAAAATGATACAATTTATTTTCAACATGAATTGTGTATACTATTTACAAAACATACAACATAAATATAATCATTATAACTTAAGGCTGATATTGTGCTGATTCAGTAACAACAGGCCCATTCTTCAATTCTAGGGACCTAAAAATGCCTGGTAAATGACAACAATCCAGTCAAAGTTTAATTTTAATGCATTCTAATATACAAGTTTAAATGAAAAGAAACAACTGTATTACCATCATGAAGATATCTTACCCCTATTTAAGTAATATCTAGCTTTAAACTATAACTAAATTTTAGTCTTAAGTACCATCCACACCATTTAAACAGAGGATAAATCCTATTATCATTCAAAATGCAAAAATATATATATGGAATGTTAAAAAAAACCTATTAAGATCAAATCTGTGTCCAAATATGAATGTTTTTTGGCAATGTGTTTGTCACATTAACGTATAAAATATGTATGAAGTCAGCATTACATAGATTAATGAGGCAAATCAATCACGTAAAAAAATCTTGGATTGTTTAGGTTTTTTTTGACATATATCTAAAATGAACGACCGATTCCCGATACCTTGTTAAATCGCTAAATCGGGTCTATAAAACTTCATGATAACTAGAAATCTGTGAGTTCAACTCCTTGCTTAAAAAACAGAAGACTTTAACACCAATAAAAGCACATTTTTGAAATATTTTCTTTCTTTTCTTCTCAGTTCTGAAAACCGGAAGTAGAATGATAGATGTCGCTATCACCCTGTTGTTTGTTTACTTCCGCTAAAGATTTGTTGAAACTGTCAAGTGGTAGAGTAAGATTGTCAAATAATGGATAGTTCATGGTCTTTAGGAAACGCAGATTTACTTCAGCAGATTGGTCTGTTGTCTTGGTTACATAATAATGACACTGATCTGATATCGAAAGTAACAGGTGCCCGTGTAGCCTATGAAGTGTATCAACGTCTGAGTGGTGAAAGAGAAGTTGAAGCATTGCGTAATCAGACCATCATGGCCATCGCCAAGTTCATAAAAGAACACCCAAAAGCTTCAAAAGAAGAACTCACAAAGGAGGTTTCAAAGCAGATCTGGTTATTTTCACAAAGAATTGAAAAACTTTAACAGTTGTAACCAAAGATTTAATGTGTCTCTTGTAAACAGTGTGGATTTTAAAATGGTGCTTTTGGATATAGTTTTCATCAGCTAATTACACCAAAACTTGCCACTACACAGAGAATGCCAGTATAACAAGACCCAATTGTAAACATTGGAGAGGATATGTAGATTTTAAAAAGATATGGTATCTCAAAATAACAAAACATCTTGGGGGGATGAAAGAGAGATCCATGTTGCAGTTTATCTACTATTTTGGGAATTAATGTGTACAATCATGCAAGGACTTTCAGGTTTACAATTTTATTGGAATTAGAAACAGACAATGTGTTAGACCATGTTTGCCTTTTGTAATATTTAAATCATGTGACCTGAATTGTGTTTGATAAAATTTCTTTAAATGCCTTACTGTTTCTTATATTTTCAATTTTGTAAGTTATATATGGTTGTGATTATTCCAAAAAAACTTGTAGCTTTTAAACTAGACTTCCTATATTTATCTTTTTTAATTTCATTGTGATTTATTATGACTTGCTAAAAAAAACTGTAATTCAAATAAAAATTGTCTTGTGGTGCTAAAATGTCAACCATATATAACAAATTGCACTAGTTATTTTAGACATTATTCTTTGAAGTTGGTGGACTATTCAGAAACTGTAGTCATCTGTTTCAGGTGAAAATATTTTTATAATTTTTCTCTCATATTTTTTACATTTTAATATTTATGTTATATGTATGAAATTTAAAACAAAATCTTGTGAGTAAAATTCACTTGTACAAAGTTTCAGTTTTTGATAATAAGATCTGAATCTTGAAGTGTGTATCGTATATGCATTATATAAAGTTCTAAGTTCAATATTTATTGTTACATTATATACATAATGAATGTTGTATATCATTTTGGATTTTATTATATTTATAGTTTTTAATAGTTGTATCTTATATGGTGTACTTAATTTCTTACAATGAGACAGTAATTGGTTGTATGTTATCAGTTTCATTTAGATATTGTTTGACTGATTAATTAGTGAAAATAAAAAATAAATGATTTAAAATTGTTGATTTTCTCTCTTCAGAATTAATCTGAAAATAAGCCCATGTCAAAACAAAAAATGTTGCTACAAGGTGTGCCCTTGTCAAAACCGCAAATGTTACTACAAGGTGTGCCCATGCCAAAACTGAAAATGTTGCTACAAGGTGTGCCAATGTCCAAACTAAAATTTTGGCTACAAGTTGTGCCCTTGTCAAAATTGAAAACATTTCTACAAGATGTGCCAATGTCCAAACTAAAATTTTGGCTACAAGGTGTTCCCTTGTCAAAACTGAAAATGTTGCTACAAGGTGTGCCCTTGTCAAAATTGGAAACATTTCTACAAGTTGTGCTCATGTCAAAACTGAAAATGTTGCTACAAGGTGTGCCCTTGTCAAAACTGAAAATGTTACTACAAGGTGTGCCCATGCCAAAACTAAAAATGTTGCTACAAGGTGTGTCCTTGTCAAAATTAAAAATGTTGCTATAAGGTGTGCCCTTGTCAAAATTGAAAATGTTGCTTTAAGGTGTGCCCATGCCAAAACTGAAAATATTGCTACAAGGTGTGCCAATGTCCAAACTAAAATTTTGGCTACAAGGTGTGCCAGTGTCCAAACTAAAATTTTGGCTTCAAGGTGTACCCTTGTCAAAACTGAAAACGTTACTACAAGGTGTGCTCATGTCAAAACTGAAAATGTTGCTACAAGGTGTGCCCTTGTCAAAATTGAAAACATTTCTACAAGTTGTGCTCATGTCAAAACTGAAAATGTTGCTACAAGGTGTGCCCTTGTCAAAACTGAAAATGTTACTACAAGGTGTGCCCATGCCAAAACTTAAAATGTTGCTACAAGGTGTGCCCATGCCAAAACTAAAAATGTTGCTATAAGGTGTGCCCATGCCAAAACTGAAAATGTTGCTGCAATGTGTACCCATGCCAAAACAAAAAATGTTGCTACAAAGTGTGCCCATGACAAAACAGAAAATGTTACTACAAGGTGTGTCCTTGTCACAACAGAAAATGATGCTTCAAGTGTGCCCTTGTCAAAACAGAAAATGTTGCTACAAGGTTTGCCCATGCCAAAACTGAAAATGTTACTACAAGGTGTGCCCATGTCAAAACTGAAAATGATGCTTCAAGGTGTGCCCATGCCAAAACTTTTCAAAACATAAAAGAGTTGTAGATACTTGAATGAAGACCTACAAATGAAAAGCTAAGGATATACATTTACATTTAATAATTTTTCATTCTTTGATTACAGTACTTGTAAACTTGTGTAGCTAGGATTGGTTTTGTGGCTTACACTACCCTGCATTGGAGATTTCATGTATATTTATGTAAGTTTCAAATATTTCTCTTTGCCATCATAATTTTTTCCCACCTTTGGTTCTAAGTGGTTTTAGTTTCAAAGGGATCATTTTTCAACTGCACTCAAAAACATAATCTAGAGAAGATTTAATTTGATTTAATAAAGTTTTACATCCCAGTCAAGAATAATTCACTTATATCAAGACGTCACCAGCTATAGGTAAAGCAACAGAAATTTTGACCTTTGCAGTGCGCTTAGGACAATGTGCATGAAGGTTTCTTTTAAGTGCACAAACTTTCCCACACAAGGATTTGCTCAAGCAAGATTTTAACCTAGGCGATGTAAGATACTGTAATCTGTACCGCAGCACTCACTTTAGACCATGTGATTACTTGAACATTGTAAAACTGAAGGGGATTAAAAGTTATATGGACAAGTCTTTTTGGACTTGCAAACGAACAGATGGGTAATTTCATATGCAGCTGACTGTTGGTCACGAGAAAAAACAAAACAGTTAAAAAGATAGTTTTTCGGTCTTATTAATAAATTCCTGACTTTTGATGTTCACTGAATGTCAAACTGTACACAATGATGTTGTTCCTTTCATAGGGTTCAACCATCGATCCCTCCCAATGATCATTAAACTTGCAAGTTTGAACCAAAAATTATATTTCAGCTGCAAAAGCATATATTTTATTTTTCTACAACCTGATTTTATTTTAGCTCACCTGACCGAAAGATCATTTTGATATATGGTACAAGGTCAGATGTTCAAAGGTCAAGGTCACAGCTGCAAAAGAAGACTTAAATTGCTAATTATCTTGAAAACTGTTAACTTTTTGTATAGGCATGTATATTACAATATTGTAGGTATGGATATGATGATAATTTTGATATATGATACAAGGTCATATGTTCAAAGGTCAAAGTCACAGCTGCAAAAGAAGACTTAAATTGCTAATTATCTTGAAAACTGTTAACTTTTTGTATAGGCATGTATATTACAATATTGTAGGTATGGATATGATGATAATTTTGATATATGATACAAGGTCATATGTTCAAAGGTCAAAGTCACAGCTGCAAAAGAAGACTTAAATTGCTAATTATCTTGAAAACTTTAATCTTTTTGTATAGGCATATATATTAAATTATTGTAGGTATTGCAGTATTGATCATTATGATATATGGTTCAAGGTCATGTGTTCAAAGGTCAAGGTCACAGCTGCAAAAGAAGTTATAAATCGTTTATTATATTGAAAACTTTAACTTTTTGCATAGGCATGTATATGAGAATATTGTAGGTATTGACATGACAATCGTATATGGTTCAAGGTCATATATGTTCAAAGGTCAAGGACATAGTTGCTTAAGTATACTCAAATTTGTTAATGATTTTAAAATTATTCATTGCATTACAGTTTCTTCATGCATATTATATAAGCTACTTATAAATGAAATGTGAGTGGAAATATTTCTGATTAAGTTTTGTGGCAGTTCTTAACTTGAGAAAACTTGTAAAGTTTCGGTACCAATTATATTGTCTTTTGCGCTTTGCAAACAATTTTGGACATATCCTCAGGTGAGCGTTAAGGCCCAAGGGCCTCTTGTTTAATCCAAGTTTGACTGGTGCATTTGTTTGGTTTAAAGATTCTCTCATGTTTAAATGATTCCTTCGATGACATATCTGGGTGTAGCAGATTATGTATGTTTTATTGTTTATTGTAAACACACCATAAATGTGAAAATATCTTCTATAACATAAGTGGTGTTTTGGGGGAAAATCTCCATTACTGACCGATCGCAGTCAAGTTTATTTTATTTCATTATTTTTTATTATTATTTATTTATTTATTTTTATTATTATTAATTTTTTTCAAACCCATGTAGTTTATTTTGTGGAAAATCCGGATTATAGTTTTATATACAGCATTTAATATAACATTTGATATTGGTGAGTTTTGGTAAATAAATCTACATTTTTTCGCTGGAAATTTTCTTTGAAAAAAATAGCAACATTTTCCCGGAATTTCTTCTCCTTGCCGCTTTCCATAAGGAATATTACACAATCTTTGCTTACATCCGGCCAAGTAGTCGGATCAACATCGATTTCGAAACGCCCTTCCTTACACATAAATTATTCGATTTACATCTCTTTAATTGTCACAATGGACAGCTCATGGTCCCTTAGTGATGCTGATCTGTTACAGCAAATAGGAAATTTAATGTGGATCCATCAAAACGATACACAGTTTATAGAAAAAGTGACAGCGGCCAGAGTTGCATACGAGATGTATCAAAGAATGAGCGGAGAGAGAGAACTCGAAGCATTACGCAATCAGACAATAATGGCAATTGCAAAATTCGTCAAGGATAATCCTAACGCCAACAAAGACCAGTTAACCAAAGAAATATCAAAACAAATACAACTATTTTCAAAGAAAGTCGATGAGCTCTAGGACCACCTTTAACAATGGAGTTTTTACAACGATACCAACTTATTATATGATATATTATCATATTTAATTAATCAACGTGATTTATCTTGTTGTTCATCATATTTTAACCACTATAAAAGGAACTGACTATATACAATTTCTAACAGAAGAAACTGATATACAGTGTCTGAGATTTTATTATTGACTTCAGTATCTATTTATGAATGGGTTATATAATACTGATATACTGTATATCTATAATATCTATGTATACTCCCTTCAGTCAAGTGGTGAATCCTGTTTGTTGATCAGTACATGTGATAGTAACAGGACTTGAATATTCAAGTGCAAAAGATATTTTATAATTTATATAGTGGATTTGTCCTTTATCATTGAAAACACAAGACATATTTAATTCAAAATCAAAGTACATCTGTAAAGTGTGCCATGAATTCACAGTGTTACCATATTTAAAAGCGCTGTAACTGTTCAACAATTCAAGTTTCTGGTCAATGCCTACACAGGTCACAATTATTCATTTGAATTGTTGCACTAGTGTAAAAGGCAAGTGTGTATTATGTAAGACCATTGGAACATAGAAAAATTGAAGTGAACTATGTAGTTCAAGCTGGAGTTATTCAAATATTCATAAAATAAAAACTGAGTACCAAACACTGGTAGATTTTAAAACATTGCCTTGCAACTAAGAATACAACTTGTATTACAATACAGTTAATTAATTATGGGCATAGTAGTTTACTTTTTTTTTATTTTATTAACGGGTCAATTATGCAATACTTTTTATTTACTTTTCTTATGTTTTATTGCAAAAAGACATTTTAAAATCTTTATTTTATATTGACTCAAAATTTTTAATCTTTTTCTTTTCTCTGTAATAAAGTTTTATATAATCAATAGTATAGGTCTTTGAAATTTTAATTAATAAGGCCACACCAAATTAATTATTAGTTCTACAGATTTTTTTAGGGGGGAAATTGGAGAAAATAGAGGCAAGGGAGCAGTTAAAAATTAAATGTATTGTTTTTTTCTAAAATGCACATTTCTTCAGGCAAACAAAATTTGAATCAGGCAACCGAGTGAAAAAAGTGCACAAAAAGATAATTATTGCAGGAAAAGGCAAAAGAGTTTAAATCTAACTGATAAAACCAAAGAATATGCTGATCAGGCAAACTCCCATTCAATATAGCAAATATTAAATCAACCAAGAGCTGTTTAATAGTAAAACACTGGACAAATGTCTGTGATTTTAAAAAATTCTTTACAGTTAAATGAAAAATGAATTGCTGGTTTTTACCGGAAATTTGAGACAGTTGAAAAATGACTTGAAAGTGAAATCATGTTATTTTAAATTCTTATTTTAGAGGCGGCTGGGTCCAACAAACTACAAATTAATTTGGCATGGCCTAATGAAATGTGTAGCCTTAATGTATCATTGACAGCATCTTGTTGTAATTTATTTCCAAATTACAACTTGTAACAAGTTTAAATGTCATAGATTAAAACAAATCCAATTTGGTAAAAAAAAATTTCATGTATAAGGATGTACCATATCAAATACTAATATCTTGTATGTCTGCATATGAAGACTTTAATGTCTGAATATTTGATATCATTGGAAGCAGAATTGAATATTCTTGATCATGATATTAATGAATATTGAATACTTTTCAAATAAATATCCAGCTACTTGTAGTACATGTGAAAAATCATAGAAATCTATACCTAAAACTACTTGTGTATATTAGTAACATTAGATGCAGAATTGAATATCCTTGGTCAAGGACTCAAGACATAAACGAATATTGGATATCTTTGAAATAAGAAGCCAGCTGCTAACACTGACTCCCCCCCCCCCCAATCTCTTGGATTGTAGAAGGGAATGTGTGAGTGTAATTGGGTGTATGAAGACTTTAATGTCTAAATATTTGGCATGATCATCAGATGCAGAATTAAATATTCTTGATCATAATATAAATGAATATCGAATAACTTTGAAACTGTGTAGCTAGCTACTCATACTGAAAGTGAACAAGAGGCCTGACGGGCCTTAATGCTCATCTGGTGATATTTCCAAAATTGTTTGCAAAGTGCAATAGACAATATATTAATTACAGAAACTTTCCAAGTTTTCTCAAGTTTAGAACTTGAAGTTCAAAAATATCTAGTCACATTTCATTTATAAGTAGCTAATATGCATATAGTAACTAATAGTACAATGAATAATTTCTAAATCAACCATTTCACTATACTTACACAGCTATTTCCTTGACCTTTGAACATACGACCTTGAAACATATATCAAAATGATCATCATATCAATACCTACAATATTCTAATACATGTATATGTAGTCTATACAAAAAGTTAGTAGTTTTCAAGACAATTAACAATTCAAGCCTTCTTATGCAGCTATGACCTTGAACTCTGAACATATGACCTTGAATCACATATCAAAATGATAGCCATATCAATACCTACGATATTCTAAAATACATGCCAATACAAAAGTTAATGTTTTCAAAACAAATAACAATATAAGTCTTCTTATGCAGCTATGACCTTGAACTTTGAACCTATGATATTGAACCATATATCAAAATGATTGTCATATCAATATATACAATATTCTAATATATATGTCTATACAAAAAGTTAATAGTTTTTAAGATAATTCAAAATTTTAGTATTTTCAAGCAAAAAATATTATTTCAGTGGCAACAACTCCTACAAAAATTAACATATTGTTACGAAACTTAGTAACTTGTTAGATTTTCGTCATTCTGAACATTTTTGCAATGTATTGCTTTAAAGCTATCTTGTTTAGTTTGCAAGAAAATAGCCTAAAATCACAAACTAGGTCATGACCTTGATCTTTGATCTTGACTCAATTTTGAAGGTCATTTCAAGAAAATAACAAAACTTGAAAGCCCCGTGTCAATATCTGTTGAAATAGTCAGTATATAAACATTTGAAACTATTTTACGATATTTTCTAAGTTTAACACAAAAACGCGTAACCTACTTTTAGCCGAATTTCATGATTTGTAAAAAAAACAACAAAAAAACAAAAAAACTACATACTTAAGACTCTAGAGAAGCTGAAAATCAAATAAGTTTTTGTCTACCATTTTTGGTTTCAGAGGAGAAGATATTTTAAAGTGTTTTTCAAATGTAGGTCACAGTGACTTACTTTCTACAGCCACGGCAACCAATAGTACAAATTTAAAAAGTGCCCTCCAAATAACCCTTCATGTGAAGTTTGACCACTATTGGCCTAATAGTTTCTGAAGAGATGTCAAAAATACAGACACACATTGGCACACGCTTCGCCATGTTGTAAGCTCACATGGACCATAGACCAGGTGAGCTAAAATCATAGAAATCTATACATAAACCTATCCTATTTTCAATTGTGTAAGCGTATGTGTGCATATGAAAACATCAATGTCTAAATATTTTGTATCATTGGAAGCAGAATATTCAATTGTTACGTAAAACAGTGATTTTTAAAAATATCTATGTACTAGAAAACTTGTAAAGTGATATCTGCGAAAGCTGTGATCAAGACCAAATTACACACGGTAAACGTTTGGTTTTTTTTAAAGCAAAATAGAAATAATTGCTAGTATTGTATCTTTAATCGTTCGAGTAACTGGCTACAAGTAGCCAAGTACTATTAGCCAATTACTAGTAGCTAACTTTTCTTCTACTATTAGCCAATTACTAGTAGCTAACTTTTCTTCTACAAGTAGCCAGCTACTATAAGCCAGTTCCTAGTAGCTAACTCTACCGATGTTATACCTCGATTCAAAGAAAAGTCGCTTCTAGTGCGCGCTAGCACACAACAGACCATAATACACACTCGCTTATCGCATACACAAACCTGTTCTTTGTTTAATCCCGAGAGTGATAAATTAAGAACAACTTCCTCTTGTCGCGAAAATCTGTAACAATGCTTATGTGACGGTAAACAACATTACAACCAACCAACCACTTATTAGCCTAATTATCATCAAATCAGTTGTAAGGAGGGGGAGGTTACCGTCGACTCGAACCATGGACAACGCCTTGTTTAAGTCTTTGTCTCATCTGAGCTAAATCCGAAGAGGGACCATATACTGAAAATTTTTCAAAAATTTGTTACTAATAAGTAATTAAATGGCCAAGTGGTATGTTTTAAACATTTACAAAAAATTAATGAATTTTATTAAAAAAGTAAGTGATTTGAGGTAATATCTATGTTGCGTTCTTATAGATGGTAAAACATATGTTTTATCCGTATTTGCTATAATCATGAAAAATTACCATCAGATTTAAACTGCCTTTAAGTTCATCTGTACTTAAAAATCAACCATGTGTTACTTTTGAATTGCATTATTTCATTAAAAAAATTATAAGTTGCACAAAACAGATCGGAAAAACTTTTAAAATTTTGAAATTAAAGTCGCCTCACAAGAATTAGGAATCGGTTGTCAGTATATCCAACATATCCTCACAAAATTCCTCATAAAATGGAATAATAGACCTGCTAAAGGAAGGACTTTGTTTTGGAAAAAGGTCGGTATATCTCATAACATGGGAGTAATGGTACAATTACGCCTTAGAGCCTTTTCGAAACTTTTTGACAATCATTTGTAGTGGAGTGGTGTAATGGTGTTGAACACCCAAATCAAGATTCGTTTAATTAAATCTGATGTGGTAAGATTTGGGATGATGAAGTGATGAACGACGCTGCAGGTTACCACAGGAAAATCCACTGACCTTCGGCAAGAAAACTGACAAAATTTCTCGCACTAGGATTCATACAAGTAAGATTATAACCTAGGTGGTTCGTGATCCGCAGACGTGAGCTGCTTTCCACTTAGCCACTGAGGTCCCAACTCGTGGTGACTTCGGAAAGTCGTGTTTAAATGTTCCACAAATGTACTTGAACCAAATAATCATGGATATAATCAAGTCATTGTGCTACTGAATTAGGTTTTTGTGTTTGAAATGTCAAATTCTGAAGTTTTATAATAAATGGTCCCAATATTTATCACAAATCGTGTACATTATACTTCAACCCAAAAGCCAAGAGATCAAAATAAAGAAATATAGAGATGGGTAAGTATCTGTTATATATCTTCATTCTTTCAATCATAAGTTAGGAGTAATATTATTATAAAAATCATTGCATCGTCAAATCCATTTTCAAAAGCAACAAAATCTCTTCAAACTTAAAGCCTTGTCTTTTTACGAGATGTACATTATGGGTCAGTAAAATTTTGTCGGAACCCGGAACCTTAACATCGGACCATTAAAGTTCAAATTTGATATCTAGAAAGCTTAAGCATTTATACAGCCATTTTACAAATGTATTTTTTTTCCGACAAACAAAATTTTATTCATCAATAACCAAATATAATAATTACAAAATATAAAAAAAAAATTAGATCCTGGATCGCTAAATAAATACAATAATTATGAGGTAACTTTATCATAATAATAATTATTATTATTATCATCACCATCATCATTATCATCATCATAGAATTGTATAATTGTGGCAAACACAATAACTAAGATCTTTCACCACCCCAACATTTTAAACCCCCCCCCCCTCTTCACACAAGATTAGTTGTTGATTGTTAATTATTATGCTGTTATCATTACATCAGCAATTATTTTAGCTATTTGCTAGTTTCATGTGTTACTGAGGAAAATTTAGTTAATGGCCTTCATTTCCTAAAATTTGGTTGAAAAATGGTTTATGCATTTTTGGGTTAAAATTTTTGGAATTTCGAAATTATCTTTAAAATGCTATATCTCGATTATTTGCAAAGATAATGACATGAGGTTTTCAGTTTTGATGCCAAGTTCAAAGATCCTTCAAAATGAGGTCAAGGTCAAAGGTAACGAGTTTTCTTTTAACCTTTGAGCTTTTAGTACAAAATTAGAAGTCTTCAAGACATTTTATGCTTCTTATGTTTTAAAGTTGAGGAAAATTGTAAGATCTAACGATCTAGGAAATCAGAAAAATACTTTTGGAGTTAATGCCCCAGAATATGGTAAAATTTTACAAATTTTTGCTGTTTTGGACGCTTAAAAAAGCGTAATAGGTAGGTACAAAAATGTACAACATGACTAGATATATACCAAGGTAGCAAGTTTCGTCTCAATATCCATGTAAGAGATGGCCCTAAAATATTGGGGTTTATTTTATTTTATTTATTTATATATTTATTATTTAATCATTATCATTACTATTATTATTATTTTCATTGTTTTTGATCAATATCTTGAAGACTATTACAGATAGCTTATAAAAATAAATGTTTACCATGACAATATTTAACAAAGTAGTCCGTCCTTACAATTTCTTGTCCGGAGTAATTCTCTAAAACTATTTCATCTACCTCAATGAAACTTTGTACAGCGTATCAACTCGTGATTACAAAAAAAAAAAAAAAAAAAAAAAAAAACCCAAAAAAAACAAAAAAACAAAAAACAAGAAAAAAAAAAAAAAAACAAACCACCAACAATAACAAAAACAACTCGATCGAACCCTAGGCTTCACCGTTATTTTCGCTGTAGTTATCGTTGACCAACAGTCTCGTTCTTGGAGAACGTAACAAAACGTAACATAACAAATCATTATTATGCACAAACACTAAAAATAAAATCTGATTTCAAAATACACGATTCCATTTCACTTAATATTCACTTTCATGCGGCATTCATTACTCCATAATCAACCACATAGCGTGCCATTTTTGTAAGTTGCGCGATCGTTCCCACAAATAAGTAAATATATAACAAATACCTGCTAAATTGTGATGTGCCAGATGTGCACATTTCGGAAAATCATTCCTCATCAGTAAAACTAGGGGCCGAAAAAGTTGATAGATTAAAAATATACGCCAAACAGTTGCAAATTAATGAATCTAAAGTTCCCAAAATATGTGAATAAAAATCCAGCTAAGGAATATTTTGCAGGAGGGAACAGACCTTAGTTTTAAATAAATTTCAAAAATTAAGACGACTGAAAATTTTGCTAAATGGCCACCTGATCCTTTTTTATTACCCACTAATAGAAGAAATTTATTAGTGAAATTAGCCTACTACTATTGATAACAGCGGCGTCCTTTTAGACTGTACAGTCTGGACGTTAGCACTATTAGTAGCTAACATTGGTTGTTACTTTCCTTGACAGCGGCTGATATTATAAGTTATAGTAGCTAACAGCAGTCAGATTTTGCAAGCCAATCAGAATCTTCTATAATGTTCGACAAAAATTGCAGATTTGAAAATTCATATGCAAAACGAAACATTAAAAATTTTTAATAAAAAAGGATCAGGTGCAATTGCATATTTTCTGACAGCACAAAGTAATGCCTACAGAGTTATGGATACCCTCGGGGAGATTTACTCCACCAGCAGCGGTACCCGCTCAGGGGTAGTAAATACATAACAAATACCTGCTAAATTGTGATGTGCCAGATGTGCACATTTCGGAAAATCATTCCTCATCAGTGACACTAGGGGCCGAAAAAGTTGATAGATTAAAAAACATACGCCAAACAGTTGCAAATTAATGAATCTAAAGTTCCCAAAATATGTGAATCAAAATCCAGCTAAGGAATGTTTTGCAGGAGGGAACAGACCTTAGTTTTAAATAAATTTCAAAAATTAAGACGACTGAAAATTTTGCTAAATGGTATATTTTCTGACAGCACAAAGTACTGCCTACTGAGTAATGGATACCCTCGGGGAGATTTCCTCCACCAGCAGCGGTACCCGCTCAGGGGTAGTAAATATATAACAAATACCTGCTAAATTGTGATGTGCCAGATGTGCGCAAATAATATTTTTTTCATTTGCCCCATTGACTTCACCATACCGTATAGACTTAGGACCTCCAACTTTAATATGCAAATATACATGTGCGAGTTGAAGTGATATTTACGTCAGAGTTGAAGTGATATTTACGTCATTTCTCACCGTTACCGGTAAAAATGTAATTTTTTAACGGTTAGACTTATGACTTCAAAGTTTGGCATATAGATAACCAAAGGCGCACTGTAACGTTGAGCGAAGAAATTTTTGCATTATCTCTAACTGTTACCGGTAAAAATGTAACTTTTTAACGGTTAGGCTTATGACTGCAAAATTTGGTAAATAGACATCCAAAGGCGCGCTTTTACGTTGAGCGAAGAGTTTTTTTTACATTATTTCTAACCGTTAACGATAAAATTTAACCAAAAAAAAAAATAAAATAAAAAATAAAAATAAAAACAACAACAACAACAATAAACCACCAACAATAACACCAACAACTCGATCGTACCCCTACGCTTCACCGTTATTTTCGCTGTATTAGTTGACCAACAGTCTCGTTCTTGGAGAACGTAACAAAACGTACATAACAAATCCTTATTATGCACAAACACTTAAAACAAAATCTAATTTCAAAATACACGATTCCATTTCACTTAATATTGACTTTCATGCGGCATTCATTACTCCATAATCAACCACATAGCGTGCCATTTTGGTAAGTTGCGCAATCGTTCCCACAAATAAATAACTCTCTCGAACAAATAATTTTTTTTTCATTTGCCCCATTGACGCATTCTCGCTAACCATCGGATTATCTACGCTTACGCTCCGCTAAGACTTAGCTTAAGTCTTAGCGGAGCGTAAGCGTAGATAATCTGATAGTTTGCGAGAATGCATCGACGTCACCGTACCGTATAGACTTAGGACCTCCAACTTTAATATGCAAATATACATATGCGAGTTGAAGTGATATTTAGGTCATTCCTCACCGTTACCGGTAAAAATGTAATTTTTAACGGTTAGACATATTACTTCAAAGTTAGGTATATAGATAACCAAAGGCGCACTGTAACGTTAAGCGAAGCAATTTTTGCATTATCTCTGACTATTTCCGGTAAAATTGCAAATTTTTAACGGTTAGACTTAGGACCTCCAAATTTTTTATATAGATATTCTTATGCGCGCTGTAACGTTTAGCAAAGAGATTTTTGCATTATCTCTGAACGTTACCGGTAAAATTGCAAATTTTTAACGGTTAGACTTAGGACCTCCAAATTTTGCATATAGATAACCTTTTGCGTGTTGTAACGTTTAGCAAAGCGATTTTTGCATTATCTCTAACCGTTACCGGTAAAATTGTAACTTTTTAACGGTTAGACTTAGGACCTCTAAATTTTGCATATAGATACCCTTATGCGTGTTGAAACGTTTAGCGAAGTGATTTTGCACGATCTCTAACCGTTACCGGTAAAATTGTAACTTTTTAACGGTTAGGCTTACGATTTCCAAATTTTGTCTATAGATATCCTTATGCGCGCTGTAACGTGTAGCGAAGAGATTTTTGCATTATCTCAAACCGTAACCGGTAAAATTATAACTTTTTAACGGTCAGACTTAGGACCTCCAAATTTTGCAAATTAATAACCTTATGCGTGTTGTAACGTTTAGCGAAGAGATTTTTGCACTATCTCTAACCGTTACCGGTAAAATTGTAACTTTTTAACGGTCAGACTTAGGACCTCCAAATTTTGCATATAGAGACTCTTATGCGTGTTGTTACGTTTAGCGAAGAGATTTTTGCATGATCTCTAACCGTTACCGGTAAAATTGTAACTTTTTAACGGTCAGACTTAGGACATCCAAATTTTGCATATAGATACCCTTATGCGTGTTACGTTTAGCGAAGAGATTTTTGCATGATCTCTTACCATTACCGGTTAAATTGCAACTTTTTAACGGTTAGACTTAGGACTTCCAAATTTTGTATATAGATATCCAAGTGCATGTTGCAGCGTTTAGCAAAGAGATTTTTGCATTATCTCAAACCGTAACCGGTAAAATTATAACTTTTTAACGGTAATACTTAGGACCTCCAAATTTTGCATATAGATACCCTTATGCGTGTTGAAACGTTTAGCGAGGAGATTTTTGCATTATCTCTAACCGTTACCGGTAAAATTGTAACTTTTTAACGGTCATACTTAGGACCTCCAAATTTTGCATATAGATACCCTTATGCGTGTTGTAACGTTTAGCGAAGAGATTTTTGCATTATCTCTTACCGTTACCGGTTAAATTCTAACTTTTTAACGTTTAGACTTAGGACCTCCAAATTTTGCATATAGATACCCTTATGCGTGTTGCTACGTTTAGCGAAGAGATTTTTGCATTATCTCTAACCGTTACCGGTAAAATTGTAACTTTTTAACGGTCATACTTAGGACCTCCAAATTTTGCATATAGATACCCTTATGCGTGTTGAAACGTTTAGCGAAGAGATTTGTGCATTATCTCTAATCGTAACCGGTAAAATTATAACTTTTTAACAGTAATACTTAGGACCTCCAAATTTTGCATAAAGATACCCTTATGCGTGTTGAAACGTTTAGCGAAGAGATTTTTGCATTATCTCTAACCGTTACCGGTAAAATTTTAACTTTTTAACGGTTAGACTTAGGACCTCCAAATTTTGCATATAGATACTCTTATGCGTGTTGTTACGTTTAGCGAAGAGATTTTTGCATGATCTCTAACCGTTACCGGTAAAATTGTAACTTTTTAACGGTCAGACTTAGGACATCCAAATTTTGCAAAAAGATACCCTTATGCGTGTTACGTTTAGCGAAGAGATTTTTGCATGATCTCTTACCATTACCGGCTAAATTGTAACTTTTTAACGGTTAGACTTAGGACTTCCAATTTTGTATATAGATATCCAAGTGCATGTTGCAGCGTTTAGCGAAGAGATTTTTGCATTATCTCAAACCGTAACCGGTAAAATTATAACTTTTTAACGAGCAGACTTAGGACCTCCAAAGTTTGCATATAAATAACCTTATGCGTTTTGTAACGTTTAGCGAAGAGATTTTTGCATTATCTCTAACCGTTACCGGTAAAATTGTAACTTTTTAACGGTCAGACTTAGGACCTCCAAATTTTGCATATAGATACCCTTATGCGCGCTGTAACGTGTAGCGAAGAGATTTTTGCATTATCTCAAACCGTAACCGGTAAAATTATAACTTTTTAACGAGCAGACTTAGGACCTCCAAAGTTTGCATATAAATAACCTTATGCGTGTTGTAACGTTTAGCGAAGAGATTTTTGCATTATCTCCAACCGTTACCGGTAAAATTGTAACTTTTTAACGGTCATACTTAGGACCTCCAAATTTTGCATATAGATACCCTTATGCGTGTTGAAACGTTTAGCGAAGAGATTTTTGCATTATCTCTTACCGTTACCGGTAAAATTCTAACTTTTTAACGTTTAGACTTAGGACCTCCAAATTTTGCATATAGATACCCTTATGCGTGTTGTTACGTTTAGCGAAGAGATTTTTGCATTATCTCTAACCGTTACCGGTAAAATTGTAACTTTTTAACGGTCATACTTAGGACCTCCAAATTTTGCATATAGATACCCTTATGCGTGTTGAAACGTTTAGCGAAGAGATTTTTGCATTATCTCTAACCGTTACCGGTAAAATTATAACTTTTTAACGTTTAGACTTAGGACCTCCAAATTTTGCATATAGATACCCTTATGCGTGTTGTAACGTTTTGCGCAGATATTTTTGCACTATCTCTAACCGTTACCGGTAAAATTTTAACTTTTTAACGAGCAGACTTAGGACATCCAAATTTTGCATATAAATAACCTTATGCGTGTTGTAACGTTCAGCGAAGCGATTTTTGCATGATCTCTAACCGTTACCGGTAAAATTCTAACTTTTTAACGTTTAGACTTAGGACCTCCAAATTTTGCATATAGATACCCTTATGCGTGTTGTAACGTTTTACGCAGATATTTTTGCACTATCTCTAACCGTTACCGGTAAAATTGTAACTTTTTAACGAGCAGACTTTGGACCTCCAAATTTTGCATATAAATAACCTTATGCGTGTTGTCACGTTTAGCGAAGAGATTTTTGCCATATCTCTACCCGTTACCGGTAAAATTGTAACTTTTTAACGGTCAGACTTAGGACCTCCAAATTTTGCATATAGATACACTTATGCGTGTTGTTACGTTTAGCGAAGAGATTTTTGCATTATCTCTAACCGTTACCGGTAAAATTTTAACTTTTTAACGGTTAGACTTAGGACTTCCAAATTTTGCATATAGATACCCTTATGCGTGTTGTAGCGTTTAGCGAAGAGATTTTTGCATTATCTCTAACCGTTACCGGTAAAATTGTAACTTTTTTACGGTTAGACTTATTACCTCCAAATTTTGCATATAGATACCCTTATGCGTGTTGTAACGTTTAGCGAAGAGAAATATGGTGTATAGTTATCCAAATGGGGGCTGTAACAGTTAGCGAAGAGATATTTGCTATATCTCTGACTATTTCCGGTTAAATTGTAACATTTTAACGGTAAGACTTAGGACCTCCAAATTTTGTATATAGATATCCAAAGGCGCTGTACACATAACGTTTAGCGAAGACATTGCAGTAGCTCTAACTTTTTACGGTAAAAATAAATCTTTTAATGTTTAAGGGATTGTGGTTCTTGACATTGACAAAAATGGGGGGGGGAGGTATTAAGAATTATAGCCCCAACCTCATACCCTCTTTTGGGAACAACTTCTTTGATTTTTTATCATCACTCCATTTAAATGTCCTTAATGAACCGGAAAGTTTAAGTTATGGGGTAAGGATCCCAACTAAAAAAGTTATATATGTACATAGCACCACCCAGTCCCACTCCGCAGTGGGGCATGGCATTATGTGTTCTTTATTAGTATCACTCTAATTAACTTTTCTTAAGGAACCAGAAAATATATAGTTGAAGGGTGGGGATCTTACCCAATTTAAAGTCATACATGTACATAGCACCACCAAGCCCCTCCCCACAGTTAGGAATGACCTAAGGCGTCTGTCTTTAGTATTAAACTTTTTACTTTATTATAAGGAACCAGAAAATATATATTTTAGGGGGTGGGGATATCGACATTTTAAAAGTAAAGAAAAAACCCACCTGGCACCACCTCTTAGTAGTAATCCAAGGAAAAATGTTTAATATGAATTGATGTGCCTTGAGATGCTTATTACAAAAATATATAACTTTATAGTACGCGACAAAGTATTTATGAAAAATTGGTGATTTATATTTTTAAGACCCAACCCTCCTGCCCCTCCCCTATTGAACCCTCCGGGATTTAAATCCTGTATTACACAATTCCCACAATACAGGAACCTACCCTAAAAATTGAACGAGATTGATTTGTGTGTCTAGGAGAAATCTTACGGACAAAAGAGTGATCAGGTGAAAAAAATCATAATAACCGGAAAAGGAAGAAAAGCAATATGTCTTCCAATCAGTAAGGTGGTTTGGTGGATGTGTTCTAGTAACATGACCATCAAGCGAAAGGTAAAATAAGTCTTCAGTCAAAAATACACTTAAAACATAAAGGTGAGGGCGAGGGATTATTATATTATTTAAATTTACAATGAAATTAAAATAAAATGGCGAAAAGGAAGGACGACAAATTTTTATCAGCACTTGAGAAAAATTCAGTCTTATTTGATGAAAAACGTAGGGGATTTGAGGTTTATAAAAAATTGGTTTTGTCACTGAAATGTTCCTAAAAATAATTCGGTGATTGCATTAACCATGGCATTTTAATTGGTAATTGTCGTGGAGTTACCGTGCTTCCATTATCACATATCGCGCCTAAATTAAATAAATTAAGAGGCCAATGGGCCTTAACGCTCACCTGAGGATATGTCCAAAATTGTTTGCAAAGCGCAAAAGACAATATAATTGGTACTGAAACTTTACAAGTTTTCTCAAGTTAAGAACTGCCACAAAGCTTAATCAGAAATATATCCACTCACATTTCAATTATAAGTAGCTTATTTAATATGCATAAAATCATTAACAAATTTCAGTATACTTATGCAACTATGTCCTTGACCTTTGAACATATGTGACATTGATCAATTTATTATCGTCATGTCAATACCTACAATATTCCAATATACATGCCTATACAAAAAGTTAATAGTTTTAAGATAATAAGCAATTTATGACTTCTTTTGCAGCTGTGACCTTGACCTTTAAACACATGACCTTGAACCATCAAAATCAAAATGATCAACGTGCAATACCTTCAATATTCTAACATACATGTCTATACTAATAGTTAACAGTTTTCAAGAGAATTAGCAATTTATGTCTTTTTTTTATCATATGATCTTGAACCATATATCAAAATTATCATTGTCACAATACCTACAATATTCTAATATATATGCCTATACAAAAAGATTAAAGTTTTCAAGCTAATGCACATTTATAGTATTTATAAGCCAAAAATAACATTTCAGGGGCAACAACTCCTACATGAATTGTCATATAGTTACGAAACTTGGTACCTTTTTTTAATTTTGTCATGCTGAACATTTTAACAATGTTTAAATTTCATATATCTCTTAATATTTGCAAGAAAATTGCCTAAAACTGCATAAATCACAAATTAGGTCATTGCCTTGATTTGTGACCTTGACCCTTTTTTAAAGGTCATTTCAAGAAAAAGTAAAAACTGAAAACCTCATGTCATTATCTGTTCAAATAGACAAGTTATAACAATTTGAAGCCATTTTACGAAATTTTTAAAATTAAACGCAAGGACGCGTAACCTATTTTTCGACCAAATTTCACGAAATGAACAAACTATAGGCTTAAGACCCTAGAGAAGCCAAATATCACATCAGATTTTTTCTCCCATCATCGGTTTCGGAGAAGAAGATTTTTTAAGATTTTTGGACCCCTAGTTCACCTTGACTTAGTTTTGGTAGTCATGGCAACGCCATGAACAAATCTGAATTGCACCGGCCCATATATGCTTCTGACCAAGTATCATTGAAATCTGTCCAGCAGTTTTGGAAGAGAAGTCGAAAATAGATGTTAACGACGCACGCACGCACGCACGTACGCACACACGCACGCTCGTACATACACACGCCGCGCCATGCCATTATGAGCTCACATGACCTTTTGGTCAGGTGAGCTAAAAATTCTTATCACGTGATACACTTACCTTCATCGCTATGTTATGAGTTACAGTACTTTGAAAACCACAGGTGGCGCCAAAACATGAAAAAATTGCTTATCACGTGATACCTTCATCGCGTTGGCGACGTTGTGTTTACCTCACTTTCAGGGAGAATGGCGGAGAGGTAGGTCGTTCAATTTTTTGTCGCATATTTTCAGTTTTTTAAGTCTTATCGTCACTTGTAAAGGTTAATCTTATTGGATGAAAACGAAAAAAAAATCTGGTTAAATTAGAGACTGTTTTTGTTATTCAAAAATTCCTAAATATGCAAAAATATTAGCATAGTAGATTTTATTTACCCTTGAGAAAGATTGGTATTTTTATGAGTTACCGTACTTTGAAAACAACAGGTGGCGCCAAAATATAAAAATTATATATTTGATTTTCTATAAAAATCAAGCGTAAAACCACAAATGGCGCCAAGACTTGAAATTTACATATCACGTGATACTCTTGAATTCCAACAGAAAATGACGATAGAAAATTTTGCTAACACTCAAAGCTCTGCTATTAAAATTACAACAGACGATTGTTACATTTACAAGTGCGATAACAGGATTTAACTTTAGACGTTGCAGTAGTTGTAGATTGAAGCTTGAAACGTATTTTTTAAATCTCATATTTCGAAAGTCCCAAACTTAAGTTGATCTAAAAAGTATAGAACAATAATAGTTCAATCCATTACAAATAATTATGCAATGCATTACTCGTTTACTAGAGACGTACACTTTGTGACGTAAACGGTTCCATATATTTCTGCAGCAAAAACGTAATGGATGTAGGTTATACAGTTTTAAGGCACTTCTGTTCTGTTTTATGCTTTTGAATGATATTGTCATATACCATTTTGTCATATACCATATTTTATTATTTAATTCGAAAATGGAATATGGCAATAACGCTGAATAGCTACGTATATTTGATATCGTAAAGGAATGAAAAAGGGCCTTAAAAGAAATAGGGACTTTAAATTTTAGCTGGTAAACCTTAATTGTGGCTGAGCAGAAAAAAACAACAAATAATTGACACGTGGATTTTTTAAATGATTTTAAGTGATTCTATCGAGTTGATTTTTTTTTTGTCTCACTAAGGTGTTTAAGCGCCAAGGTATTTTATTTTGGTGGATTTTTTAAAATTAAAATCATGAACTTTTGACTGGTTAATGCAAATTGACATTTTTGTTTTTGATATCTTAGTGTTCGTAGCTTTCAATATGAAAAGTTTGTCTAACCTAAATCAAGTCTTGTGTCATGTTCTAGCGCGAGTAAACGGTTTATAATGTTGGTCTTTTAAAAACAACTGGAACATACGATCACGTGGTACGCAACTTTCGTTTTCCAGAACTCTTATAGCAGTTAGGCCTTTTGCAAGTTGATAATCAAAATTACCAGACTTGAAACAGACATAAAAACCCGGAGAGACAAAAAGCGGCGGCATCGATTTAAAAAAAAAATTGAACAAGATATATAAAAACCTTGTAAGAAGAGAGTTTACTTGCCATTCGCCACCCCTAGATGAATTTCTTAATGAATATCTCAAATCTGTTTGCTAACGTAATTTTTTTCTATGATGATGGATAGAGGATATGGAACAATGTCTGACCTTGTTAAAAAATCCATGCCAAAGTCTGACGATGAATTGAACACTACCTTATCAGTTATCTGAGTTAAGTTAAACATGTGGGCAAACATTTTTTGCGTCATGTCTAAAATTAATACATGTACTAGCAAGAGTTGTTGGTTCATTCTTTAGCAAATAAGGGTTATTTTTATATACCACTGGTTGTAAAATAATTGGGTTTAGGGGGAGGGACTCTAGTGTCCATCCGAAGTTGATGGCGTGAACGTCAGTGGTCTTAACATGTGTTTTGTTGTTTTGTTTGTCTTGTTTCACTATCTTTTCTTGTGTTGTTCGGATGTTTTACCATTGGCTTCCTCCTTGCGCTGACTGGTTCAAGAATGAACCCATTTAATTTTTCCCCCGACGTAAATTTTATATAGTTTAATTTTCTAAAAGACTCAACAAGTCAACGACTGATGTTTCTTGAACTTGGTATTCTAAACTTTTAACTTTTAAAAGGTATATACATGCATATATATTTGTTCTTTCTAGATTTTAACTTTTTTGTTGCGTTTTCTTCTTAGTTCTCGAAGAATTCTTTAGTTTGGTTATCTCTGCTGGTACCAGCTGCTGTACAGCTGATGCATTGTTTGTTTGTCATGTTAGTTATGGCCTTTGTGATCATGGTTTTGTTTGACAGGAAGAGAATTGCTGTATTTAGAAAAGGTGTGTCTATTTGCACTAAGTTCTATAGGCAATATAAATTGTACAGTCCCTGTTTTCTGTTTTTCTTTAAAATGTTTATGATCATAAAGATTCTTTGAAAGTTTTCTTTTTGCAAAACTTGAAAAAATCTTGTTTGTTTTTGCTGGTATTTGGAACTACATGCATATACATGTATGTATGTCTTTCATTTTAACTATGTTTCCTCAATTTTCAAATTATGAGAAGCCAAATTATAGAAATTTGTGAAAATATAGTCCCTTTTAAAGTAAATTTCACAAATTTGCTCAAAAAAAAATAAAAATAAATAAAAAAATAAATAAAAAAAATAATCATTAATTCATTAATTAATTAACAACATTAAAGAATTACTTACAAATAAGCTACTAATGGCTATTTTTTGGTCATTTTGGTAGTCATATATTTGTGAACTGTATAATAAAATTTGAATGTATTCTGTACAGTTCCAAAAGAGTTTTCGGGTAATTTGTGGCAAATTCCATTTCTTAACATATATGTTTGAGAACATCAGTTTTAGTATTTGGTTATTAAGTTGGTTTTTTTAATTCTGGTAAAAAAAATTTAATAAATGTACAGGTTTGTATATTGAATTATATTTATCCTTAGTTGAAACTTCAACACCCAAACTCTTTTACCATCTATGGTGAAGTAAAGGAGATCTACAAAAAGAAACTTTTCCTGAAGAGTAAAAATATTCAAATTCTAGGTCTTAAACCTTTCAAATTTAGAATTTTTTTCAGAAAAAAGGTATACATCCTAATAATGGACAAACAGTTAAAAGTTTTTGGTTTAATTTTATACACTTTTAAGCTAGCTATTTTGTAAATAGTAATTTTATTTTTAATATTTCAGAATTGTAAAGTAAGTGCTCAAAAATGGAAAGAATAAATTCAAAAGATGAAATGATCCTATAATAGGCATTAATTAATGTATATTAGTAATTACATTTGAATTTTGATTATATTGAAAATAGTCATCTTTGATTCAAATCGCAACTTTTCATTCCTGCCAAAATAAAAAATATATACAGAGACAGCATTAGTTTTGGCCGAGTATGTCATGCCTTTTGAACTCAAGTTCCAAGAATTGCGAACTAAAGTATCAGGTATCTTTATACAGATTTTTCAGCTTATTTAATTTTTTATTAATTTTTTTACATTGTTTTAATTTGTTGTTCAACAAACTGTAACACAGAACCATGCCTCATGAACCATGGCAGTTACCTTTTTGGTTTGTGGTTTTATGAATTAAATGCTTTAGTTTGTTTTTCATTGCATATGAAACTAAAACTACCTTTTAATATTAAGAGATACTAGTAAACAATATACCTGTCATCCCCCCCCCCACACACACACACACACATGTACAATTTGGACAGAAGCATAAGAATGTTTAGTCAAAAATTTTACAAAATAAAGCAGTAATCTGAGTGTAATGTTGTTTATATTTACAGAAAAACACCACCATTTTTGTTGTTCAATGGAAAAATTTTCTGCAACTGGCAAGAAAGTACAAAAAGAATATAGTCATCAGGATAATGTAAAACAACTCTCTGATACAGTCTATGATGATTTGAGCTACTGGAAGATGACCTGGATCAACCAAATGGCCATGCTCAGAAAAATCAACACAGAGGAGTTGAAAACATTGATACAAATACAAATGTCAGCTAAAGAAAAACCATAAAGACACAGACAATTCGTCCGGGGATTCATAGCTGAAACAGGTATATGTTATTTTGATCTATCCCCACCTCTCTCTCTCTCTCTCTCTCTCTCCACACACACACACACACACACACACACACACACACACACACACACACACACAAAACTGCATTAAGAAATAGGCACTGAATATATTTATTTATGGAAAACCAGAAGTGTGATTCAGTCATTATAAAGATTCTTTATTCCACATTACTCTATTATACAACTGCTGACACCGGGAAAATATTATGTTTTTGCAAACAAAAACAATTCATATGAATCATAAATATTAAGTTTCTAAAACAATGTGAAACAACAATTTTTTCAGTAATTTTAATATTGGTAATTTTAAAAGAAATAACTGCTAAATTTTAGCTGGCATTTTAATTTTAATGCTAGTAATTTTGATTAAAAAACAGTCAGCACATTTCATAAACAAGAATTCCACAGATTTATATGTCTTGCATGGTTAGTTTTTGATTGAGTAGAAAATAAATAACATTAACATAAACTTTCACATTTTGACACGCCACCACCGTAAACATCGGAAAAGTAACACCTAAGTCTCACCTTATGGTGATGCCAGGCTCGACAAAAATAACTTGTAACCTGGTAAATTTTAGCTGGCATTTAAATTTTAATACTAGTAATTTTGATTTAAAAAAACAGTCAACACATTTTATAAGAAATAATTGATAAATTTAAGCTAGCATTTTCATGAATCTTTTAAATAATATTGTGACTAAAATGGATTTTCTATTTGTAGAATATCGATTTGGTGACATTTTTCATCAATTGAGATGTGATAAAAAAGCTCTGAATACTATACAGCATGATATTGATATCTTTCAGGTAAGTTACTTGTAAAATAAATACATGTACTGGTAATGTGATATGCAAGATTGACAAATAAGATTAAAGTATATGTAAAAAAAAAAAAAAAAAAGGGGGGGGGGGAAGTTGGACCTGTTGTGTAGGAATCAGTTATTATCCCAAACTCAATTATATGTGTTTAGATTTTCTAATTTAGTGAAAAAAAAAAATAAATTGGAGTGAATTTTGTCTGAATAAAGACAACTTTTATGATTTCCATAATATATAATTTAAGTATACATTGTAGGTTATTTTGCTAAAATGTTCTTTTTTTTCCACAAAGAAAAAATGTAAATAAATTAGCTATTAATTTCTTGCTATTTTAAATATCAACTTTTAGTTTAATGAAGCTTAACTGATGCCTTGTAATCTCTTTTGAAATTCATCAAATTAGCTAATTATATATATTTTTCACAAATCTTGCCTAAATTTTATGGGTTTCTCTCCTTCATAGAATACACTACTAAATTCTAATCTTTCAATTTTTGGCTATTATTTTCTCCAAATTTCTTAAACAAGGCTTACCAATGCTGAAAAATAATTGGGTAAATTTTCTATTTAATCTACCAAATATTCTGAAAGTTGAGCAATATTAATCCATCTATTGATTGTGTTTATAAGAATGTTTTTGTATAAAAGTACCAATATAATGGATTTGGCTGCTTTAAGATCAAGATTTGAATCTGAAATACATATATAAGAAGAGTTTTATCCCTTTTCTAACTTGGGATTAGACTTTTTGCTTTTCAACATGTTTTATGTTGGTTCTAATTAATAGAGAATTTGAAACAATGCTGATTCTTACTGTTTATTATTTAATTGGTCATTTTAATCTAAGCCATTTGTCAAATTCTAGAAACTGATAGTTCAACCTTTTATATTTATTTGCCTTTCAATTGTTTTTGTGTACATGTATTGAATTTGAGGTATTTATAAACGTTAATATGTCTTGCATTTTCAGAACCAGTTCAAGGATGGGCTTCCTTTAGCTGCATATAGAAATTTTTCACCTTCAAACAGGAGAGGCCAATTAAATTAGACAGTATCTATTACAATATGAATACTGTGATAAATGGAGTAATCATGGCTAAATGAATTATGTGATATAGACAATCATGTCTGAGGATTTTAGTTTAATCTCGTCATTTCTGAAATCTGTGATATATATTATATTGTGATACAGTATTACTGTGTGTGTGTGTGTGTGTGTGTGTGTGTGTGTGTGTCCAATTTAATTAAGCAGCATTCGTTACATTATGGATACTGTGATAAATGGAGTAATCATATGTGATATCGAAATTCATGTCTAAAGACTCAAGTTTAATCTTGTCATTTATGAAATCTGTGATATATATTACGGTGTGTGTGTGTGTGTGTGTGTGTGTGTGTGTGTCTGTGAGAGAGAGAGAGAGAGAGAGAGAGAGAGAGAGAGAGAGAGAGAGAGAGAGAGAATAAACAGACTTTCTGGTCATATTTTATTTTAATATAAGCAGACTGACTGGCCATATTTTATTTAAACTGTAAAAAATACATTTTCAAATCAGAATTTAAATTCAGTTACTAGTGCTACCCTAAGTGCTTTCTTTTCAAAACAGCTTTGTCAAAGTTTAAATACATTTAAACAAACTAAATGAAAATCAGCTTGCCTGTTTTGTATTGGTATGGTATAAGAAAGGAAGGATATATTTATCTGTAATACAGATATGTTGATATTTCAAAGAAGAAATATATTTAAATTTGTTTCAAAACAAATTCTCTTTTGCTTTTATTTTAATGTAATTGTACATGTATATGTTGTGTATTTTCTGTTAGATCTTGCAGTAAATGCTGACAATGGAATAGAACATTGATTGATTTAATAGGGTTTTATGTCCCACTCAAGTATATCTCATTTATATCAAGACATCACCAGCTAAATGTGAAGTGGAAATTTTTTTTAATCTTTGCAGAATGCTTAGTGCAATATGCTGGGAGGGTTCTTAAGCATGCCATGCCATGCCATGCCTTCCGTGACATGGGTCATCGGTTTTTAAGGTCTTCTCTCAAGGACCATGTGACTTTCATTTCTAAAAGCCAAGTGCTTTGTGAAAAAGAACAGTCACTACCAATTATCCAGTCTTGGTCAGACCCAGCCAGGGGTGGAACCCCGACCTTCCACATACGAAGTGAGCACTGTACAATCTCAGCTACCATAGTGGTGGAATTAAAAAATTTTGTTTCCAAGTCAAGACTTTTTTCTCATACTGATGTTTTGCTATAATAAAACAAAGATAGCCAGCATTTTCAAGGTCTCGCCCAAAAGATCCATATCTTAAGAATCTAAGTGAAGTGTTCTTGTAACAACTACAAATTTTTAAGTCTCAAATTTTCTTTCTCTTTTTTTTCTCCATTTTTTTTCCAAATCAAACCAAAATGTCCTACTTGCATGTATGCTTATGACAATCTAATTCCAAAATCACCACCATTAATTTAAATAGAAAAACAAATTACCGGTAATAGCAGTTACAGATTTGATATATAGAAAGAAGATGTACAGCCATTTAACATATAGAAGAATTATTTGACTTTCATTGACCTAATTTGCATAAATTATACAAATGAGTTGCTAATTTTCAGTCAATTTTTAGAAAACTTTCTTTGAGATGGCTCTTATAAAGGCTGAATAGATTTCATAATTACATTTGGTAAGTAAAAATAACATATAGTTTACTTAAGTTTTTATAAATATGCAAATGAGTATCATTTAAAACAAATTTCTTTGAAAATTTTTATTTAATCTGTTATGCAAAATAGAACCAAATACGGTAAGGAATTTTTTTTTTTAAATGCTGAATAAATACATGTATTGTGTCTAGTATGTCCATCATTACTAAAAATAGAAACATTGGATGATTAACTATTACAGTTTTCTTTATCACGTGATGAATTTCATTATTTTTAAAAAGAAAGTAGATGTGTAGCATATTTACATAAAGATTTTTTTGATGCAGATCGAGTGTTGTGTTCCCATGGTAAAATATATGTTGAATTCATTTAAGTCTAGTTTACCAGTGACCGGTGAAGAAATTCCCTTAGTATGTTAATGAAACAATGAAAATGAAAAAAAAAATTTTCCATCAATTTATTTATAATTATTTATTTATTTATTAATCAATAAAATTAATTGATTTATTTATTTTATTATTTTTTATTATAATTTTTTTATTTAATTTTTTTTTCTTTTATTAAATTTTTTTTTTTTTTTGGTGAATTTGAATTGCAAAGCATGCAATATAAAATTGCAAATATTTAATTTTGATAAAAATTTACTTGATTTTGCACTAACTGTCATCTGAACATTTAAAAATAAATGTGTGAGAGTAGCTTGAAATGATGATTCTAACAAAAAAAGGACACAAAATCATCACAATTTACATTATATATGTACAATGTTTCCCTCACTAAAACATGTTTGCATTTTAAAAAAAAAACATATTTCATAATTTTTCCTCACTTAACTTAAACATTAAAATGTAAATAAGCTGTAGTAGCAATATCTAGATTTTATGATGTATATATATATATATATATATATATATATATATATATATATATATATAAAAATTTTGTTTTTACATATACATGTATATATATATACAAGTATAAATATTTATTATATTTATTAAGTGTTTTCACAGATGGTTTTCATAGATTTAGGCTAAAATATACCTTATTTGCATATAACCTGAATATTGTGCAAACAAAAACATCAACTTTTAATTATTATCAATCAAGGGTCATCCATACTATATTTAGTTTAAATTGGCCCAGTCACTCCAGAGGAGAAGACTAAAGTGTATTAATGTACAAGGCTTACTATGCAATAAGCTCACTCCAGCTTTGCCAGGTAAACTAATAAAAAGACAACACTTGTTAAGGAGTTAATAGCACCATTTATTTAAAGAGATTCCAACATTTTCTGACCAGCAGAAAACACACTACAGTTTTCCTGAGCTTTGTTTACTTTTTATCAGTCCTGTAGTGGTCCAAATTCTTATATAATATATGCATATGAAGAAGGGGTTGGAAATATTAGGGCAAAGTTAGTCCATTAAGCTAACTTTTTACATTTTCTTATTCATTCATGAATACTCTCCAGTTCTTTTCCTTCTTCGCAACTATTATCTCTTACTGAATAACACAATGAGTGGTTCAAAAAAAAAAAAAAAAAAAAAAAAAAAAAAAAAAAAAAAAAAAACCCAAAAAAACACATGACTACCGGTATATTACCTAGGAAGATGAACAGGTTATGTCAAGGTGAACATATTTTAATATTAATCACATTATAATATGATGGTTGGCATCAAAAAGTTCCGAGACACATGTCTAAATGGGAATTGATTTGTTCAGCAGGTACAGGTTTACTACACACAGGACAATCATGAAACAATACAGATGTACTTTGTCCACGCATATTTTCCCCTCGGTTTTCATTATTTCTTTCTGTCCTATCAACTTTTGTTGGTGATTTCATCCTACTGAATACATCCTCAATTTTTGTGTATGAATATATTTCAGAAGAGTCTGAAACTTTTGTCCTTTTTATATGTTGAATATCATCTTGTGTTTCACAAGGTCTTTTTTGTTTCCCAAACAACCTTTCATTGTGTAAATTAGAATCTCTTCTTATGTCTGGTTTATCAATTACATTTGTCCTAAAATTATTTAATTTATTAAATTTATTTACAGTAAACTTTTTATTTTTTGATAGCATATCTTGTTTCTTTCCCCAAACTTCCCTCAATTTTAACCTAACATCCATACTGGAATCATGTGACTGTGTTTCAAGATGGCTTCCTTGAGAATCTGAATAGCAGTTATCATTTTCTTCAGTTTTACAATTTTCTTTATTATTCAGTTTATCAGAACTTAGCTGGGGGATATTAATATTTGCAAAAAGTTCATCCTCAGAATCTGAAAGAAGCATTTGACCTGTATTTAGATTATTTGAATTACATGTATTTGAATTATCACCAAATGTCTTCTGCTCATTACTAGAGTCTGATTTCTGACTTGACAAGATTGGAATCTCATCATCACTGTCAGTGGAATAAAATCTCACAAACTTCTTCTTTTTACTTGTGTGAGGTTTCCTATTGGCATCTGCTAAACCTCCACTTGAAACAGATTTTCGAATTCCGGAATGAATTTCAGTATCACTGTCACTATCTGTTGGTATGTGTCGACTTATTTCACTTCCTTTATTCGGCATTTCAAATTTGTCTTTTGATGGTGAAGAATTTCCTTTCTGGAGTTTTGTACCATCAACAACTGAAGTAACAGATGTCATGTCCGAAGTCTTTGTTGAGTTTAGAGAGTGTCCCTTTCCAGCAAATACTCTAATGTCCATGTTTCTATCTTTTACTAAAAATTAAAGAATATAGTTTGTAAAAGGATACTAGAAATATGTTTGAAAAACATCATAGTTAATACATAACATATATTATTATCATTAAGTGAAATTTTGAAAATCCTGGCAGTAACTGTGAAAACAATCTTTCACTTTTAGCAAACTATTGTTCAGAAATCTTAAATCTATTTATTGACCCTTATTCATTGTATATGGCATCCACAACCAATAAGTTTTATTTTTCAAAAACATATGTACATGTAATAAGTTTATTAAGTATGATGAAATTTCATCAAAGCATTCCTTCATTGTTGGAAATCCTAAATCTATTTATAGAAACAGTGAATTCAGTGAGTCCAAAATCACAATTATTTTCAACAATATCTTCCAGTGTGTAAAATTTGATGATTTCTTCCAAGCAAACCAAGGCATTTCGGGAAATACCCAACAGTTATTTAAAGTTAGTGACCTGAACTTTTTCATTATTTTCCAAAATAAGTAAACTCCCTCAAGAAATTGTATTGAAAAACGTATTGAGTGTGATGAAATTTCATTATTGCAAACATAAAATACTGTGCAAGAAATCTTTAATCTATTTAATATATCAAAAGTGATCTTAACCTTTGACCTATTAACTCCTATATCCATAGGCTTTTCTAAAGAACATGTAACTCATTATATGTTTAAGTTTGATGAAACTGCATTAAAGAAAATGTAAAATTCATTGTTTTATGGTCAGAAGAAAAGGGACACATGGTTTGACCAAGCACTTTTTGCCCCCTGCAACATGCTGCAATGGCATTAAAAAACTGTCAGAACAAAATGGCTCGCAGATTAAGTGTATCACAAAATTTGAATATATGCCGATCACAAGACTTGAATATATGACGATCACAAAATTTGAACTACATGTGTATAAACCTTGAAATTAACGAGTTCTTGGTGTATGATGAACTCTTTTCTATTTTATACATGTACAACCTAACTAAAACAGGACTTGTACATGCATTGTCTATTTAAAATATGTATAAAGGAATTAAAAAATGTAAAACCTAATAGAATACTTGTAACAAGAGGCCCATGGGCCTTGACGCTCACCTGAGGAAATATCCAAAAACTTACAAAGAACTTAAATACCGGTACAAAAAGTTCACAAAATTCCTCAAGTTTGGAAAATCCTGCAATAATTCATCAGAAATGTCTAGTCACATTTCATTTATAATAGCTCATATGCACCATTTAACTATAGTACAATAGATAATTTCCAAATCATTAACCATATGGTTATGCAGCCATGATTTTGACCTTTCAACATGTGAACTTGAACCTTATATCAAAATGGTTTTAATATCAATATGTACAATATTCTAATAAACATGCTTGTACAAAATGTTTATAGTTTTCAAGATAATTAGCAATTTAAGTCTTCTTTTGCAACTGTGACCTTGACCTTTCAACATATGACCTTGTACCATATATCAAAATGATCGTCATGTCAATACCTACAATATTCTGATATACATGCCTATACAAAAAGTTTACAGTTTTCAAGATAATTCACAATTTCTGTACATGTATGCAGCTATGACCTTGACCTTTCAACATATGACCTTGTACCATATATTAAAATGATCATTGTTGCAATACCTACAATATTCTAATATACATGCCTAAACAAAAAGTTAATAGTTTTCAAGATAATTAGCAATTTAAGTTTTCTTTTGCAGCTATGACCTTGACCTTTCACATATGACCTTGTACCATATATCAAAATGATCGTCATGTCAATACCTACAATATTCTGATATACATGCCTATACAAAAAGTTTACAGTTTTCAAGATAATTCACAATTTCTGTACATGTATGCAGCTATGACCTTGACCTTTCAACATATGACCTTGAACCATATATCTAAATGATTTTCATACCAATACCTACAATATTCTAATATACATGCCTATACAAAAAGCTTAAAGTTTTCAAGCTATTGTACAATTTTAGTATTCATAAGCCAAAAATAAAATTTCAGGGGCAACAACTTATACATGGATTATCATATAGTTACAAAACTTGGTACCTTTTTCAACTTTGTCATGGAAAACATTTTAACAATGTTTTGAATTCATATATCACTTAAAATTTGCAAGAAAATTGCCTAAAACTGCATAAATCATAAATTAGGTCATGACCTTGATTTGTGACCTTGACCCTTTTTTAAAGGTCATTTCAAGAAAAAGTCAAAACTGAAAACCCCATGTCAATATCTGTTCAAATACTCAAGTTATAACAATTTGAAGCCATTTTACGAAATTTTTAAAATTAAACGCAAAAACGCGTAACCCATTTTTCAACCAAATTTCACGAAATGAACAAACTATAGGCTTAAGACCCTAGAAAAGCCAAATATCACATCAGATTTTTTCTCCCATCATTGGTTTTGGAGAAGAAGATTTTTAAGATTTTTGGACCCCTAGGTCACCTTGACCTAGTTTTCGTAGCTATGGCAATGCCATGAACAAATCTGAATGGCACCGGCCCATATATGCTTCTGACCAAGTATCATTGAAATCTGTCCAGCAGTTTTGGAGGAGAAGTCGAAAATAGGTGTTAACGACACAAGCACACACGCACGCACGCACGCACATACACACACCACACCATTCCATAAGCTCACATGACCTTTCGGTCAGGTGAGCTAAAAATGGTAATTTCAACGGATTTTTCAATAACAAAAATAAAGAACCTAACCTATATTTTAAAAGATTTCTATGATGCATCTAGGATAAAGTTTATAACATCGGTACACAGTCTTTTCTCTTTGGTAAATTCTTACAATAATTCATAATGTTATCTTTACCAGCATGGTTTTGGGACAAAAACATGTACATTGTATATATACTTTATAAAATAAAAAGACTATTGATCCACTTGCTGTAATATAACATTTGGTTGAAAAAAAAATGATGATTAGCAATCTGTAACATTGTCATCTTATAGATGTATAAGCAAAGACTAAATGCATACCTTTAGAGACAGTACTTTTTCCCCTAGAGACAAATTTATATTAACAGTAAAAAATTAAAGCAGAAAACAAAAGACTTCAATTTAGAGTACACTACAACCTCTATTCATAGCAACTGTTTGTTTTATAAAAACTGTTGCTATAAAGGGATTTGTTGGTAATAGAGGTATATAAAGGAAAAAAAATTGGAATAAAATAAAAGGGAATTAAAAAAAACAGATTTTGGGAATTCAGAATAATGTAGTGATAAGTGAGAGCTGGCAAAGTTATCAAGAGGCCTTATACCCTGGTTAAACTGATAATAGTTATAAAATGTAACACACCTTTATTATTCTTCTCATCTTCTTTGCTGTTTTTCTTTTCCTCTTTATCTTTTCCTTTCTTCTTACCATAATTCTCTGGTTCCTTTATTTTAATAAATGTTCCATTACAGCTGTTTTGATGATCTTTGAACCATGGATCCCTGGCTGACGGAGCTCTGTTCATTGCTCGTTTAACGTATCCAAAATACGGCTTTCTATTCTGACAAGGGCCATTACAGCGCCACCAGTGTTGTCGATACTCTGCTACTTCATCGTGAAATGAATGATATACCTAATGAAATATTTCTAAACATTAGAGAAACCAAGAAAAGCACATTTTACCATGGATACTAATAATTCCACGTTTTAACTCAAACAAACAGTCAGTTCAATAATTCAACAACAACAACAACAAAAATAAAAATAATAATAATAATAAAATTTAAAAAAATTCAAATATTTAAGTTGCTCATTTAAGGTGCTTATTATAAAAGCATTACCCAATATTTGTTAATGTAATTTGAATAACACTTCTGTGTGACACTTCTGTGAAGTCAAAAAAACACTAAAAATAATAAAAGAACCACACACTGTTTGTGCTTGTGCTTAAAAAATTGGGTCTTTTTGGTTTGGTAAAATGTTGTTTTACATTGTTTCAGCTATTCCTCAGCTATTCAAGACCATACTTTTTCTTACTGATCTTAGTAAAGTGTTTTCAACCTGTTTTATATTTGTATATGGCAACCTTTAAAGCACTAGCACACCCATCTGATTTCAGAGCACAAGCACACCTGTCAGAGATTACACAGACAAACAAACAAATATCACAAATCAAACAGTCCATAGTAATGGTATAATGGCAACCAATAGAGACCTTTGCCAAGGAAAAACCCTTTTCTTACTTTCCACTTGGTAACATCCCACAGCAAGAAGATGCATAGATTGTGCAGGTCAACATTCAGTCCCCCCCCCCCCCCCCCCCATGGCTCCTGATGTTAGTGTGTGACAGTGTACGATGAATCTTTCTACTTATCTTAGTTGCAATTTGATATCACAGGTAACATTATTAGTCTGTAACTGCAGTCTCTATGCATCTGACAACAAGGTTCAGACTAACAATGACTTAAAAACAGAATGTATGTTATACTTACAGATATATTGGCCCCAGTTGCATCATTAATTCTATACATGTGTTTATGGAACTCTGGTCCATGACCATCATGATCCTGTAATATATTATACATATATAATACCCATACAGTCAAACCTGCATTAAAGACCACCTCTTTATAAGGTCCACCTGCTTATAAAAGCCAATAAATTCTATCCAAGTTTCTGTCCATAAAGGCCGTTTTACTAATTCCCATGTGTGGCCTTTAACGACAGGTTTGACTGTATTCATTGTTTTTGGTTGGGGCTATAACTTACATCATATGTAAATAAATGTAACAATCTATTTATTGATTTAAATAATCTCAGAAAATTTTTTTTGTAGCGGTATATGAAAGTTTGTTCCTATGTTTAGGAAATTTGACCTGTACACAGGTCATCAGACAAAAAAAAAAGAAGAAATTATTCCACGCTATAACAATAAGAAGACTTGCAGACATTATATATAAATATATATATATATATATAACCTGGATTTGGATTCTAAAAATCCTGTTACAGTAAAACCTGATTCATTCTGATTGGCACCAAATGTTAGCATGTACTAGGTGGTACAAAATCATTACAGCCATTCTCAAAATCTTGTTACAGTAAAACTTGATTCATTGACACCAATGTTAGCATGTACTAGGTGGTACAAAAGCATTACAGTCATTCAAAAAACCCATTACAGTAAAAGTCTTCACTCATTTCCACTATATGTTCAATCATATTTTGGAATTATAAAGGTGAAAAAAAGAAAAAGGCTTGTATAGAAAAAACATCAAACAAATAAATTTTTGGGCTTCAAAATAGTGTGGTGATTGGTCAAGTAGTAAAGTTACAAGGGGCATAATGATGTAGTTTTACTGTAATTTTCTAATCTTAACTTGTTAATAATACAATGTATAGTACACACAAACTAGGTATCATTTTATGGCTAAATATTAAATAATACTAAGGACTTATACCAACATCTTCAGATAAACCTAATCAGGGATTTACATAACTTGTGGATTTTTAGAGTCCTTGGGACTCTCTAATTTGAATTCAAGGAGTCCATATAAAATTTTGCAGTCCCCTAAAAAAATTTGCGAAATTCAAGTTTTTTGCAGGACTTACAGTTAAGTGGTGTATGTGTTAGTTCACAGTATAATTGAAATTGATTAAATCATATAAAATAAAAACCATAAAATTGAATATCAATTTTGTTTTGTTTTATTATTTAGATAACCAATCAAACAGAAATTGTCACATTCAAAGAACTTAAATTTTAATTCCCAGAAAATTTTACAATAAAGTACATGTAATTTGTAAATCTTGTAAACACAGTCATCAGAATCTTTTGACGTAAAGGGGTTTTCCAAACATTTAGCACTGATACAAATGTCACACAGCATGCCATTGTCTGGCTCGTTAACATGAAGCCACATGTAACGGGTCAACCATTCTTGTTTTAAACTTCTTGATTTTTTATTAATATAAGTACTTGAAGCACTTTGTTGTTCTTTGGTAGTAGTGGCCTCTACTTCCTCGTCAGCAGTTTTACTTTTGGTTACTTTTGTTCTACTGACAAATTATCTATGGTAACATATAAACAAATCAAAGTAAAATGAGGTCAGTATAACCCCCCTATAGGCGGAATTGACTGGAGTTCGGAACTTTTCTCGTTTTTTCAGTATTAAGAGAGTGATCGCCAATCGGAATTTATTTATGTTTTTCTTAAGAGTAATTACGGACAGAGTCGGCATTATTAGATAAGATCATAGATATTCCAAAGATTACCGCGAACACTGAGAAAAGAAGTGCTTTTAACTGAATCAGAATGGAACGAGTTGCGTATTAAAACTTTTCAGGAGTCCTACATAATTTTTTTGCGTCATATACGCAGGATTTCTGCGTCCCGTAAATCCCTGCCTAATGAAGGACATCCAATGCTGAAAGCTCGACCAAAACATACATCCTATATGTAAGAATGTGTATGATAATTTTCACTTATCTTTTGTCTTTTTGATTTGCATTATTTACTGTACAGTTTCATTTCCTCGCCTTTAACTATTGTATTTTTTTCAGTTATTATGTTTTCCGTCTTGAATTAAAATTTTTATATGAAGATTACAAAATCTCAAAATCACATGAAGCATTCTCAATTATAACTTGTCTACTGGAAAGAACTAATACTATTATGATAAATAAATATCTGAAGATGTTGGTGTTAGTCCTCGGTATTATTTAGTACAATGTATTTAATACTTCATACACCTGCATCCCTGCAAATCCATCTGAAGATATTTAATGCACCAACTTTCAAATCTAAGGCATTGGAACTTATACTTTACTCCCTTTTTTGCTAAGATATTTTCAGCAGTAAATAATCACACTATGATTTATCAAATAATTATTATAAATAGAAGAAGGAAACCTGGGGAAAAGTACACTTCCATACTTAGTGTTCCAGCTCAATATTGAACCCAGTAACCCTAAAGGTGTTACAAGTTACAAGACTGTAAAATCTCAATCAGAAAGAATAAAGCACTCTATAACATGAGTCATGACTACCTTAGTTCTACTGCAATATTTATAAATACCTTATTATTATCTGTTACAAACAAGTAGGCATGTATCATCTCATGCTAAAATTTAAAAAAAAAAGATAATGACTTATTGAAATCTGTAATCTGCAATCAGTACAGATAATATGAGTTACCTTCCCTTCAGCGAAGCTCTTTAATTGTTCTTGTTTTGTTTTGTTATGTTTTACTGGTATATGTTATAATTATATCATTATAGATCATTATATAGTGGACATATAACTTGAGAACATAGGCATTTTTTTCTTTTATTTTATGTCATAAAATTACATTTAGCATTTAGTATATTATATGTTTTATGTTATCTGTTCCTGATGTAAGTTTTCATTAAAAAAAAAAACAAAAAAAAAAAAAAAAAAAAACCACAAGTTATGTTGTTAGCTTTTTAGATTTAAAGTCTGTTTCTGAAAAGTTGTCTTGTGCCAATTTAAGTCCATGCAAATTTGTCAAAAATGTAAATTTGCTTAACTTTGTACACTCTAAAATAAATACACTTAACAGTAGTCATGATACATATACTTTTTCACCTCTGAATGATTAATTTTAATCATCTTTGTATTCTAATGATTAAAATTCTACAAAAGACCATCTGGACTCATGTGATCATTTTATCAAAATTGAAGGGTACTGTAGTTCATATTTTACTTAGGTCCATGTGTAAACACAATTACTTACAAGGAGAGTTTCAACAAGGTCCTTTCTAGGTCTCAGTTTTAGCAATGGAACACTCAGTCTCACAGAACACAAACCCCCACGTCCTTCATAACAGCATAAACCTGCACATCTGAAACAAAAGTTCTCTGATTATTGTAAAAATATTAAGTCACTTAGCATGCAGAATGGCTAGCCAGAATTTTTTTTGATGAATAATACAGTACCAATAACTTCAGAACAGTTTGATAAAATATACATTTATTCAAATTCAAACTCGACCTGTATTTTATCAATATAAATATAAGTGTTCCAAGCTTCATTAATATTGGTATAGTAATACATTTTGTACTTGTCATGTGATCTGATGTGTTAACAAGATAATTTCAAATTGATGATGGATGTCATGTATAGTATTTTTTTTCATGTAGTTGTTTTAGGTGAACAATGTATTTGATACAACAGTAATGAATTTCTGATTTCTTTAAAACCATATAGTGATATATTAGGAGCCTAAATGATTCTACATATTTTATATGGAAAGTTTTTCAGCCCTTGCAGAGACTGTATCAAAATATATGATGCCACAGAGGCAAATGATGCCATTTTTCCATGAAAATTAGCTTACATAATACATACCCAAAGTGCCTTACCACTTGTATAGGACCCCCAGTTGACCTCATGTGAGAAATGTTTTTCTTCATCATATGCCTTTCCTGGTTGATCCAGGACAAGTATAGAATTGGTAAATGTTTTTTTTTTTTTCGGGAGTGGATTTGAGAATAAGTTTTTCCCTCAATCAAAATTTTAAGATGGTGAGGGGAGCTTTGATCCATAATTGCTTAGGATCACTCAACTACCATTTGTGTTTTCAGAAAAGTGGTTAATACACAGCGGTATCCTTAACAAATGTGTGACTGTGGTGAAATATCTAAAAAGTAACAAAATCCTGCATATGTATTTATTTATAAAGTTTTAAGTTTTAGATACAAACAAGGTCATTCTTGGACTCCATTTAACTTCAATTCCAGCAAGTCTTCCCCAGAAAAACTGTTCATTAAACTGTAAAAATAAGGCTCTGATATCAGGGTTTGGATCTAAGGTTTCCCACTGTGGATCTACGGGAGATAACTCTTGACTGGATGAGGAGCCAGCAGATGAGAAGTATTTTGGCGTACTTTGAGATTCCTGGTCAAACTTTTGTTGTAACTGTAAAGCTAAAGCCAGATCATGATCAACTGGCTCCATTTCTTCTTATTTTGCTGTAAATATAAACATATTACAGTCGAACATTTAAAAACCAACCTTGAAGGAATCAAAAACCTGTCCATACTAAATTCAATTCATCAAAGACATAACATTTTTTGTTAATTTGATCCAAGTTAACCAAAAACTTGTGTAATTTGAACAATATCTTTGTCTGAAAGGTTTTCTGTTCATACAGGTTCCAATGTTAAATAAATTTCAACCATTCTACTGCCTATCACACATTCAACAACTTAAAACAGAAATGTAAAACTGAACTAGTATTCATTTTTATGAATTTATTTTACAATGTTTACAATAATATTGTCCATTAATTTGATTCAAATTAACCAAAAACTTGAGTAATCTGAGCAATATCTTTGGTATGAATGGTCAGTCAGGTTCTAATGTGAATTTAATATATACCACTCCAATGACTAGTTTAAATTTAAAATTTAAAAGTTTGGCTCAAAAATGTTACAACTTTATAAGTACCGGTATTCATTTTTATTGATATTCAGTTTTTACTATTCACAATACCGGTACATAGTTTTAAGAGACATGTTTGTGTGACATATAGACAATTTTGTTTAAAAACCATGTCAAGGAGGATACTTAATTCACATAAATTAAAAATAAGGTATTGAAATGGGATTTAAAATTATACAACCATGCTGTGGGGCAATAAATCCCTATACATCAAAAACAAATTTTAATTATTTGTTTGTTTGTTTTGTTTTTAATTTATCAATCTTCTATTCATCTATCAAAGTTCTACATAGCCCAGCTGATATCTGTATTTTCTCTCTCTTCTTTTTTTTTTTTAGCTACATATGATCTTGTTCTGTTTTATACCTTACCTTAACCTTAATTCTCTCCATGCCATGAGGCACATAAGGCTTTGACGAATGTCTAAAGTTTCTGTAACTTTGATGTTTTCTGGGAGGAGGTAGTTGGCCTCCTGCCCAATGCCCATACTTGAAGGACCAGTGGTTTTCTGTTAGGGTGTCCTTCCCTTAGCCACAGGTTCCAGATATTTGAAGGTGCCTTTTACCACTGTCACTCAGCTGCTGTAGCATTTCCAGGGTCACCAAGTTGAGGAGGTGTGACATGTGACTTGCTGGCAGAATCTATTAGAGACAGTGGGCATTAACTTGATGTTTATTATTAGTGAATCCCTGTGACAAAGAGACACCCCTCGAGACCATTACCAGCCTTTGACCCCTCTGTTACTACTGGTACTTTATAATTGTGCAATTTTTTAAAATGAAACTTTTATTTATTTTCAATGTAAAATATGGAAACCATTAAGAAAAAATACAAGAAGACATATATACACTTGACAATGAAAAATTAGGGTATTAAATTATACCTCACTACTGTTTTACCATGAAGAAACGGCAAATTTTACTGTTTAACAAGATAAAGTGGCAGGCTATTGTAATATAAATACATGTACAAACCATCGATAAAAATGCAGGTTTTAATTTTCACTGTCATGGAAAGGGATTATTTATTTAAATCAGAAATTATGTTATAATGACACCTACCTAGACACCCAATTTAAAACAAGCACCTATCAGAGTGCTGCCTGAGTGCACCAACAGGAAAACGCAAGTATAAATCATGGAACCATTTTGTTACTACTAAAAAAATTACAAGACTTCCTTTTGTAGCCACAATCCATTAAAGTCTATGTAAAATTTTTAAATTTTTTCACAATGTTAAAAAATATTGATTTCGTCATTTTAAGGCTATTTTATATGAAATGAAAAATGTAGTGGAGGACACAAAAGCATGACTTTTCAAAAATCGTCATATAAAAATCTGCTCTGTCTATTGTCACATATAGTGTTGGTTGGCTTGATTATAAATGGTGATATTTCTTCACTAGGCCTAGTAGTAAAACGGCTTTCAAAAGTAACAAAGTTCTTGCAATTGATCCGTCATCCTGATTTGAAGTTTATCGCAGTCTCCCCTTGATGGTTCTGATACTGAAAGAAGGTTTGCCGATCAAAATTTGCCAACAGATATCTATTGCAGATTTACATAAGTAGATTCCGGAAAAAAATATCAACAGATCAAGTACCTGCTTCACCTGACCACAATATATAAACATAACCCTTTTAAAACGATGTTCTATATTTTACCTATATCATTTTGTTGTTCATATACTATCCTACAACTGCATAAAATGTAACTTTAGATCAAAAGTAATGAACGAAGAATGTAAGTTTTGTAAAGTTTTTGACACTTTCGGTTTGCCGATTATGGTGACCTTGACATAGCCTCGTTTCGGACACCGGAAATCCAAGAGTGACAGGAATGTTTCCAGCAAAAATGACATGAAAACAAACGAATCAAGTGTTTTCAGTTTTCATTAATGTGAATCTTTCTGATATGAAGTCATCGACAAAGGTAGAGTTTCACCATAATTGTTTTTAGATATTTGTGTTGTCACAATTTTAATGATTCAAACAATTCAAAGTTGAGATTAAACAGAAGTCCCATGTTGCCATTAAGCATACAAACAGTACTGTATTGATCAAAGTAATATTTCTAATTTAGATAAAAGATATCTTTGTTTGTTGCCAATTCGTGAGTGACTGTCATGTATTTTAAACAAAAAAGCCAACAATTAATTTTTCACCAATTTTGTTTCAGTTTGAATTAAAGAAATTAGTTTTTAGTCTGTTTATTATTTAGCACACATAGTAGGCTATAAAGGATTTGCCAATTAAAATTCCGACCGAAATATGAATCAGTTTTCTATTAAGTTTTTACAACTTAACCGGACAGTTCTCGGGTTTTTCGTTACATAAAAAATGACTTCTCTTGGCAAACAAAAAGCTAAAAATAAGATTTTCATCTTTTAAACCATTTTATTTTGCATATAAGGTCTCAAATGTATTTTGGCTTGTCTGGTAAACTTTTTAAATAAAATGACAACATAGAAATTACACTTGTTTTTGTACGAAAAACCCGAAAATGCAGAGGTTTTGTCCCCCGTCATTGTAATATCTAAATAGGAAAATGATTCACGATGACTCGGAACATTTAATTGGCAAATTGTCTATTATACCAACATTTTATTTAACATTCGATATTCATGAAATATACGATAAAATTAACTGTCACTCAAATGATACAGGTTTATTTTCTTATTGAGCATCTTCAATCAATTTGGCATCATTCTTATGTATCATTGTGTATAGCTATCAAGGGTTTTCAAAGTTAAGCATGTGACAACCCAAAGACCAAGGCACACCCCCCCCCCCCCAAAAAAAAAAAGGGAAAAATAGTATAAAATTGTTCATTCATCTGTAATTTGAGACACCTACAACAGTTGCAGAATCTACAAAACATGCAACAAGAAACCAAAATATTACCAGATATATAATACTGGATCTACGAGTTTGGTATCAGCTGCTGAAAATGTTACCAAACTTATAGTAATTAATCTTTGTTGTCAGTTTTTATTTTCTGGATATTTTGATTATGCATTTGTTTATTAAATTTACGCGTGCGGGCATGATTTACACCCAAAATGCATGTGACATGCACAATGCGTGTGACTTGACAGGTATGCATTGTGTGACATTGACTATAAATTACTCTATTTTTCAAGAAGAGGAGTCTAACTACAATATTGAATGCATCTTCATATGTTTAAGCATGGGTAATGATAACAATTGCTGTACATACTAAACAAGAAAAATTTGAAATAACTTGCTGTAATATTATGTACAACTATTGACTTCAGGTAAATAACCATCAAAAAGTGCAGTTTGCTTTTTGTTGTCAATTTTGATTAAAAATGTAAGTGACATTGATAATCCTCAGCTTTCTTTAAGTAGGACAGTATTTAGAACATTATTGTGTCGCCTGACTAGGCGACATATAGGGATTACTTTCGTCGGCGTCGTCGTCAGCAGCGTCTGCGGCGTCCGGATTTCCTTGTCCGGAGCATAACATTGGTGTTGTAGGTTCAAATGACTCCAAACTTGGTGTGCATGTTTCTGGCAATGATTCGAAGTGCAGTGCACAAGAACCGCAACTCTATCTTTTTCCATTTTTGAATTATTTCCCTTTGATTGATTTTTATAGAGCATTTCTTGTCCGGAGCATAACTTTGGTGTAGTATGTTCAAATGACTCCAAACTTGGTGTACATGTTTCTGGCAATGACTCAAAGTGCAGTGCACAAGAACCACAACTCTATCTTGTTCTGTTTTTGAATTATTTCCCTTTGATTGATTTTTATGCAGTGTCAGGCGACACATCTGTTTCAAAGAAACATATCTAGTTTTTACATGCATTTCTTATACACTTTTATGATTTGATCAATACTGTACTGTTTGTGCTTAATGGCAACATGGGACTGTAATGATTCAGTTATGATATAACAATATTACGATATTGACATTATGTTTGTTCAGCCCTGTTCAGTTAAAAAGGTAGAGTATTAACTTGGAGAGTGTTATGACTATCTATTGACTCTGTGACAGTGAGCTTTCATGTTAAAGTCATCTTGAGTCAAGCTCATAAGACAGACCATAAAACACTCTCTCTCTTACATATACACATTTACAAACTTGTCCTTTCATTAATCTTGTAGATTAATACACTTGCTGTTGTCCCTAATACCTTAAAAATTGCTGATGTGACATTAATACCATTACAACCAACTAACCGTATAGTTCATTTTTTTGTTTAAGAGTGAAGTGGAAAGATAGTGTTTTATGTCCTAGTTAAAATGATTTTCATAGAAGACTGTCAGTTTAAGGGTGCTGGAGGAAAACAGAGTGCCTGGAGAAAATCATCAACATTTGGCAAATGAACCAACAAACCTTCTCAAACTATACTCTGTCAAATTGCAATTCAAACCGAGACTGTGAGAGTTGATATAGATTAGGCTAAAGGATATCTTGGCATGTATGACTTAAATGAGATGACAGCAAACAGGTACATGTACTTATAAAGTGGGTACCATGTTATGAGAAAAGACTGAACTGCAACTTCAGTTCGTACAGGTGTTGTATTCTCTCTGGTATAATGATTATCCCATGATCAGGGTTAGTCTTGGGTCTTAAAATAGTGTTGTTAATGAAATGGTCAATTCCTTAGCTTTGGCTATTTTTTTATCATGAAACTTAAGATATTGTTAAAATACTCTTTCTTGTACTTGACAATCTGATGACCATTGACTTTAAAATATTAGAACTTGAAACAGAATATGTCTGTTATCATTTATACCAATATATTATTTTTGCAAGAATCACTTAACTACAAAAAATTATGCTAAGAATATAAACAATCTTTCTCTGAGTTGTATAAACTTTCATCTGCACAGAAGATTTAGCTAACAATGGTATCTGTGTCCTAAGTTAAAGTGCTTCTTTGACTGCTATCTTTCAGTTCATACCCAAAGAATGGTTAGTTCTGTTAATTCCAATTTACATGTACCAATCAGAGTATGGAGATGTCCAGTCTGATTATACTACATCATGCATGGAGTTTATCATGATTATTTTTATCTCTCTTATTCAGGCCTCTTGAGATCAGATTTAAACACTGATACCCAATACATAGAAAGTTTCATAAAAAGCGTGTTTGTTTGTCATTGTCATTAGTACATTGTTACATTGTTATGTAGTTGAGTTGAGTAATGGTGTTTAATGTCCCAGTCAAGAATATTTCACTTATATTGAGACGTTGCCAGCTATAGGCGAAAGTGCAGAAATTTTGCCTGAGCATTGCACTGATGGCATTATACAACATGGTTCTTTATCGTGCCATGCCTACCGAGACACAGGACCTTGTTTCTTTTAAGTTCCCATCCGAAAGAACCATGACTTTCATTTTGTTGTGCCGAGTGCTTGGCGAAAGAACAGCCACTACCCACTTTTAAGTCTTGGGTCAGACCCTGCCGGGGTTCCATATGGAGCGAGTACTCTACCAACTGAGCTACTGCAGTGGTGCATTGTTATGGAGGTACAAGGGCTGGATGAAATATTGTTATGTAAGTGTAATTTGACAGAGATAGAATTTTTTTTTTAATCAGCTGAACTACTGTAATGTATACCATACTCCATTTAAAAATGGCAAGTGTTGTCATAACAAGAATGAAAATTTGTTAAATTCAGATTAGCTGTAAGGTTTCAGGAAAAAATCACACATTGAGATTTTGCCAAACCTTTTGCAAATGCTATCTCTTTGCTTTTTGTGACTTTGTTGATAAAAAGATTCACACATACAGCTCAATGTCCTTTCAAATAGTAAAAGCAATGCATATAGTACTATACATGTATATGCATCAGTTGGGTGATGAGACTGTGCAAGTTTTGAGTAGAGAGTATAAGCTTGGAAAGGGTTTTTGGTAATACTGCTGTAAATATGTATGGTCTGTCTAGGTGAGGACACGGCACAATAAAACTGTGCTGGAAAGACTGAAACAGTGACACACTCATCTCTCTTGCAAAGATTTATTTTGAAATTGAAAGTGTTCCAGTAGGTTGAGAACCAATCATTTTATTTAAGAAACGAACACTACATAGTGCTAGATAAAAAAATATTAACCCTTGTTCAGATATACATATATTTGTCCCAGGAATCAACTAGCTTGCTTAGAACTACACAAATAGTGATTAATTCTGTTATTTTGTATAAAATTATTGGTCTTCACCTTTGGAAAAGTGATTTGTGGACCAGAATTAAAAATATAAAAAAATATCAGCTTGAGAATCAAAATGTTGCTACATTTTTCATTGTAAATTTTGTAATATTCCTATAATACTTTCTGGATAGCCTGAATTACATATGGACATGCTCATTTCAAAAGCCATCAGCTCTGGCTATCTATAAGTTCAGGAAATTTTGATTAACTACTTGATTCGTGAATTTCAACACAGGGACTGCTTTTGAAATTTGATTTGATTAGATTAATGGTGTTTAAATCCATTTCAAAATTATTTTACATATATTAAGGCAGTCACATCGTGGAACCTAGAGTGCCGGAAGAAAACCATCGACTTTCGGCTAGTGAACTGATATTGGAGAGTGGGATTCAAACCTGTAGGCAATGAAAGGCATTGTAATTTTCAGAACAAGCATTGTACTTTTTATCAATCTTTTTGCTATTTCCTTTTGATTGTGCTTGTACAATTTTGATCAAATATTATTCTAAAAGGGATAAATGCTAGACTAAGGTCACTAGAATCTGATAATAAGTAACAAAGATCTCAAGTTCATGTGTGAGAATAGGTATACAACAACAATAGGTACAAAGCCAGTACATATACATGTAGGTATATGTATAGAAATTTGGTCATCAATATGACCCAAGTTTTAAATTTTGTCTAGTTAATTTATTAAATAGCAATGTTTGATAACATACACATCATTCATATATATGTATGTATTTTAGTGTGTAAATTAACATGTTTATCAGTAAAATCAATAAATCTTAGTTTTTGTTACATCAGTTATAACTGATGATGTCACTAGACAAACTGGCATTTTAAAAAAATCAATAAAATTAATGACACAAAATCTTGTAATATTTCAATGAGAAATAATTTGCCATTCAAGTCAAAACCATTGTGTTTTTGTTTGGCATTCTATGTCCAAGTCAAGATTCTTTCATTTATAACATGGTGGTCAGTTCTGGGATGGTGGAGGAAACTGAAGTGCCAAAAAAAACCCCCACCAACCTTTTGACAAAGCAAACTGTCAAACTTTCTTACACTAGAATGAGTCGGGTTTGTACCTCATTGGCAGTGAGAGACACTTAAGATATGCAGATTTAGGTAAATACAATTTTCCTTGATTTCTCTTTCATTAGCTGCACTGTTTATTCAACACATTGGTTGCCTCGATATTTACATAAGAATGGAATTTGAAGTGTACTGTTTTCACAAATTCACTCTATCAAGTGTTCTAGCTGTTTGAAATTTTTGCCGAGATGTCTGTAACTACATGCTGCCATTACGGACATCATTTTGCTTAGTTACCCACCCCCACCCCCACCCCTGTGAACATGATGTGCTGTACAAATATTCTCAATTACTTATCTAGTGTACTGATATATCAGCTGTGAACTGTAGTGTTCATATATGTGTATCTTGCAACATATAAATCAGTAGTGCTCCCTTGAGAGTGAAATTTGTCATCTATCGAGCATAATTACAAAACGGGCTAGTAGTAATCAAATATCTATGATAAAGTGTCAGTAACTTGTTCCAATATCATGATTTTGAATATGTAACATGTTTATTTATAGATCTAGGTTGTGTTACATTCACTATAGTACCGGTTACAGTAAAGACGATTATGGTATATCCCACAGAACTTATTGATTGATTTTGTCTGGTATTTTTTTATATTACTTGTTTATTATCGTAACTACATTCAGTGTTGAGGTTAATAACCATTAACTATGATGGGGGAGTTCATGACGACATATTTGCACTTTTTGTATTGAAATTTATAAAAAATCGTTTATTAATAAAGCCTTTTTAAGGCTTTGATCTTAACAGCCCACCATCAATTTTTGACTATTTATTAATGACTTAATTTTATTCATTTGTAAAGAATAAATTCATGTATTTTATATAAATACACCTAAATATGTTTATATATATAATGTATTAAAACTTGAGTGATCAAATCACAAATATTCTGTATTATTTTTTTGTGTTAATGCAAATGTGCTGGTAAAGAGGTTTATGATAAATTGAAGTTTATTTATGAAAAGAAAACATCTTTGTAACTATCGTATATAATACTGTGGTGATAATTAAGGTGACAAAGGTTTTTGAATGGTATTATAACAAAGTTTAACTGTACAATTATGAAGTCAAATGAGTATTGAAAAATAGGTAATTTAAACTTTTGATTGGACAGAGCTTTTAAATAAAAAATTGTCTCTTTAATTCTGATACCCAGATAAATCTCATTCATTTTTTCATCCTAAGATGTGAATAAATCTGCCATGCTTATCCCTTGATATCTGAATTAATCTCATTCGTAACATGCCCCTTATACCTAAATCAATCTCATCTTGTCTCTGATGCTCACTCAGTCATCACTTGCCCTTGATACTTTAATCAATTTCAGTCATCATTAGCTCTTAATACCTGAATTGGTTTCAGTCATTACTTGCCCTTGATACCTTTATCAATCTTAGTCATCACTAGCTATTGATACTCAAATTGCTTTCAGTCATAACTTGCCCTTGATACCTTTATCAATCTTAGTCATCACTAGCTATTGATACCCAAATAAGTTTCAACCATCACTTGCCCTTGATACCTTTATCAATCTTAGTCAGCACTAGCTATTGATACCCAAATAAGTTTCAACCATCACTTGCCCTTGATACCTTTATCAATCTTAGTCATCACTAGCTATTGATACTCAAATTGCTTTCAGTCATAACTTGCCCTTGATACCTTTATCAATCTCAGTCATCACTAGCTATTGATACCCAAATAAGTTTCAACCATCACTTGCCCTTGATACCTTTATCAATCTTAGTCATCACTAGCTATTGATACTCAAATTGCTTTCAGTCATAACTTGCCCTTGATACCTTTATCAATCTTAGTCATCACTAGCCATTGATACCCAAATAAGTTTCAACCATCACTTGCCCTTGATACCTTTATCAATCTTAGTCATCACTAGCTATTGATACTCAAATTGCTTTCAGTCATAACTTGCCCTTGATACCTTTATCAATCTTAGTCAGCACTAGCTATTGATACCCAAATAAGTTTCAACCATCACTTGCCCTTGATACCTTTATCAATCTTAGTCATCACTAGCTATTGATACTCAAATTGCTTTCAGTCATAACTTGCCCTTGATACCTTTATCAATCTTAGTCATCACTAGCCATTGATACCCAAATAAGTTTCAGTCATCACTTGCCCTTGATACCTAAATCAATCTCAGTCATCATTAGCTATTGATACTTCAGTCATTACTTGCCCTTGATACCTTTATCAATCTCAGTCATCACTTGCTTCTGATACCTGATTCTGTCTCAGTCATCACTTGCTCTTGATACTTTAATCAATCTTAGTCATCACTAGCTATTGATACCCAAATTAGTTTCAGTCATCACTTGCCCTTGATACCTAAATTAATCTCAGTCATCACTAGCTATTGATACCCAAATCTGTTTCAGTCATCACTTGCCCTTGATACCTAAATTAATCTCAGTCATCACTAGCTATTGATACCCAAATTAGTTTCAGTCATCACTTGCCCTTGATACCTAAATTAATCTCAGTCATCACTAGCTATTGATACCCAAATTAGTTTCAGTCATCACTTGCCCTTGATACCTTAATCAATCTCAGTCATCACTAGCTATTGATACCCAAATTAGTTTCAGTCATCACTTGCCCTTGATACCTTTATCAACCTTAGTCATCACTAGCTCTTAATGCATGTACCTGAATTGGTTTCATTCATCACTTGCCCTTGAAACTTATGTCAATCTCAGTTATTACTCACTTCTAATACCAGAATCAATTTCAGTCATCTGTTGTGCTTTTACCTGATTAAACCCAGTCATCTTTTATCCTGATACCTAAATCAATCTCAGTCATTTCTCACCCTGATACCTAAATCAATCTCAGTCATTTCTCACCCTGATATTTGAGTCAATCTCAGTCATTTCTTGCCCCTTGATACATGAATAAACCTTAGTCATTATTTGTCCTGATACTGTATCAGCATCAGTCATTATTTGATCTAAAAATTGAATCTTAGTTATCACTCACTCTTGATGACTGAATCAATCTCAGATATCACTCACTCTTGATGACTGAATCTATCTCAGTTATCACTCACTCTTGATGACTGAATCAATCTCAGTTATCACTCACTCTTGATGACTGAATCAATCTCAGTTATCACTCACTCTTGATGACTGAATCAATCTCAGATATCACTCACTCTTGATGACTGAATCTATCTCAGTTATCACTCACTCTTGATGTCTGAATCAATCTCAGTTATCACTCACTCTTGATGTCTGAATTAATCTTAGTTATAACTCACTCTTAATGACTGAATCTATCTCAGATATCACACACTCTTGATGACTGAATCTATCTCAGATATCACTCACTCCTGATGACTGAATCAATCTTAGTTATCACTCTCTCCTGATGACTGAATCTATCTCCAATATCACTCACTCTTGATGACTGAATCTATCTCAGATATCACTCACTCCTATGACTGAATCTATCTCAGATACCACTCACTCCTGATGCCTGAATCAATCTAAGATATCACTCACTCCTGATGCCTGAATCAATTTCAGATATCACTCACTCCTGATGCCTGAATCAATCTCAGATATCACTCACTCCTGAAGTCTGAATCAATCTCAGTCATCTTTCGCCCTGATCTGATACTTGAAACAGTCTTATTCATACCTTGTCTTGGAGTGATCATGTTTCTTCTAAAAATAAAATACAGGTATATATATTCTGCATTTAAAATGATGAGCTGTCTTCCTAACATATATACATCAATTACAGTTTATAAATGTACCTGTGTTTGAGCAGTTAATTTACCTGAATAACAAAATAAATCATTTTTATTGTCTAGATGCATGCTATATGTATATGTATCATTAATTTTGTATTAATTAGATAATTTAAGACATTGCTAGCTTTCCTGCACAAAAAATATAACAACAAAGCTGCCATTTCCCAAGCGCAGGTGCTAGAATTCTGTGTTTTAAGTTGTGTGATGGACAAACATTTGAATTTTTTGATGACTAGATATACCAACAGTTTTCAGTGTTCTTTTTTTATTTTTTTCATTTTACAACTCTGATATCTTTCTGTTGTGAACATCTTTATATTTGAAGACAATAGTGTCATAATATCAGTTTGATAGCCGAAGGCTTGTGGCTTTTTTAAGGGGCTCTTGTTTCTTTCAATATCCCACAATTTGCTGCAATGATAGACAATGTAACAAATGAATCTTGATGGAGCTTATAACACCATTATGACACAAATGAAGCATGTGTCTGTGAGAACTTTTGAAGGCATTTGATATTTGGTTTACCGATTCAGATGAAAGAAAAGGTGTATGGTAAAACCTTCTGTAAACCAAAAATGTCACAGGTACTATTTAGAGAAAAAACAGATTTATACATGTGTAGCTGTAGAAAATTTATTTATGGACCTGTTTTCTCAGTTTTCACAGGTTATATGATAAGTTTGATAATTATTGTCAAGGCGTTCAAAATGTTTTCTTATAAAACAAGCAGGCCAAGTTGAAAATATAAAATGTTGATGTGTAATAAGTGGTTGATGTAGATTCAAAATTGTGTCTGACATGGGTATCAAAATATGAAATTCAAATGCAAACAAAAATGAGTTTTAGCATCAGCACCCCCTTGTTTTCTTACTTCACTCCTTATTTAAAGACCACCTTCATGGCTCAGTAGAGCATCTTCATCAAGAGCAGGAGGTAATGGGTTTTTACCTTGGCCAGGTCATACACAAGACTTTAAAATTTGAGATATTGGTTCCTTGTCTGGCATTCAGCATCAGGAGGATAGAGTCTCAACTGGTGCCAGGATAATGGACTGGGCAAGTAGTATACTTGCCTGCAGCATACTGGCCTAGTGTGCTAGCATCGCCATGAGTGAGTGCTAGTTCATGACAGGCCATTAAACACACTTGCACATCACACACATACATGAACTTGTTCTAAAATTATTCCGTAGAGTTTATAAACCTTGCTTTTATCCCGAATAGCTGTAAAATTGCTGATGTGATGTTGAACAACATAACAGCAATAACCACATTATTTACAAAGTACAGAAGAGCTCTCATCAGCATTCATTGTTTTTATAGATCTAATACACAGAAACTACACTGTTCTTCTCACTGCTCTAGCTTTATATAGGGCCTCAGTTGCAAATTGGTCTAAAGCACCCACTTACCAAGCACAGCGCCTTTCACCACCTAAGTTTGAATCCTGCGCAGGCAGATCCTTGTGTGAGAATGATTGCTAGTTTACTTGCTTGCCTTTGGTTGGTTGTTTTTTCCTGGTACTCTGTTTTCCCTACCATTCTATAACCAACTGCCTTGATATAAGTGCAAGAATCTTGAATACAGCATAAAACACCATATTTATTTATTTATATATATATATATATATATATATATATATATATATATATATATATATATATATCGCAATATTCTGAAAATTTGCAAGGAAATTTGAAAGTCTTAACATTTTTTACAGTGTAAATTAGATATATATGACCAATGTGTAGAGTAAGCTAGAGTTTGAACAAGATAAGACATGGAATATATAATAATATCACTCAATTCAGAAAATCAATCTCTCAGTGAGCTTGCTGATGAGATGTAGACATCTTAAATAAGTCTTAAATAGACAGGCAGGCAAACATTATGTAATGCATGTAGAGAATAGTCATATGGATGTGGATTTACATGAACAGCACACCTGCTAATTAGGTAGATTGCTTGTTTGTTTTCTGAATCGTAAAATTAAAAATCAGTAGTACATGTCTCATTATTAAGGAATATCAAGTGCTATAATATAAATCAGAATAAATGTTTTATTACCATATATGTAATTTATAAATTTTAGCTTTGATACTTGATACGACTAAAATTTTAAACAGAGTATTTTGTATTATGTAACTGATGTCTCTCTTTTACAAGATTTCTTATTGTTGTTCAAGAAGGAGCTTATTATAAGCTTTTCTTCACTGAAAAAAAAAAGGTTGAAGCTGCCACTTTTTTTGTTTTTCACAATTCATAATTTTTGATATGTTCATCTTAAAAACAAAAAAAAAACAAAAACAAAAACAAAAACAAAAAAAAATAATAAAAAAACAAAAACAAAAACAAAAAAATATTATTGAAGTACAAAAAAAACAAAAACAAAAACAATAAAAAAAAAAAAATAAAAAAAATAAAAAAATTATTGAAGTACATGTACATGAAATTCAGAATTGTGATAATGTTGGGACCATATTTTTTATGTGTATTACAGGTAAAAGGTGTAGAATCATATGTATTGCAGTTCATTACTATGAATTTTCCTGGATTATCATATAATCAGAAATGTCATAATAATTAATATATAAATAACAAATTTTTGATTGATTCAAGTACTAGAATGTTTACTGTAAATGGTAATTACTGTTGTCTTTTTGTCATTATTTTCAAGATGTCTAGGGTTAAGTTGATGAGGATACATATTTTCTTTTACCATCTCTTTGTGTGTTTCTCCATATTGTATCTTTGATCCACAGACTACATAAACTTTGTACTAGTATACGAATTTAAAAGTTCATATTACCCTTTCGGGAATATTTGTACATGCATCTACATTGATTTGTGTAATAATAAAATGTATTCTTAAGTCGAACCATGGTAGATAAATTCGTATGTACATTTAATCAATACAGTGTTTTCTATTTAAAACAATTGATGTAAAATGATAGTGTAAAGACACACTTAATTGGAAAGATATCAAGTTTAAAAACTTTTTAAAGCACCTTATCAATCAAACATTTATTTATATTTCAGTGCCGGTCAAGTCCTTCATTGTAGACACGCCATCAATTTTTTGTCAGTTAACTATTTAGCTTCCCTTTCATAGAATGCAAATGGGCTAATGTTGTACACTTGGTGTATGTGTGTGTGTGTGTGTGTGTGTGTGTGTGTGTGTGTGTGTGTGTATGTGTGTGTGTGTGGTCAGTTGTCTGTCAAGTTTTAAGTTCCTCTACATAAAATTCAAATGAGGTTATATGCTATGCTTTGCGCAAGCTTGTGTTTCATGCTTGCACAAGTGTAGGCAGTTCTTATTGAAGTTTTTAGCTTCTCAATAAGAAATGGAAATGAGCTAATGTTATGTGCTTGGTTTGAGTGCAGTCATTTGTCAGCAAAGATTTTAACTCCTGCATAAAAGTAGATAAAAACTTATTTTATATGCTTCTTGTGAGCATAGCCAGTTTTCATTGAAGTTTTTAGCTTCTCTATATGAAATGCAGCAGTTCTTATGCTACATGCTTGGTTTGAGTGCAGTCAGTTGTCAGCAATGATTTTATCTCTTGCATAAAATAGAGAAAAGCTTATTTTATATGCTTGTTGTGAGCATAGCCAGTTTTCATTGAATTTTTTAGCTTCTCTACATGAAATGCAGAAGTTCTTATGCTACATGCTTGGTTTGAGTGCAGTCAGTTGTCAGCAATGATTTTATCTCTTGCATAAAATAGAGAAAAGCTTATTTTATATGCTTGTTGTGAGCATAGCCAGTTTTCATTGAATTTTTTAGCTTCTCTACATGAAATGCAGAAGTTCTTATGCTACATGCTTGGTTTGAGTGCAGTCAGTTGTCAGCAATATTTTATCTCTTGCATAAAATAGAGAAAAGCTTATTTTATATGCTTGTTGTGAGCATAGCCAGTTTTCATTGAATTTTTTAGCTTCTCTACATGAATGCAGAAATTCGTATGTTACATGCTTTATGTAAGTATAGACAGTTGTCATTAAAATGTTTAGCTATTCTACATAAAATGAAGAATAGCTTGTTATATTTATGGTGTAAAGCATAGTCACTTGTCGGACAAGTTTTAGCTCCTCTATATGAAATGCCAAAGAGCTTGTTAAATGCTTGGTTTTAACATGGAAAGTTGTCAGTAAAATCTATAATGTTTTTACATAAAATGCAAAAGACCTCATGTTATACACTTGGTATGAGTATTGTCCTTCATTTTCAAAGTTTTTAATTACTTTGATGAACTAAATGTATGAGTTTCTATATAAAGTTGAGCTCTGCTGTTCGTGGATGATTTCTTGCTGTTTATAGAATTCAATTTGGTTGTGTTTTAGTGTTATACATGTATTAGGTACGTACTTACTGCAGTAAAGAAATTTATACTATATAGTCTGTATATTATATACCACATGTGCCTGTTGTGCTTACCCTTCCAAAGCACCCAGCCTGAATTCTTGATGGAAGTTCATGTGTATAACTAAATTTGCCTGTTTTCAAAGTTTTACTTTGTTTTTTTTTTTTTTTTTTTTTTTTTTTTTTTGGGGGGGGGGGGGGGGGGGGGGTTGTGGTTTGAATATGGACTTGTTTGTTTGTCTTGTCTTTTATTTATAACACATAGTGACTATTCTACAATTTACCTAAGACCATTGGGCATTGTACCATGGCTTATTTGGTTTATTCCATACCTTTACTATTGTTTATAATTGTTACTTTTTATTGAACAACAAACAAGAATTAAAATCAATGCGACTTTTACCTTATGCATTGCGAAACTGGCAGAAACCCATGAATCACACTTATATACACAAGATATAATCATGCCACCAAGGGGTACATGGAGGTAGGTAAAGAAAATAATCTTTTTCTATTCCTCTTGTCATACTTACATTTGAATAATTATCTAAACATAAATATTGTAACGATCATCACCCTGCCCCAGTATACCAAACACATGTATCTAATGTAATTCTATCTTTCAGAGATATATGTACACATGATTAATGATATCCCTTTCTGATAAAAATCTCCAATACTTATTTCATTAAGTGACCATCAGATTACTGTTATGTTAGCCTTTTGACCAGCCATATGTTTAGCACAGAAATAAATGTAAACTAGAGATGTAAGATCATGTTTATTGGTTTACTACCATGTCATTGACCGTAGAACTTAACAAAAGTCAATTTCCATGGCTTTTACAATACATGCAATTATATTGTCAATATTTGTATATGTGTGTAGTAAGTGTGTTATAGTCTGAATCAGAAGTTTTTCTTGGAGAGTGAACTATCTGTATGCCAGTCTATTAAAAGACAAATATTGTAATTGCCATGTGAGTTTATTTTTGCTGAATTATTGAAAAATATAAAATAAGTCACAAGTTATGAACTAATATTCTAGTACATGTATTTTTAAACCATTGAGACACATATTGACTTATTGCCACCCTCTTTTATTTCTGGTTGTGCCCTGTTTATCATTATCTTTTACATATTTTGCTTTTTTTTCCAAAACTAAAAAACAATGGCATTGGCCTTGACAAGGATAAGCCAAGCTCTTTTAAATTTACAAAGTTGGTTTACCTTGATCTTTATTCAAGGTCACAGTGACCTTAAATAGGGAAATCAGTCTTTAGTGATCCCTTAACTTGGGTATCAAATAATTTTATTGCAATACATTTACTCTTTTCCTGTTTTAATTTGGTGATCTATAATATTTATAAATCATTGTCATATTAAATCTATACAATTAGATATTCACAAACTAATGCATGCCATCTTTTTAAGAATTGCTGTAATTGTCATTTCAAAAAATTATAAATTGCTTTGATTTCACCCTTTTCCAGATAATTTGTATCTTAAACCATAATTTCAACAATCCATGTTGTAATAATTTTTCTTTCACTAAATATATATCAGTTTTACAATTATTACAATACAAGTCCATAACAGAAACATTAGAAATACTGTAGAGTTATTAATATTTGTTGGGTTGAAATTTCGTGGTTTTGCCTTTTTTAAAAATTCTGTTGGTAGAAATTTTTCGTGGAATTGAGTTTTGTTAAAAGAAATCCCATTGAAGGCAGTGGTATTTAAAAATTTTCAATGATATTTAATTTTGTGGTTTTCAGTATCCCACAAAAAAAAAAAAAAAATGAAATTCAATCCCCAAGATGAAGGAAAAGATAATTTAGAGAACAGTAGAAATGGAGACACTACTATAGATATAATTATTTCGGTGACATTGTATTTTAGCAAACTCATTGCTGATAACTTTTTTATGAATTTCTGAATTCATGTTACTGTAATTATGAGAATAAATTTATACCATGTGTTAAATTTGCTTCATCTGCAACTTGAATTAGCATCCATGTTAAAGTCTGAAACAACTTGAAAATTACATTCTCATGAATAAAATCTAATAGTCAGATATACAATTTCAGTCCATTGGATATGTTTTGTAATCAAGTTGCACTGTTATATGAGTGGGGCTGTGAAATCCAGATCCAGGCATTAACAATACTCATCACTTGATTCTATATGAAAATTTACAGTACCTACTAAACATCATTGGTTATACAGTATTAAAACATATGTTTATGCCGTATACCAGTATTTCATGAGTTTTCAAGAACACCTAAAAATGTAATGTAAGTGGTCTGTGAAATCCAGATCCAGCCATTAACAATACTCATCACTTGATTCTATATAAAAATTTACAGTGCCTACACATCATTGGTTATACAGTATTAAAACACATGTTTATGCTGTATACCAGTATTTCATGAGTTTCAAGAACACCTAATAATGTAATAATTCTGCCAAGTATTGATTGATTATCACATGTACATGTAGCAAAAGAAAGGTTTTTTTTATTTTTATTTAAATTGATGGTGTTCATATTAGTATTTGAGTCAAACTAACATTGGTCTAAGAGCGTACTTACGGATCATAGTGCCACTCACCACCTGGGTTCAAATCCCACTTTGGACACGTCCTAGTGTGAGAAAGTTTGTCAGTTTGCTTGCGGAAGGTCGGTGGTTTTCTCTGGGCACTCCAGTATCCTCCACCATCCCAGAACTGACTGCCTCGAAATAAGTGAAAGAATCTTGAATCTTGACTGGGGCATAAAACACCATTACTCCCCCCCCCCCCCCCCCCCCCAATGGAGGTCCATGTTCTGAAGCTCTTAAACTGGTTGATTTTACAAAACTTTCACTATCTTATCTTGCATTTTACTGAATTTTAGTAAAATATTGATCACTTTATTACAATGTATATACTTTATTAGATCAGAAGAAATCTAATTGGTAGTGTAGCTTCCCAATAAAATCCTACTGCTTATGTCAAATCAGTTGTAAGTGTTTTCATCTCAGTGGAAAGCACTTAGGGTAAATAAATTAAAATTTATTAAAGACATTTAAAATGATCACTTATCTATCACAAATTTTTTCCCACCCCACCTGTTTTTTATCTTGCTGGAAATAGCCATTTTATAGCAGTTATATGGCTGTCTGTGTTATTATATTAAGGGACTGACTTTTTAGTTTTTAGGTTTTATGTAATGTTTAAAATCTACTTTAAGATATATCATTATAAATTGGTATATACCATATGTAAAAGGTATTTATATAGAATGGCCAAATGAAGAAATGAGAAATAGGTCACTGTGACATGCTGGCATTTTATTAATAATGCTAGGTTAGTTTTTCAATCTGTTCACCACCTTAGACAAATAACATGTGCATCATTCAGTGACAGATATATGTACCGTACTTTTGAACATTGAATGCCAAAGCTTTGATCAGATGCTCTTTCATGAGTCATATCACGAGCTTGATCTGGAAAAGCATGTGTTTTGACATGTTTCTTTACTTAATTGCAATTCACTTCACTCCACTCCACTTCTTTATTGAATTTTCCTCAGCTGATAAACTAACTTTATGAAATCTTGAAATTAAAATGATTGAATATACATGTACATGTATTGTACATATAAACCATAGACTGTGTCAGTTTCACATCTCTATTATTTCCAATATATTTTGTTATATTATATCACTTTGCTATTACACTCTATACAATGCAGTTATGACCCCAGACAGTTTAAGACCCACATGCAGCTTGATGATGTAAATACATTTCCATCCTGCGCGACATTCAGGATTTCTATTGCCAGTCATAGTGTTATTCAACATAGAAATGAAAATAATACATTTCCATGTGAAAGTTTATCAATTTTCCTTCACAGTGTCAATGATTTGTACTGGTAACTGTTTTATATATATACATACATATATATAGGTAATGTGTACAGTCAGATATTACATGGACAGTGATACCTAGAGTAGGTTTTCTGTGATAGGTCAAGGTATTTAATTCTTGAAGATTATCCGTATATATCACGTCATCAGCAGGTAGGATTCTGCTATAATATTTAAATATCCAGCAGTCAGTTGTATATACGTGTGTGGTATTTTTTTAATCCATTGATGTATTAAGCTTGTTTAGTTCTTAGTCATATCTTGTAATCATTAAGAACTGATGCTTTTAATTTAATTAATTTGCAGGTTATCCGTAATTCAGTGTAGCTCTACCTTATATTTTACTACACTCAAACCTGTCTGTAAGGTCGGTGGGTGTGTCTGTAAAGGTCGCCAAAAGAAAACCCATCAAAATTGTTCTTTACGTATATACATGTACATGCATTTGAAAGATATTCAGCAAATTTTGGGGGAAGAGTCAGTCAGAGATTGAAACTTCGGTTTTAAGGCTTTAATTGAATTACCTTTTTTGGGTTGTGAATTACAATACATATAATTGTATATTGTAATTGACACTAAAATTCAACAGACCAGTGTCAGACATTGGGGGTAGAGGTGGTTGGGTTGATTTTTAAAATACATATTTTGCATCACCAGATATCTCACTGGCATAAAGCATAGTTTCCCAAAGGTGTTTGAGAAAGGAAAGTTAGGTTTTGATTATGGTTACAGTGTTCAGAACTATAGGCACTTAAGGTACCGTTAGTAGGGTAGGTTTGTTTCTGAAACAGACAAATTGATGGCTGTTATTTCATAATTTGAATATTTTTGTTTTTCATATTTGTAGGAAAATGGGATAAATTGATGTAATGGGTTAAATTGGTGTAGTTGAAATTGTAAGTTTAGTGAAGTAGGCCAGTAAGTTCCCAATATGACTACGACAGTCACTAGTACATCTGAGGACTTGCTGCAGGCCAATACAGTTGTTAAAGAAAGATGGAAAGTGGTAAGTCTCTTAAACTGGTGTTTGAAATCAAAATTTCACTTTATTTCCAGAAAACACTTATTTTAGCTCATGTATAAAACACAAAATAGTCCTCGAACCTCCCTCCCCCTATTCAGTTTGCATGTCCATTGTTAAATTTTTTATGGACTAGTCTGAATTTCCTTTGAACCTAACACACTTTATGCCTGAAGGCTGTTAGTAGGGTCAGAATAATTTTGATAACATAATTCTGGATTTTTCAATAGCAACTGGTGTCAGAAGGGGCATCTCCTCATTTCGCTTCTGACTTAAAATATTAGTGAAAATTACTAACCTTGATTGTTGAAAAATAATTGAATGTGAGAGTTTATCTAGGTCACTTAGTGCACATAGTAGGAAGAAGAGGTCAGCAAACATCAAGATCCAGAAATTGATCGATTTCTCAAACCAGAAGTGATGACATCTTGAAATAAATAAATTTTTTGGAAGAAAAAATTTTAAGGAGAAGTTCATTTTAAGAATTTAAGACCAGAAATTTTGCCTGTGCATTGCACTAATGGCATTTTTCAGCAGGGTTCTTTATCATGCCACACCTACTGTGACATGGGACCTCATTTATTTTAAGTTCTCTTCTGAAAGAACCATGACTTTCATTTCATAATGCTGAGTGCTTGGCAAAAGAACAGTGGCTATCCACTTTCAAGTCTTGAGCCAGAACCAGCCGGGGTTCGAACCCACTACCTTCCACTTACGGAGCAGTTACTCTACCAAATGAGCTACAGCAGTGGTGCTTTGTAACATATTTTTTAATTTGCATTTTGTTTAGGTGCGGAAGATAGGTGGTGGGGGGTTTGGTGAGATCTACGAAGGCGTAGATCTAGTAACAAAAGAATCTGTGGCACTTAAACTAGAGTCAGCAAAACAACCGAAACAAGTACTAAAAATGGAAGTGGCTGTCTTAAAGAAATTACAAGGTACAACTCTGTTTTGTATGTATATGTGAAATTATTGCAATTCAGTGTCACTATGTTGGGCTGTAATGGCCGAATGCTTAAAGCTTTGACCACATGATTTTAAATTTTAGCACAACCCAATCTGCAAGTCAGTTTGTTTGGTATATCTTTAAGTAAAATATTTTGGTTTTCACATTGTTTCAGTTTATTCAGCAGTTTAATTATTGGTAATGACAGAAACAGGTTTTTTTTTGCAATGGTGTCTCATCTTAGAGCGGAGGTCTTGTATTCCCAGTCACTTCTCACTACTGAAACTGATAGACCCAACAAAGAAGAAAATTGTGGGTTATGAAAGACGGATAGGGGTTAATTTTGATGGTTTCTAATACTAGAAGGAAGGTTTTGCATTTCTAGTCACATTTAATCACTGAACCTGGTTGAAAGCTTTATAGACCCACGACAGATTTTAACTAACTTTAACACTTTAAACCCATATTTCCTCCCACTTACATTACTTTCCTTAGCCCCCAGGTTCTAGTCATCAGTTCAAGAGCCTAGGAGTTCATGTGTTCTAAAGTATGCCCTTAAAATCACAAAAGTCTTCTCACTGCTTAGGTTCAAATCCTGTTCTTGGTAGATCCTAATCTGAGAAATTTTGTCAGTTTTCGGGCCATTGGCTGGTGATTTTCTCCAGGCACTCCAATTTCTGTCATCATTCAATAAAACTTAAAACTGAAATAATCTTGACTGGGGCCTAAAACGGTTATTTATCTGCTGAAGTCTATCTATAGAGTCAGTTTTAAATATGTAATGATAAAAAATAAGATAGAAATGGTTATATTGTTTATTGGTTTTGTAGGGAGAGATCATGTGTGTCGATTTATTGGATGTGGTCGTAACGAACGTTATAATTACGTGGTAATGACTCTACAAGGAAAAAATTTAGCGGAGTTAAGACGAAGCCAACCAAGAGGTTGTTTTTCATTGAGTACAACACTACGTCTAGGGTCACAGATATTAAAAGCGATAGAAGCCATTCATGAAGTTGGATTCTTACACAGAGACATAAAACCAGTATGTTAAAAGCTAAAAATAAATTTTTTAATGGTGTTACAGTGAAGTTGTTTATTTATTTTTTTATTTATTTTTTTTTTAAGGAAAAAATTTCAAAAATAAACTGTCACATGTAAGACCTGTCCGTCTTTGTTAGAAGATTAAGTTTTATATGCTGTTGTTTTGATGTTTTCTTTTTTTTTATCAAGTATATCATTTCCAAGGAAATATAATATACATGTATATATATATATATATATATATATATATATATATATATATATATATATATATATATATATATATATAAACGAGGCTTTGCCTTGTTTGAGCTGAAAAAGTCTGACCACAAGGCCGGAATTTCCCCATCTCAATCTCAGTCAAGTAACTGATTATTTTTCTCGCATATAATTTACGAAAAAATACAGAAATTCTTACTTTTATGATGCAAGATTTGCTCTCGGAAAAAAACAAGACATGCAACAATAACAAATAACGTTTCACTCACAGCAGAATGTGAACCTATGCAGCAAAACAAAACAACGATTTTTCTCTTTATATATATGCATCTTTCAGTAAAAACAATATTATTAATCATGAAAAAAATCTTTTTTGTTGTTTTTATATAATTTTTTTCCACTGAATTATGACCCTTGCCAATTGAAAAAAGTAGTTCAGGTTCAACTGATATAGGCTACATACACATGGGCATGTGGGGTGCAATATGGAAAAACTATCTTACAACCAATTCATTGAGATGAATCTAATACATATGCAAGAAAAATGAATCTCAGCCAGAAAATAAAACACCATTACTCCACTCCTGTCTACTCTATGATTTTGTTACACAAACAGCTTTACAACTTTCTTTAGTTTTTAGTTTGTTGTTTTTTTTTTTTTTTACAAACACCATGATATAATCAACATGTTTAAATCAATGATCTGTCATATTTATCTTACTGATAATAATATATTTTAAATTGCAGTCAAATTTTGCCATGGGTAGGTTACAGAAAGACAGTAAGAAAGTATTTATGTTAGACTTCGGTCTAGCTAGACAATACACCACACCCAATGGCGAAGTAAGACCACCTCGTACTGCAGCAGGATTCAGAGGAACTGTTAGATATGCTTCCATGAATGCTCATAAAAACAAGGTAATTTTTGTCGAGCCTGGCAGCCATAAGACAAGAATTAGGTGTTACTTTTCTGGTGTCGTAGGCAGTGGCGACACAGAGTGTCAAAATCTGAAAGTTTATTTTAAAGTAATGTATTTTCTACTTGATCAAAAACTAACCTGTTTAAATCTGTTGAATTCTTGTTATATATTTTGGGAGTAGGGATCAAGAAACATTTTATTTGAATGTCTGAAAACAATGATTTTGACTTGCATGAAAAATCAAATTTTAGACTTCAAGATTTTGAATAAGACTTTCTACACACATCTTTCCTTCTTAGCAAAACTGTTTTTAAATATTTTGAAATTCAATGTTAAAGGTTCTGCAATGATGTTTTAGAATAACATCAAAATTGATAGAAATGAAGTTTACTGGTAATATGGTCCATTTTGGCATCTTGAATTATTGAGTAATACCAGAAATTGAAAATTCATGATTATTTATCAACAGAAATGGACATGCAATGTCATGTGTTTAGTGTGGATTTTTATTATATATTGAGTCGTAGTTGCATATCCAACCAAAAATTCTAGACACTTGATTTAAATTCAGTTATTACCTGTAGTTTAAAGAATCAACACAGAGAAGGTACAATTTTTTTTAAATTTCTCCAGAATTACCCTACTGTTGATTTGCATTTCTTAAGGAAATCGTAATCAAGATTTATACAACGCGAAATTTGATTGTCAATAACATTCCTATTTTATCCTTTCATTTACTAGGAAATGGGTCGACATGATGACTTATGGTCATTATTTTACATGTTGGTAGAATTTGTAGCCGGTCAGCTCCCATGGAGGAAAATAAAAGACAAGGAACAAGTGGGAAACATGAAGGAAAAATATGACAATACTTTACTACTTAAAAACATGCCAAACGAGTTTAAAACATTCCTAGAACATATTGTATCTCTGGATTACTTTGATAAACCTGATTATACTCTACTTCATAATCTGTTTGAACAATGTGTAAGACGTAAAGGTATCAAGGAAGGTGATCCGTATGATTGGGAGAAAATCTATGCTGATGGTTCACTTGCTACAACTACTACCACGTCGCCACCACTCGGGATAAAACAAACTGTAGGACCTGGGTAAGTAAACTGTTGTAAAATGAAGTAGTGGAAAGAATAGTTCATTCATAGGATTAGTAAAGCATGCATTCTTAAAGTGATCAGACATAGGTCTAATCTGAATGAAAGTTTGAAATCGAGTAGGTAAATGTTTTTTCAGTATAATTAGACATTGAAAAGTGAAAGTTGCAGATATTTCAGAATAACCTGCAAAAGCAAGAGATCTAATCCTTGTAGGCATGATAGAACAAAGAAAAAAAAGCATTATGGCACATCACTATCATCATTCAGGAATAGCTGATGTGATATAACAATCTTCTCTTATCCGATAAAGAGGGGCCTTGGTGGCCAAGTGGTCTAAAACATGTGCTTATGGGTCACAGTGCCTCTCATCTTCTGGGTTAAAATCCCATTTGGGAAAATCATAGTGTGAGAAAGTATGTAAGATCTATGGTTTTCTCTGGGCACTCATTTTTGACCACCATCCCAGAACTGACTACCTTGAAATAAGTGAAACAATCTTGACTGGGATATAAAACATGATTACTTCATTTCACTCCTAATCTGAAAAAGGGTTATATAGTTTGGTCATTTAGTGCAATTCTTTTAATTTGAAAACTTTTTGCACTGTATAATTTATGTTAAAATTTTGGAAGTTTAAAAATAAAACAAATGAATAAAATGTGTTTTAGAAGTTAGATGTACATATATACACATCAAATGTTAACATTAAATTATTTTTATATATTTATAGCGTCCAGCCAGGAGGTCCTCACACTGCCGGTCATGGTGCCACAGAAGTAATTGATGAAAACCTTAGTTATAATCAAGATGATGCGGATAATCCAGATGAAAAGAAATTAAAACAAGCAGAATTAATTATAGAAAACAAATTATTCAAAGAGTTAGATAACAGATTACGTGAAGAGCATGGGGACATACTTTTAAGTCGTGATCAAAACGGCATACCTGAAATAGAGGAAAAACATCAGGTAGAACAAATGGTTAAAGAAGAAAAAGTAGCAATTATTGAAAAACTCTCTCATGAATCTCACAATGTGCAATATCAGTCGTCACAGGGTCAGGACGTTTGTGGATCGAATCTGGATGTTTTAGCAGTTCAGTTAAGTAAGTTATTAAAACAGGAAGCAGATGGAAAAACCGATTCCGGACAAAGTAAAGATAATGAAGCTAAAAAGTTAAAATTAGATACCAATCAGTTACAAGGTGTTGTACAGGATAAAAATGTGACACCGAAGGCAATTACACCTGGAAAAGATATACCTGGTTTTGAAAGTCTGGCACAAATAGAGGGTACAGATGAAATGGATATAAAAGAGAAATCAGATCAAGTGTATGAAAGGACTGGTGCTAAAGAAATGAAATTAGATGATAGACTTATCCAAGATGGAGTTTTAGAAAAAAATTTTCAAACATATGAAAGTATACGAGACCAACAGTTAAATGAACAAAAAGATTTCGATGAAGTGTGCAATATCGATCTTCAACAAGACAATTTGATGAGTAGGGCTGCTGTCACGTTTGCAATAATGCAGACCGAAGAAAAAACTCATACAGCTGCTGATGAAAATGTAGATGAGAATGCTACGCGTGCAGCACCTTATACTGTGGCTAGTCAGTGGGCTCAGTCTGCCTTTGGTTCTAGTTCTGAAAATAGTGGTGATGAGACAGAAGGAGAGGATGGTACAGATTGGAAAATAAGAACTCGTAAATCTAAACGTGCATTAAATACACTCGCTGACGAAGATGATCTCAAGTTAGATAGTTGTGTTCGTAATTCTTTAGTTTTTCAAGATGGTGAAAAAGAATCTAGGGATTATTTAAGAAACTCTTTAATATTTTTAGATGATGATTTAAATGATAGTGTTCTACAGACTCCAGGAGATTTAGGTATTCTAGTTAAAGAATCTGTTGAGAAACGACAGATGAGTGTGAAAAAACCAAATGAAAGCATATCCACTGTGAAACGAGATTATGAAAAACCTTCCTCAGGTTCTCCTAGTATACAAAGTAAAACTTCTAGTCCAAGTAAAATGCCAGAAAAATTAGCAAAAGACATAGGAAATCTAATATCATCTCCATTAAAACAACAAGGTAGTCCTTCTAAAATTACATTTAAAGCTAAAGAAAGTTTAACAGATATTAAAAAGCTTGCTAGCTTAAGTAGTCAACTAAAAATCACCAACGCTAGTAAACCACCGACTCCACAACCTAAAAAAGACAGTAGTCATATTATATCAGATAGAAGTAGTAGAAAAGAAGATAAATACAACATCAAATCAAAACCACCGATCGATAAAGTGAATTTATTAACTTTTGATAAAAAACTTGAAGAAGCGAAATATTCCAAAAATAAAATGTCCACGATCTCGGAGGAATCTAATGGCGACAGCAAATCTCCAGTATTTCCTAAATCTAGTAAAAGTGTTGATGAAATTTATGCAAAAATGTTAAATAAAAATGCAGAAATGAAAATCAGTAAATCAAGCGATGACAACAAGCATTTGACGTTAAAAAATGGTAGTTCTGATAACAAGCAGAATGATAATAAACAAAGCACGAGCAAAGAGGATAACAGGCAAATAGAATTGAAATCAAGTAAGAGTATTGAGGACAATAAGCTATGCAAAGAAGAAAAAGTGCCAAGTTCTAGTAGTATACAAAACAAAGGATCTAGTTCTAGATTGGAGTCATCTCCTTCAAGTAAGAAAAGTCTGAAAAAACGTTCTTTGTCAGCATCGTGTGTCGAACGGACTTCTGTAACAGAATCCTCTTTAGGTTTGTCTGCCTATATGCCTGTTCCTCCTCCTGAATCGGATCCTTCAAAACTGCCAAAACCTCCACCGGGACAAGCTCCAAAGAATGCTGTTGTACATGCTAGGTAAGTTGTATGTTAGTTTATTAGGTAAGTTCTCTCTCTCTGTTATTTGTTTATCATACTACAGTCAAGGTTTCGTGCTGTATGTTGTTTTATGTCATTGTTTTGTTGTTTTCTTATTGTTTAAGTTGGTATTGCTTTATGTGTATATGTATTATAAGATAGCGGTTAGTTTATAAAATTCCAGGACTTTCACTCATTATTTTTAAAAAAATTGAATTTTTTTTTCTCTTTTTTTTTTTTCTGTCTAGCATAGCATCTTTTTTAACTTGCAACATTTGAAATTTTGTCAAAATGTAAATGCTATGCACTTGACTGTGATTAGATTTTTTTTCATTCATTTTAAACACTTAATGGCTTTTGTAATATAAAATCATCTATTAATTTTTTTTTTTTTTTTGATTATTATTATTATTATTTTTTTTTTTTTTTGAGTACTCCATGGTTTCTGGTTTAATGTTTCACAACATGTCGCCAGCTATAGGCAAAAATGCAGAAATTTTGTCTGTGCATGGTGCTGATGGCATTATACAGCAGGGTTCTTTATCATGCATGCCTACTGTGACATGGGACCTCATTTATTTAAGTTCCCATCCAAAAGAACTATGACTTTCATTTTGTAATGCCGGATGCTTTGTGAAAGAACAGTTACTATCCACTTTCAAGTCTTGGGTCAAACCCAGTCGTGGTTCGAACACACAACCTCTCACTTACTGAGCACTTTACCAGTTGAGCTACTGCAGTGGTAATAGAATTAATGAGAAAATAATATGAATGTCAAAAATTCCTGATTTACAGTACATGTGTATTGTTTAATTACCAAAAGGATAATTTGTATAATGTGAGTTGGTTCAGTTTTCTTGAGAATTGGTTTTCTTCACAAATGTTTTAAAGCCACTTTTGTTTCTACATTTTTTTAATGTGAATTCTTTACCAATAATGTGAAGTTTAAGCGTTTAAGTGAAATATGGAAGCAGCTTAATATATTGCTTTTATACAAATTTTCAACTTTAGAACTCTCAATGAAAGTACACATTATGGTAGCATTACACACATTTTTAGTAGTTGATTTGTATAATCGATAATTATATAATTATTCTCATTGTTAATAGTTTTTTGTTTAGAGTTTAGTCCTACTCTTAAAAAAGATTGAATGGTGTTGTTCATTTTTTAAATTGACAAACTCAAAAGCTTTTGGTTAATAAAAGTATTTTAATGCAAGCATTTCTTTCTTTTTCTTACAAGTATTATGTTTGTGTGAAAGTATATTTACTCATTTACACTTGAGATGATTTTTTGTCATTTCTAAAATGTGAAAGATATTTTAATCTTGTGATTGTTAGTGCTGATTTTGTTTTCATAAATATGGTCATGTACAATTTATTTTGTTAGAAAACTGATACACTTTTTAGACAATACTTGCAATGGTGTTAGAATAAAAGAATACACTTTTTAGACAACACTTGCTGGGTTAAAAAAAAAAACAAAACAATTCTTGCAATGCTCATCTATCTTAATACATATATATTCAATGAATGAACTTAATAAAATGAACTGTTGAATTTTAAAAAATTACTGTCAAAACAAATCGCAACAAACTACAATTTATTAATTTAGTAAAACAAGTGTAAGACATTCCACAGATGCATAAAGTGAGAATATTTGATTGTAATCCAATATATCAAAACAAAACTCCATAAAGTGGAGTGATTCATTTAATTCTTTAAGACATTAACAGTCCATATTATCTTGAATTATGTTTTTCACATTTTAAAGGTGAAGTTATGTGTTTAATTTTTGAATTGAAAGTAAAGATATTTTGCACATGTACATTTTTAGAAATGAAATGCATATACATTTTTTTTGTAATGAAAACAGATCTTTTCTTTTACATTTTATTTCTAGAAATTAGGTATTTATGTCAGACAAATTTTGCTTTAGGTTCTAAGATTGTAGCTTTGTACATGTTTATTGTCTTTTCCGTAATTTCTATATTTGGTTTTATTGGCATGCTTTTTTTATTTATTTTGCAGGCGTCGCCGTTACAAAATGGCTTCCACAAATACAAGTCCTCGTGAGCCATCTTCGCCACGAGCACAGTAACTACAATCATCATGATTCTCCACCATCTTTCCTGCTGTTTTTCTGTTGTTGTCTTCAGTGTTTCCACTATTCAGTTAATTATTTAGCCACATCTCTTGCCATCCATTTTGTTGTTGTCATTTGGATGCTATTTTATTTGTATTACAGGTGATTATTATAATTTATCATAACAGTATCCCTCACCTAAAATAAATGCTCAAGGTGAATTGTAACGTAATTGACATAACAAGTTAACTGGAGAACCAGTAAACCCATTTCATTAAAACTTGACAAGGATGTAGTCACAGGCTAGCTCTTTTCAACTTGGTAAAACTTTGACCTTAAATCTCATTCAAAGTCACAGTGACCTTAGACCGTTTAATTAAAAAACATCTTGTCATGAATTAAAAGAGGTAGGAACTTGAAACTTCAGATATAGCATAAGGGTATGAAGCTTTACTAAGTTCACACATCTGGTTGACCTTGACTTACATTAAAGTTCACAGTGACCTGAAGAAGGTAAAATGTAAAAAATCTTGTCATGAATTCAAAGGTCAAGAAGGTCAAGAAACCTGAAACCTATTGTATTAAGTAGCATTTGATCGAATTTTGAAACTCTGCTGAGATTGCTATTACTTACTTTAAAGTTCACAGTGATGGTAATTTCATAATTAGAAGACCTTAAAGCTTGAAACTTTATATATAACATCAGTGCATTAGCTCTACACAATTTGCCATCCACCAATTGAACTTGCTTTACATTTAATGTCAAAAGTGACCTTAAACCCTTTAAACATCTTTTCAAGAACCACTTGTAGTTTTGGTACAAAATTTTTTGAAGATTTTATATGTCACTTTTACTGTATCACATTTGTTCTGCACAGTGGGCTATGACAGTGTCCTAATAAGTTTGTCAGTGTTGTATTTTGTTAGATTTGGTCCCTGTTGTAATTTGTTTACCTGAAGATCTAGCAGATTTTAGCAAGAAACTCTAAAAATTAAAGGTCATATGGAACAGAGGTCACAAAGGTCAAGGTTATATATAAATGAACTATACATGACAATGATAATTGATACTCTTTTATATTTTTGGTGTTGTAAACATTGCATGTTTAAACAAATTGTTTTTCTCTTTCACTTTTTATTTTTATGGTCTTGATTGTATTTATCACTTAAAAAGTTGTTAAGCATTAAAGCACTTAACTTGAGTTTAAGCACTTCTATCCATGTTATGCCATCCATCCTCTAAAATTTTCTTTTGTTTTTTCACCTAAGGAAGTTTGAGAACTAGATATGTCTAAAGAGTTATTCAGATCACATCTTATCTATGTCTTGAAAATTTTTAGAAATACAATTGTAATATTATCTACAAAAAAGCTAGAAAGGTGAATTTGTGGCTGTGCATGGACTTAAGTAATTATGGATTTTGGGATCCAGCCCAAACTTGTCTGCAAGTCTCATGTCTGTACTTTTAAATTTGTATTGCTTCATTCCACCCAGTTTTCAAAGAAATGGGTACAAGTGTATATGCTCTGGTTAACTTCTGAAAGGACTTGACTTTCCTCCAATCCAAGAGTTGTTAAGAATTCTTGGTTGCTTCATGTGAATGAAAATGAATTTAAACCATCTTTTGGTGCTTAAAGGTTTAGACTTTAAGCTTCACTTAAGTACAGGTATAAAATATAAAACTGTATTTAATCTTAATCCTTAAAAAAAACTTAGTTTGGAAGGTATAGATTATATTGAATAAATGGTGTTTTACACCCCAGTCAAGATTCTTTCACTTATATAAAGGTGGTCAGTTCTGGGATGGTGGAGGAAACGAGATTACCCAGAGAAAACCACTGACCTTTGGTAAGTGAACTGGCAGACATTTTCACATTAGGATTAGCCTGAGATGGATTTAAACCTAGGTGGGTGGAAGGCACTGTGATCCATAGGCATGTGCTTTAGTGCCATAGTTTGGAAAGTGTTCATTTTAATGAGGCACGCTCTGATGAACTTTTATTACATGTATTATGGGACAAATTAACATTAATCTTGCTATCTTACAATTAGGGTAGGATGAAGTTTAAATTGTTTTTTATTATATAACTACATTGTATTTAGTTTATGCCAATTCATTATAAACTGCATTTCATTTATATTTCAGAAAAACTGAAGACACTTCATCCACAGACAATAGCAAAAAATAATGACCATTTGAAGTTCATTCAAGTTTGTTATAATCCCACCTAAAAATAGAAACAACAGCTATGATTGTTCTGCAGTAATCAAGGAAATATTACAGAAGATATTAATTATGTTTTTAGCTCACCAGAGCCGTACATGTATGTAAAATTCAAGAGGTCATGTACATTCTGTTTTAACATTTCTCTTACCTATGACTTTTTAGACAGTGCTAGGAAAAATATAACTAGGAATCAGGTGAAAAAAAGCAAGACATCTTGAATATTTTGACAGTTGTATTATGAATATTTATTTCTAAAATTCTGCTGACTTTGAAATTAAAGTGACCCAGGAATTCGACATAAATTGGACGTATTTTTATTTTAGAGTTTTACATGAACTCTCATATCTAGATTTAGTCACTCTGAATTATCGACAGTGCAAACATTTACCAACTGTAAGATGCTGTGGTGAACTAGTATTACTGTCTAGTCTGATTTCATTGTAAATTAATTCAAGCTACAATTTCTCTAAAGTTTTCAGAGAGGTTTAAAATAGTTTCAAATTCATATGTAATTTAGAAACGTACGTGAACGCCATTGTAAATTTTACACATTTTCATACGAAATATAATAATACTCTAAGGAATGAAAAGCTTTTAACATTCAAAAACTATTACACACACACACACACACACACACACACACACACACACACACACACACATATATATATAGTAGATACCAGGTTAAACAATGGTTTAATGAAAATGAAGGGCTTCTTTTCAAACAAATCCATTACAATTTGCTATACAGTCTGCACTATAAATGTATTGATGATGAATGCCTGTTTATGGTAATATCTTTGTCAGTGCTTCTCATTATTATGTTTGTTTTTTATTTTTTCCATTGCTGCACTTTATAAAAAAAAAAAAAACTTAATATTTTTAATGTAAACATTTTGTCCAGTTAACTCCAGTAAAGTCTTTGGAATTTTTGCATTCTCACTCCACATTGAAGGGTGTGGAAGACCTAAAATGTTTTGAAGAAATATGTGCTAATCATAATTATATCTTCAAATTTACTGTTTTTCTAAGAATTTTGAAGACATACTAACATGGAGACAGACTGTTTCGTAAGTGTCATATTAAAAGCACTTTTAAATCCAGAATTTCATAATTTTAACATTTGATGTATTTTTCCATTTTGAATTGCCTCTATACTTTCCTAACTTTATCTGGTACCTCTTGGTCAGTTTGGAAAATGTGTATACACATACCACTTTATTTTTGGTGCATAATATAAAAAAAAACACATTGATTTTTTTTAATACATGTACATTTTTATAGAACAATGTGAGTTAAATGTTACATAAGTAATTATGACTGAGAGTGATATTGTAAATCAGTCTAGTCAGTGTGATACAAACAAATAATTAATATGATGATTGCTAATTACTAATTAATATTGCTAATACATGTACATGTATTTATGTTATTTTAGTATAACCATGTGTTCAGTTTGGCCACCATTTAACCGCCAAATCAAAACCCAGTGGATTGACTGACCAATCAGAATGTTTGTTACAAAATTATGCTCAGATTTGAATAAATGTGTATACAAATGTATTGTTACCCCTGGTTACATATAAGTATTTATGTTAATAGTGCTAATGATATCTGTGATTTTGTTAATGTAAAAAAAAATTTTGTTTGTTGAACATGGTTGTTTTCATTCTAATTGACATTTGTATGTAGTTTAACTAGAAGCATTTGAATCCTTTTTAGCTCACCTGAACTGAAAGCTCAGATGAGCTATTGCTATCCATCTTGGTCCATCATGCGTCGTCTGCCGTCCGTCATGCGTCGTCTGTCAGGCGTAAACTTTTTACATGTTAATCTTCTCCTCCAAAGCCACTGGGCTAAATTTAATGAAACTTGGTAACCATCATGCCTGGAATAAGCCCTTTCAGATTTGCACAAATGAAGGAGTTATGTCCCCTTGGGGCCCCATAAAGGGGGAAATAGTGAAAAACTTTAAAAAATCTTCTCCTCTGAATGTACAAGAGATATACCTTAGTTATTTCATTTATAACATCCTTAGGTCATTTAGTTTCAGATTTGCACAAATGGTAGCCATGCGGCTCAAAATGGGGAAATTGTAAGGCACTGAGGGGGGAAATTGTTAAAAATTATATATTTGTCACTATATCTTGAAAACTTTTAAGTATTGACATGACGATCATTTTGATATATGGATCAAGGACATATGTTAAAAGGTCAAGGTCACAGCTGCAAAAGAAGACTTTAATTGCTAATTAGGTTGAAAACTATTAACTTTTTGTATAGGCATGTATATAAGAATATTTTAGGTATTGTGAAAACAATCATTTTGATATATGGTACAAGGTCATATGTTGAAAGGTCAAGGTCACAGCTGCAAAAGTAGACTTCACTTGCTAATTATCTTGAAAACAGTTAACTTTTTGTGTAGGCATGTATATAAGAATTTTGTAGGGATTGACATGGCGATCATTTTGATATATGGTTCAAGGTCATATGTTGAAAGGTCAAGGTCACAGCTGCAAAAGAAGACTTAAATTGCTAATTATCTTTAAAAACTATTAACTTTTTGTATAGACATGTATATTAGAATATTGTAGTTATTGACATGACAATCATTTTGACATATGGTTCAAGGTCATATGTTGAAAGGTCAAGGTCACAGCTGCAAAAAATTTTAAATTGCTAATTATCTTGAGAACTAATAACTTTTTGTATAGGCATGTATATTAGAATATTGCAGGTATTGACATGTCGGTGATTTTGATATATGGTTCAAGGTAATATGTTGAAAGGTCATGGTCATGGCTGCAAAAGAAGCCTAAATTGCTAATTATTTTTAAAATAATGCTGCAAAAGTCGACCCTGAATGTTTTAAAAATTAAAATTCCCTGACTGTATTTATTATAAAAATTTTGTGATGCTGCTAGATGTAACAGCCGTGTTGTTGGACTTTGCTATAAGTTTGCTTATTGTAATAATTGTTTTTGTTATACATTTGCTGGTCATGCTTAATGCATGGTATTTGTGGTCTGATAATGTGATTCATATTTATTACAGGGGTAATGGGGAAAACACTTGGTAAATGTAACGAAACATGATTGAAATGGAATTTCCCAGCTCAGTAGTTTGTACCTCATACGGTGCTTGTGTGGAACAGAATAGCATAAGGTGACATTTTCCACATAATAGAGACATTTTTCAGGAATTATTTACTTAAACGTTATTCATTTCATTCCACACAAAGGTTAAGAGGTACTGATCATGTGACACTCTGGCAAGTTCCATTGGTTGAACTCTTCTGTCATATAATTATTTAAGATTAGAAAGTTTAAATGTACTAACTGACCTTAAGGAAGTTTGGTAGTCTTGAATTTTAATACCTCACATCATTAAAGAGTTCCCATTTCCAAATAAAATTAATTCGGTTTCCTTTCCTATTTTGCCATTTTGGGTTATACAATAAAAGGTTAAACCTGTATCATTTTGTATCATTTTGTATCATTTGTATCATTTTTTTTTTCCAAAATGGAGAAAAATCATTTTAAGAGCTCCAAATGCCCTTAATCTCTTACATTACTTCTTTATTCGCTTGGAGTCGGTATTTTTGTGGATTTCATATTCTGTATGAATCAATATACAAAAAGTAATTTTTACTATTGTATATTCTTCAGTATGAAAAAAGAATAAATAGGTGCAATGTTTTGGTCATTTCAGCTTTGGTGTACATTATTTTTAGTTCGACTCCTTAAAGGTTTCTTGGTAATCATTAAAATATTTTGTAACAAACAATGTCACGACCTAAATCGTCAGGACCAAAATCCATCATATTATGTACAATGTGTACAACAGCTGGTTACCATGGAAAATTAGTACACTTTTTTAGTTAACCTTTTTTTTTTTTGGGGGGGGGGGTGCATTTTAGATGATTGACATTTCATTTTTACAGATATGTGATTTTTGGTGGTAGTTAGCTGTGTCATAGACTTACAATTTCTTAATATTGTTTTGTGCCAAATGCTCTTGGTACTAGTGCTAAGTACATATACACTATAGATTGTTTATATACACATACATATATAATGTTAACTTCCCTGCAAAACTTAACTGTACAAATGCACCATAATATTCATTAAAAAAAAACGTAAATTACTTGCCCACCTGTTTATCACACTAATAAAGGATACTTAGTTTTAGTTATTTGTGAATAAACTGTATTATCTTTTTACCGTCCATTAAGTGATATATTTTTTGTGCAATTTTTATTTATGTTTTTGGTCATTTTTTAATGTTTCCTTGTTTTTCTCTACTCAATGCAATTTGATATCTCTTCCCTTTTCTTCCTTGCAAGAACTTGATAGTGCTTTTTACATTCTCATAATGAAGTACAAAATTGGACTTTGTGTCTGGTTCAAATTACATTTCAAACTCTTGGAGTGACTGTGTTTCTGACAGCATATTTTGGAAGAGCTTTGGAACTGAGATTGGTATATTTTACTTACTTAAACTACGTCATAATGGAAAATTGCTATTTGCTTTCTCAGATCCCATAATTCAATGTGCAGTAATAATTATGCTGCTATATAAATCATTACTCTACAGTAACAAGAATTCCACGGATTAAATTGTCTCGCCTGGTTAGTTTTTGATCAAGTTAAATTTTCTTTAACATAACCTTTCACCTTTTGACATGCCATTGCCGCCTACAATGGCAACTCTGGAAAAGTAACACCTAAGTCTCGCCTAATGGCAATGTTAGGCTCGACAAAAATGATGCTGCTATGAAGAGTTAACATGTGAAAAATATGGGAATGAAATTTTCTTTAAGTTTGAAAGTTTGCACATATGAAATAATACATTACCATGGAGATCAATTCTGGTGTAAACGCAACCATGTTAAACATGTCAAGCCCTCATATTAGGCTCATAGAAAGAACATAGGTTTTTTTCTACAGAGATAGTAGTCATCAAGGAAGATTTTAAGTTATGGCTTGAGCTATGCAAGCAAACAACACCAAATTTTATTAAAATTTAAGAGTTTTTATCAAGCCTTGCATTGCCTTAAAGGTGAGACTTAGGTGTTACTTACCGATGTCATTGTAAGAGGCGGCTTGTCAAAATGTGAAAGTTAATGTTAAATTAGTGTATTTTCTACTTGATCAAAAACTACCCCAGCGAGATTATAAGAATCCATTATGAGTATCCATGTAGGATAGGGAAATCTCACCCGAGGGGTTGAATATTTCAGTCAGAGACGAGGCTTGCCGAGGGTGAGATTTCCCTATCCTACATGGATAAACTCATAATGGATTCTTTTTCTTCCATTTTAATGTCAATTTTTGGCTTCAAATATGATTTACATATCCATGGGCGCCATGTTTGAAAAATCTAACTCTGTTATTCAACATTCTATATAAAAATAAATATGACCATCGGATAGACTATACTTAATTTTGGTTCATACAAAATGTATAAACTTGAAGAAAAAGTTATTTATCATAAAATCTGAGTATTAACATTTGAAACGCATTTAAAATTTCTAAATTTTGGAGGTCCAGCTGTCATTTTCCCGCAAGATGACGTCATTTACTCAAAGGATGACATCATGTGATTGTCACCTAACTGTGACGTCAAGCCCATGTGAGATACACATTTCTCACATAGGGGAAAACCCTATCTTACATGAGCAGATATGGAAGAAATTTAAATCTGTGGAATTTTGTTATATGAAATTTTTTCAACATGAGCTGTGATGTTGACAATAAAGCATAATTTGACACAAAGACCTGCTTGTTAGTAGTGTTACCAGTTTTTATTGGTTTTTACTTTCATACATGGTACATGTACTTAATTTCAAATGGCATTTTGTAAAATCAAAAAATCAAAATCCATAACTTATATCACTATTACTTCTTTTCATGCAAGATGCCATATTTACTGAAATGTCAACAATTCATATCTAGTTTGAAAATCAAATTTATGTATGCATCACACAAAAAACATGCTTTTACTAGTATACAGTTATTCATTACTGATAAAAGAACTCTGTCAGAGCTTAATTTCATGATATAATTTATAAATATTTTTCTTTGAATTATCTTTCAGACACCTGTGATGAATTTTAACAGTTTTATCATTATATTTGATAAAATATTTCAAATACAAGATAGAAAAAAATATGTCAGTACCAATTGCCTGGGTTAAATTCCAAACAAACATTTTTTTGGCGTGCTTTGCATAATTTTTCTGTAAAACACATTACATTGTAGTGTAATGATGTGAAAACCAAATTGTTGGTTGGATATAAACAAGTTTCAGAATACACACACAACATGCACACAAGAACACACAAGCGTGCACACACACACACACACACACACACACAAGTAAATTTTAGCTAAAAAATAAATCTCTTAATCAATGTACCCATTTTCTCCTTCAGATCTCCTTGGCTTACTAGTAAAATTTAATTTTGAAAAAATTATCAAATTGTTTAAAATAGGTTTTTGTACTTCTGTATACTAGTTAGTATTTGTAATCACTAAACAGTTACTTTGTAGTTTTTGTAAATGTCACATTTCGGAAATTTTGATCTCATAAAAACGTAAATTTTATTTTATATTTTTGAGTACCTGTGTTTTGGGATTATTTTTGTTAGTTTTATTTTTGTTTTTTTTTTTTCAGATACAAAAAATTTCATTTATTTTTATAAAAAAAAAAAGTTTCATAGATAAATTGAAGTTTTTTGTTTTTAGTTTTGAATATTATCTTATAATCCATAATGGTTGTATAGGTTTGAGCAAAAGTATTGCTAAATGGTTTTTTTTATTGTTCAAATGAAAGTTCTTTGTAAAAAGTATGAATTTAGTATGAATTTAGATTACATGTCAAAATTATGTTTCAATAAATACTAGTACACATGTACTTACAAAACCAAGAACTACAGTTGAACACACCTTAAATCTATGATTTTCTTTTTACTTGGATGATTTGAACATTGAATTTGAAAACTAAAATCTAAAACACAGAAAAGAATTTTCAGTTAAAATTAAAGTCCATCAGTGAAAACTGAAGTCCAATGCACTTAAAATTATGAAAGATTGAAAACTGAAATCTAACACATCAGAAAAGAATTTTCAGTTAAAATTGAAGTCCATCAGTGAAAACTGAAGTCCAATGCACTTAAGTTATGAAAAATTTGCCTCTTTAAACTAAACATGTATAGTGCCTTTGTTTTAAAGGTGATTTTGTTTTTGAGGAGTCAGTTTGCCATGAAAGTATGCTATGTAGAACCTTTACAAACTGGACACCTTTTCTAAATTGGACAAAATGTTGTCTAAAGTATGATTGTTTAATGACATAATTCTAAAAAATCTTTTTTATGTTGATTAATTTATCATAAATTATTCAGCAGTGACAGATTAAAAAAGGCATTATTTAAAGTATATCCAAATTTAGTAGTATCTTGGATAAAAACTCTGGTTTATTTTTTTATTATTATCTTTAGAATTTGAATATTCCTAAACCATTTGAAAACCAGAATTTAACAGATTTCTTTGACATCCTCAAAATTTGAAGTCGGAATCAAAATCTTTATTTTTAAAAGTTCCATTTAAATATTCATTTATGATGTTCATCCACATACAGTTAGAAATGCCATTTCAAACAGGGTTGTACACACACACACACACACACAAACAACCTAAATTTATATGTATTTCCTCTCTAGCTTTTGTATTATTTTACCACTGTTTAGATTCAATTCTTTGTAGATAAAATAATGTTCAAATTATTTTTGATACATTAGCATTTTATTATGATTATTATTTTTGTTCCATTTCTTGTGTATTATTTGTATATGTACTACATGTAACAAATTCCCTCATATTCAATATCTACCTGCTCCATATAATTTTTATTACTATTTTTAATTAATTTTTTATTAATTGGTTTGTTCTCAGGGTTTTTGGTTGTATATGTTAAAAAAATGTATGCATACATCTCCACAAACGTACCATATCACATTGGTTGTGATCATAATCAACACACAGATACTTATGAAGAGCATAATTATACAGGTATATAATCATATACATGTATACATGTACTATCAGCACCTGTTACACTTTTCTTTAGTCATTACATCCGTAAACCATATATATTTATTATTTATACATGTATTTTTTAATAGATTACATAGGAAATAATTTTGGATTTCAAAATCCTATGCAGTTTTCCGATCTATGTTATTATCTAATATGCGATCAAGTGGGTTCAACTGTATATATACGTATTTAAATATATCTATGATTGGACAATGCTTGATTTGTCCAGTTTAATTCTGGATGACAAGATATCTGTGAATTAAAAATGTTCATGTCTATTCATAAAATCAGTAAATTGGACATATATCAAAACATAAGAAACTTAACTTGTCATTTGGAGAGGTTATTTCACTCATATAAAAAAAAAAACTGGAGTTGTTAAGGGAATTTTTTACATGGGGGAAAAACACTCACTTTTTGCAATTGAAAAAGGAAGAATTAATATGCATTCATATTGTGGTCCTCAACTTTTTTTCAGAACTGAATATTGAACTGTATCTTTGTAGCTTAGCTTTACCATGTAAAGTTTTAAAAAGTCTGCAGTCTTATCTTAAGCTAGAGTTTTTATTATTCACAATTTCTTACACCAGTACTCATAACTTTATTCTTTGCTGATCGTATCTTTGATCCAAGATCTCTTACTCGCAATTGTTTGTGTTGATCTCCCATTTTTTTTTTTTTTTTAAATAATCTAGATCACAATACTTTAAGAATAAAAAAATATCTACTTATCATTTTTCTAAATCCCTCAATTTTAGTACTTTATATATTGAGGTACATAAGTAATTATACTGTTGCCAGTTTACGTCAAATGGGACTGCCATATATGGTCATGGAAGTAGATGTATAATGTTTTTTTAAATGTCTGGAAGATTTTATGAAGGATGTTTGATACTGTAATTATATATACATAATTACATATATATATAGCATTGTTATATTATTTTATAATTTAGCCAATGATGATGGTAATGATCTTTGTATTTCATATTGTTTATATAATAAATCTTAATCATTTTCGGGTTGTACTTGCTTGTTATATAAGGTTTGTGTTATCTGTAAAAATGATGAAATTGAATCTGAATTCAAACTATCTACTAGAGAAAATTTTGTTTTTTAAAAAAACTAAAATATAGAACCTGTTAAAGTGTCATCTTTAACTCTTTACAAAGAAAGTAAGAGAGAGAGATTGATTGATTCTGCCTAAGGCATTGGCGATATTATTAATCAACTTTAAAACATAATCCAAATTTTTTTCAGATTGTTGGGGGGGGGGGGGGAGGGGGGGTTAACAAACCATTCTTCTCTTTTTATATTTAATTAAATTTCACTAAAAGACTAAGTACAAACATTTTTAAATTTGAATTTGAATACGAGAACAAAATTATTAATTATCATGCTCAGTTAGTTGTTCAACCTTTTTAAATTGCTGGACACATACACCAGATTACACTATGATTTAATTACAATTAATTTCTTACATCCTTTTTAAAAGAGTTTTGACTTGCAAAAAACTAAATTTAACATCTTGTATGTAGAAATGCAATGCAGTTACTGGGATTCACAGTAAAAATACGGTTTGACAAAAGTTATAGATGGAAACAAAGTTATCTCCCTTGGACAACTGTCCTCAATCAATTTCACATTTGTTCAGATAACATAAACTTTAAATTATTTTGTTATATGTTATAAAATGCCATATTAAAGTACAGTAGTAAATAAAACATGTTGTTAAGTGTAGCTTAATTATGTTAAATGGATATTATTTATATGTAAAGATGACAAAATGTTGAAAAATACATGCTGTGTCTAAATAGACACAACAGTTACATAAATTGATACACTCTGAAGTCTTTGTTGTTTTATTGTGTATTTTACTGTATACACTCACCTTCATTATGTGGAAGACCGAGGATCAATTGTCCGTCTTCAGGCTTGAAAATTGGAATAGGCTGGTTTTTTTGTTAGTCATTCAGAAGAAAGTTTAAACTTTCTCCCTTCATCACAAGGACCACAGTGTCTGAAATGTCTAATGCACATCCTGAAGAATCACAGCACAACTCACTGGCTAGGTGAATTAGGCTCCAGATCCTAGTAGGAATCTTCCAGGTCACTTACATAAGGTCTTAATTTTTTCTAGGCACTATGTTTTCCTCCACCATTTTTGAACCGACTCCCTTGATATGGGTAAAAGAATGATCACATGGGCATAAAATTCAGTTACTCCAGTCCACTATGTGACAAAAAATCTTGCTGTTTCTTGTAAGCACTTTGCAGTGTTATACATTTCTGCAACTCCACTTGTAGCTAACACTGTCTCGGATAGAGTGAATCAATCTTTAACCAGAGCAAAAGTAGAGTTGAGAAATGGTGTTTTACGCTCCAATCAAGATTCTTTCACTTATATTGACATGGTCATATCTTGGATTTTGAAAGAAAACCATTGATCTCCAGTAAGTAAACCAACAAACTTTCTCACACCTAACATGTTGTTAAGTGTAGCTTAATTATGTTAAATGGATATTATTTATATGTAAAGATGAATAAATGTTAAAAAATACATGCTGTGTCTAAATAGACACAACAATTACATAAATTGATACAGTCCGAAGTCTTTGTTGTTTTATTTTTGTGTATTTTACTGTATACACTTACCTTCATTATGTGGAAGACTGAGGATCAATTGTCCGTCTTCAGGCTTGAAAATTGGAATAGGCTGGTTTTTTTGTTAGTCATTCAGAAGAAAGTTTCAACTTTCTCCCTTCATCACAAGGACCACAGTGTCTGAAATGTCTAATGCACATTCTGAAGAATCACAGCACAATCTTCCAGGTCACTTACATAAGGTCTTAATTTTTTCTAGGCACTATGTTTTCCTCCACCATTTTTGAACCGACTCCCTTGATATGGGTAAAAGAATGATCACATGGGCATAAAATTCAGTTACTCCAGTCCACTATGTGACAAAAAATCTTGCTGTTTCTTGTAAGCACTTTGCAGTGTTATACATTTCTGCAACTCCACTTGAAGCTAACACTGTCTCGGATAGAGTGAATCAATCTTTAACCAGAGCAAAAGTAGAGTTGAGAAATGGTGTTTTACGCTCCAATCAAGATTCTTTCACTTATATTGACATGGTCATATCTTGGATTTTGAAAGAAAACCATTGATCTCCAGTAAGTAAACCAACAAACTTTCTTACACCTTCTAACATGTTGTTAAGTGTAGCTTAATTATGTTAAATGGATATTATTTATATGTAAAGATGACAAAATGTTGAAAAATACATGCTGTGTCTAAATAGACACAACAATTACATAAATTGATACAGTCCGAAGTCTTTGTTGTTTTATTTTTGTGTAATTTACTGTATACACTTACCTTCATTATGTGGAAGACTGAGGATCAATTGTCCGTCTTCAGGCTTGAAAATTGGAATAGGCTGTTTTTTTTGTTAGTCATTCAGAAGTAAGTTTAAACTTTCTCCCTTCATCACAAGGACCACAGTGTCTGAAATGTCTAATGCACATCCTGAAGAATCACAGCACAACTCACTGGCTAGGTGAATTAGGCTCCAGATCCTAGTGGGAATCTTTCAGGTCACTTACATTAGGTCCTAATTTTTTCTAGGCACTGTGGTTTCCTCCACCATCTTTGGACTCCCTTGATATGGGTAAAAGAATGATCACATGGGCATAAAACTAGTTACTCCAGTCCACTATGTGACAAAAAATCTCTTGCCATTTCTTGTAAGCACTTTGCAGTGTTATACATTTCTGCAACTCCACTTGTAGCTAACACTGTCTCGGATAGAGTGAATCAATCTTTACCCAGAGCAGAAGTAGAGTTGAGAAATGGTGTTTTATGCTCCAATCAAGATTCTTTCACTTATATTGACATGGTCATATCTTGGATTTTGAAAGAAAACCATTGATCTCCAGTAAGTAAACCAACAAACTTTCTCACACTAGGATCTGCCCGAGTGGGATTCAACTCTAGGCAGTGAGAGAGCCGGTGATTTATAAGGGCTCGGTTAAGACAACTCTGCAACCAAGGCCCAAACCCAGAGCATCATTCCAAGCTGAATTCATGATCAATTTCCATTTTCGATGACTTCACATCCTTTTATGATTTTTGACAGTCCAGTTCTTGACGCATGCTCTGTCAGTTGGAGGAAACAGTCCAGTTGTCGATGCATGCTCTTTCAGTTGGAGGAAAGTCCAGTTGTAGATGCATGCTCCTTCAGTTGGAGGAAACAGTCCAGTTGTTGATGCATGCTCCTTCAGTTGGAGGAACAGTCCAGTTGTCGATGCATGCTCCATCAGTGGGAGGAAACAGTCCAGTTGTTGATGCATGCTCCTTCAGTTGGAGAAAACAGTCCAGTTGTTGATGCATGCTCGATCAGTTGGAGGAAACAGTCCAGTTGTTGATGCATGCTCCTTCAGTTGGAGGAAACAGTCCAGTTGTTGATGCATGCTCCTTCAGTTGGAGGAAACAGTCCAGTTGTTGATGCATGCTCCTTCAGTTGGAGGAAACAGTCCAGTTGTTGATGCATGCTCCATCAGTGGGAGGAAACAGTCCAGTTGTTGATGCATGCTCCTTCAGTTGGAGGAAACAGTCCAGTTGTCGATGCATGCTCCATCAGTTGGAGGAAACATTCCAGTTGTTGATGCATGCTCATTCAGTTGAAGAAAACAGTCCAGTTGTCAATGCATGCTCGATCAATTGGAGAAAACAGTCCAGTTGTCGATGCATGCTCCATCAGTTGGAGAAAACAGTAGCAGGTTTTATTTCCATATTAGTAGTTACATAATCGGTAGACCACCACTTTATTAACTTAGGGCTCTTGTTTCTGATTTTTTTGGTTAAAATTATTATAAACATGCCTTCAAAACTCGCTACGCTGATAGTTAGAAACAGGTCTTTAAATATCTTTGATATCACTAGCAAAGTGATTATTCAGTCCTAATAAAATTTTGTTTTCTCTTCAAATTATGTTTCTGCAACATCCTATAAACTCAAAATTTAAAATCTACAAACATTTAATTCATCAAACGAGTCGTTGTATTGTTGATGGATAAAAACAAATGAGCTGAATTCAAAAATTGTATTTTATGTCCCAGTCAAAATTCTTTCACTTATATTGAGGCAATCAGAGAAAACCACCACCTTTAGCAAGCTATCTAACAAACTTTCTCACTCTAGGCTTTGCCCGACTAAGATTCAAACTTAGGCAGTGAGAGCCACTCTGTCAACTAGGTCCCTTTCAATACAAAAAAAAAAAAAACAACAAAGACAAACATTTACTGTGGGTAGCAGCAAATACTTTAATGTTACAAAATATCAGACATTTGATGTACAGTAACAATTTGGATAGAATACACAGACAGATAGACAGATAAAAAGTGAGTGAAAGAAGATCAAACAAAAAATTCTGAAGCTGTTTTTCATTTACAAATGTTTTTAAAAAAAAAAATGCTTTAATGTGCATTTCCATTTTTATTTGTCATGGATATACATGTGCATATATTCCAAATTCATTTCTGGTAAAATGCCATTTAGTGAAAATATGCTGATAAGAACCTTTCATTGGGATTTTTTTTTTTTTTTTTTTTTTTTTTTAAAAAAAAAAAAAAATCATATTCTCCTTCAAAATATTGCAATTTTTATCTATTTTTTTCATTCCTTTTAAAATGCAAAAAAAATTCTTATATGAAAAACAATGGAGTGGTTTTTTTTCACGCTTTAAATTTTTGTTGAACAATTTCCTATAATTGAAAGTGCAATGCATATTTCAACAAATATTTCATAATTTCAATCCTGAATGAAATAATTTGCTTTTTTTTTTTTATAAAATAAACATTTTGACTGAAAATCCTAACAGTCCATCCCTTATTGGTATTTGCACTAACTCTATTCTGTCAGCTAAGATGTTGATGTAAATATGAGATCTACATAACCGATATAAATGAAGAAGTTAAAACAAAAAAAAAGATACAGAAAGAATGGGTATACACATGAAATAATTCACCACAATAAAAGAATCATCATTATTCTCATCAATCTGCAGCATGGAAAGGCGGTAGCAGTAAAGATTTTTAAACTAATATATGTAGGTACTAAATATCATATTTTATTTCTTATTACACATTAAGTTAATGATAGTACAATTTTTTTAGACAGGGAGGGAGGGAGGAAGAATCAATACACCATCTGTAGTTTTACTGGAATCTTGTTAAAATAAATAGATATTTGATCAAATCCCAGTAATATCATTTTTACATACAACAAACCCTTATTGTCAGCACTAGCCAATGTTTACATATTTACATGCTAAAATTGCTGAGAAAAAAAAAAAACACTTCAAAGCAGTTAATTTTTTATACTTTATACAAACTGACATACATTACCCATTCTCACAGCACCATGCAAAATTAACCTGACATAACTGGTACAGTTAAAACAGCAGACAAAACTGGTACAGTTAAATCAGGGGAAATAACTACCATTAAATCAAGGACAGACTTAACCTGAAAAAAACGGTTTTTATCATTAGTGATCAAGCATCTAGTTGTGTCATTATTCTTCATAATGTGCATATTTTACAGGTATAGGGGAGGAAAGGATTTTCTTCTATATGCATATTTACAATGTCTACTGATCTCTTTTTTTTTTTGATGGCAATAACATATCAATTCACATATCATTACAATGTAGTCTCTATTTTATATACACACTAAAATAACATTGTTATTGCATATCAATTATACTCAAAACAGGCAACATATTTACGTAAATACCTCTATAAACATGTTCACGTAAATACCTTTGTAAACATGTTCACGTAAATACCTATAAACATGTTCACGTAAATATCTCTATAAACATGATCATGTAAATATCTCTATAAACATGTTTATGAAAATACCTTTATACACATGTTCATGTATACATATTTACAAACATGTTCACGTAAATACCATTATAAACATGTTTACATAAATACCTCTATGAACATTTGCATGTAAAACCTGGATTAACATGTTCAGGAAATTACCTCTACAGCACTTTTACTTAAGTACTTCAATAAACATGTTCATGTAAATATCTTTGTAAACATGTTCACGTAAATACAATGTACTTCTATAAACATGTTCATGTAAATACCTTTGTAAACATTTTCATGTAAATACCTTTGTAAACATGTTCACATCAATAAATGTACTTCTATAAACATGTTCATGTAAATACCTTTGTAAACATGTTCATATAAATATTTCATTAAAGATCACAAAACCTTGTAACTCTGCTACTCTATTTTACCAGTTCATTAAAAAAACATACATTCATAAAAATGATATCATTCTTAGTATAGAAATAAAACATCACTGATCATGCATCATTTTAAAGGGGAAACAACTCTGATGATATAAAACTGATATCGAAATTTGCGGCTTTAAATAAGCACTGACATTGAATCATGACAAATCGAAACAAAATAATAAACAATTACAACCTAACAAAACACGAATACATGTGTATAAATAATGTCTAGTCTAACGCATATATGTCAAAATTAAGCTGTCATATTGATGTGATGTCGTCACATCACAGTGATGATGTCATCACATCACAGTGATGGTTTACTATATGGTAGTATCTGAGGCAAAATTTCCTGTTCAAATGATTTAACTATATTTTTAGGAAGCAACGATAAGACTTTCATCTTTCTATATTTAAAATGTCACAAGCTTCGATTCTGAATCCAACCATTTTGGTTGAGGAATAAATGGTAAAATGTTTAAATATATGACCTTGACCTTGATTGTCTTTACTTAAAATAGATTTATTGTGTATACCAAAAATGTGTATAAAATAACTGATCACACCAAACACGACATCTAACTGTTTATCAAGCTGATTAATTTTTGAAGCCTACAAAAAGCTTATATTATGTATTCCAATATACAGTTGAAATGTAACTGTCCAGCTAGATGGTAAATAGGCCTTAAACGCTCATCTGGTCTCTGTACCATTCACTCCTTGGCATCAATACACAATCAAGAATATCATAAATTATTCCTAATTTTCAGTAACAATAATTACATTACATTATTATTACTGTAACCATAATTACATTATTTGAAGTTTTTAAAATCACATTCAAGATGCAAACTGTGCCAAAAAAGCTATGAAGTTATGTCTTTTTTTATACAGAATTTGTAACTTTTTTTAACCATTACGAATTAGCAATATCAGTATCTCTGAAATTCATATTTATCTAAATCTAGATCAATATCCATCACTTATAAACAGGGTCTTATCTCTTATGTATTATTTTTTATAATTGGTAGATCTATATTGCTATTAGTAACATTCTTCAGGAAAGAGGATATCAAGTTTGACCTTGACCTTTACACATTTAAATATGAATCTACTTCCAGTATATTGAACCAATGGACGGAAACAAAAAATTGTAATAACTAATGCACGGCTTGTCAGAAGAAGTGCATTGGTTGTTTTAAAATGGAAGCATATTAATGAAGCATCATAAGCGACTTGGTTTTGGATTTCTGTATTTGTCACAACAAACATGAATAGTAAGAATTCTTAGAGATCTTAGGTTGTCAAGATGGAAGTTTACGATTGCTCTGGGTGAGTATTACCATATACAAATTAAAACACAAAAAAACTTTAATATTATTAAAAAAAGAATTGGAAATATTCAATCAACTTATTGATTTTCTAAATTTTCATAAATACAATTTATGATATGACATTGAATGCTCTCTCTCTCTCTCTCTCTCTCTCATAAACACAAATGTATATAAACATATTATCTATATATATCACATATTTCACCACAAACTACACTAGGTGCAAAAGCTTTATCTTAACTTCATCTTAAATTACTAATATTTCACTTAACTAAGAAAACAGGAATTCCAGTGAATGTAATATTTCACTTAACTAGGAAAACAGGAATTCCAGTGAATGTAATATTTCACTTAACTAGGAAAACAGGAATTTCAGTGAATGTAATATTTCACTTAACTAGGAAAACAGGAATTCCAATGAATGTAATATTTCACTTAACTAAGAAAACAGGAATTCCAGTGAATGTAATATTTTACTTAACTAGGAAAACAGGAATTCCACTGAAAGTAATATTTCACTTAACTAGGAAAACAGGAATTCCAGTGAATGTAATATTTCACTTAACTAGGAAAACAGGAATTCCACTGAATGTAATATTTCACTTAACTAGGAAAACTGGAATTCCATGAATGTTATGTCTTTCCCGGTACTAACAATAAGAATTATTATGGTTTTTCAACAAGTTAAAGTAATAATGATGACAACAGAAAATGACATAATCTGTCATGAGTAGAGATCTGTTTTATGTTTGTTACCTACAATAAACTGTATAAATATACAAAAATTAAGACAGAAAAATGAAAAAAAAAATCAGAATTAAAAAATTTCATAAGTTTCGTTTTTGCTTTTTTAAGTTTTGTTAAACATCAAAGGACGAAACCCTACCATTTTTGTTTATACTGAAACCATCAAGTTTGCAAGTTCTGAAAATATTCTTATTTTCAAGGTAAACATTGCTGTAACATAAATTTAATTGAATAAATGTTATCCAATAATTTTAAGCCACAAATTTCAGTCCTACTTGTAGACAAAATATTAGGAAATTTCTCTGTGCACTGTGCAATCACAGCTTCCAAACATGCCACAGAAAACATTCCATATTTTGAACTCTCTGACCACTGTAATCACAATACAGCTTTTCTTCACATGTAAAGGAAAACATTCCATATTTTGAACTCTCTGACCACTGTAATTACAACACAGCTTTTCTTCACACGTAAGAGAAAACATTCCATATTTTGAACTCTCTGACCACTGTAATCACAACTTTTCTTCACACGTAAAACATCCAATATTTTGAACTCTCTGACCAGCAGAGAATTATAAATCTCTGACATCAAAAGCCACTTGAGTTGTCACACAAATAAATCCATGGATTTAACATCTATAATATGTTCGCAAAGTAATATTTTGGCACCAACATCTATATACCATTTTTAATAAGAATTGAAACAAAACATTTATTTAATGTGAAGATTTAAGAAATAATAAAACAAACAATATTAAACACCACAAATTATTTGAAATAAAAATATTTTACAGTTCAGAATTGAACCATTATGGAGACAAAATTATATTCTGAATCTCTTCAACTGAAATGCTACACCAAAGACAAGATGAATTTACAATGACGACCCCTAGACTGCTTTCCATAATTTTTACCTTGGGAGTATGGTCTTAACTTAATTAAACTATCTTCTATCCATATTTGCAGTAATTTACCTACAATATGCTATATTTATATATAAACAGAGTGCTTAAAATACAAATTCAACACAAAAAATGGTTTTGTTGTTATTTTAATACTAATGAGAGAAAAAAAAAAAAACACCTTGTAAAATTAAATCTTATGGTATTTTAAAATCAATATTCAGAAATCACTCAGTGAAACTTATTTTTCCTTTATAAAACAATTATGCTTACCACACGATATCAAAGATTATATAACATATGGAACTTTAAATTGGTAATATACTAGTATATGTTTTTAGTCGAACAAAACCAAATATTGAAAATCAATTATATTATCAAGGCATTCAACATAAAAATGTACTGCATTCTTTTATATGTATTACATTTCACATGGCTACTGGGTATTTCTAAAAAAATAATTTTTAAAAAATGTTATTGGATGTGTGTAGAACCCTGGCAAGTCAATTTGAATGCCTTTATGCTTATGTAAAGTAACAAATGTGATACCATTGGTAAAATTGAAATTACGCTTGTACATAAAATATGTTGCTTATTAAACTAAGTGACAATAATGGGAGACAAAATTTTTTTTGAAAACAAATTTTGCCAATAGTTCAAAGTGTTTTAAATTCTATGTGTATGGTATATTTCTTCCAAACCTTGAACACAATTCATAGAATATAAAGGTGTGAAAAAACAAAAAAAAAAAAATATAATTAAATAAAAAAACAAATTTAAAAAAAAAAAAAAAAAAAAAAAAAAGTTAAAATTTTGAAAAATCTACGTAGCTGACTCTGTAAATATGATTGCAAACATAAAGGCACTGGTATCAATGAACTACTACACCGCACCATTATTACCAAAATTTTCCTAAAAAATTTCAAAAATTCACACTGCTGTAACATACAAATGATTTCTTTTTTTTGAAAAGCTAAATGAATAAATACAAACTTTATAACAATTTAATAAAACTTTTTAAAATCAAATTTATCAAGGTTTCGCAAGGATAGCTGAAACTACTGTGTCCAGATAATTAACCAAGTGTATATGAAAATATGGTTACATGTAATATATTAAACCCGAATTATTATAATCAAATATAATTTGTATATATTTTAAATATTTTTAAACATGAACATTCACCAAGACATAACAGTCATCCAACTGAGATATTATATATATAGATATATATATATATATATATATATATATATATATATATATATATATATATATGCGCGCAGGAAGTGTATTTATCTGCACCAAAAGCTAAAATAATGCATGCAGTTCAAAACAAAATTTAATTGATCAAAAAAAAACAAAAACAAAAAAAAAAACCACCCTGGAAATGTATTGTACATACATGACACAAAAATATCAATATATAAGTACATGAAGGACACATAAGACTTCAAACACAAACTGGCTTAAAGGAACCGAAGAATTGGCTGCTCACTCATACAACACACTTGATTTGCCACGTTACATAAAGTATACATCTATAACTATATCGTCTACTCCGATTTGGTGACCACATTTACACATGAATACAGATCAGTTGTTGCACCCCTTTTACGATACATGCAGGGAGTTAATAATTTCTCGCACTCCTTCCTTCTTCAGTTGTATCTGGTAATATTGTCTGTAGTGGTTTAAATCAGTCAGTTTTTTGTATGTATTATTATTACTATTATTATTGTAACTCTGACAGATTTGACTGCCTAATTAATAGCAGATTATTCAGACTTATTCATAATTTTTGTTGATGCTGATTTTTTCCTTTACTATTAACTTCTATTTTTTCTAATTTTTTCCATAATTCTTCTCTATCTTTTTCTTTCTTTTTCTCCCTAAAACACACAAAGATATAAAGTTTTGATTAAATCTCAATCACAACCTTCTAAACTCGGTCCAGTGGCTTCGAATGCCAGACAGAAATAAAATAGGAGTGTGAAACACAAAAAATACAACAGATAATAAGTATAGGTAAACAGAATAAAAATTAAACATTCAGATCAGAGCTGGACTAAAAATTTTCAGAAGCAAGATTTTACTTGTCCTAATCAAGAAAATCTTTGCTTATTCTGTGTCACTTATAGCAACACATAATCTTATTACAAGTAATATGAACTTTTCATCCTTAAAAATGATACTGAAAAGTGCTTGTAGCTGCATAAACTTTAGTAATGAAAGCATAAGTTGATTAATGACTATGAAAGCTATAAATTGATCATTAAAATCAGTAAGCATTTACAAATAAAAAATGACAATTTTTTTTTCTTTAGAAAAAGGTGTTATAAATTGTAAACTGGGAAACGGAATGAATTAGTAAGACAACCAGGTTTCTTGAGATAATGATATTCTACATACAAATTGAAATAAATTTTAATGAAACTTCACTAATTAAACACAAATATTTATAAAATCTTTTCCCAGAATCACACAACTAGTACTGGTATGTGAAGCAAAATCAAGTATAAGCTAGAAAAAAAATGTATTTACAAAATCCATGTGATAATCATGATGTGTCAAAGTTGTACGCTTTTAAGTTCTAAATGGATACGAATCTACTAATTAAACTGAAGAGGTCTAATACAAGTTTAAGACAAACTATGTTACAGGATATCGGTTTTCAGTTACGTGTTACTGCTTAATATTGGCATTTCTTTTTTTAGGATATGTATTATTTTGGCATGTTTAATTTCGGCACTTTTAAGTTGGGCGCCAAATAAGCCAAAATAAAACTAAACCAAAATTTTCCGGTTTACGGTACCTCTCTCCAAATAGGTTTTAATTCCAATTGGGAAGATCCTAGTGTAAGATAGGTTGTTACTTCACTTGTGTAAGTTCAGCAGTTTTTATTTTTTTCTCCAGAACTTACTGACCACCATAATGCAAAGTGAAACAATATTGAATGGTGTAAAATATCATTACCCTTCTCCACTCTTATTTTACACCAAGTAATACCAGATAGACATAGAATTGTATCTCCCGTAAATGTAACTTAATTTATTTTAAAAAAAATGTAAACACATTTATTTATTTATTAATTTTATTTTAAAAAATGTAATCACATTTATTTATTTTAAAAATGTAAAAACATTAATTTATTTATTTTAAAAAATGTAAACACATACATTTATTTATTTTTTTTTTTTTTAAAATTTATTTTCATTTATTTATTTATACAAAGCACTTACTTTTGCCTGTCAGATTTATAATTGGCTGTCAGTTCATCAAATAATTTACTATTCATTTCCATAAAGGTTTTGAGAACGTTGTAGACAAGGGCCACTATGGTTTGGTTCCAGTGTTCCTTGGATATTTTATACAATGCTGGGAACATTATTGGAAGAATAATATTGGAATTTTCTTCTATCAAACTCATGATATAATCATTATTCCAGTAGTAAAGAGCACGTTCTGCCACCTAAAAGAAGACAAAAGCAACTTTAGTGATTTCTTGCATGCTTGAATAGTCTATTACATGTTTAAATACCATCTTACTTGAAACACTAAAACTATGGCCCGAATATGCTAAAATTTTGAGAATTCCAGGATAAAATTTTCCCGTCACATGAGAATTTTTTACATACCTGTTCTAACTACATTTAATCAGTGACAACACACCAGAATATAAAATCCAGTATAGAAAAATATTGAATTCTTTTTTATTTATTTTTTTTTATATTTACACAGTTGGATAGGCAAACCACCTTCACAAAAGGAACTAATCCAAGAATAGACTATCGATTCACAGAAGTGTTATTGTATTGTTAATATCTGTCCAAATCAATGTGTAGATTTGTACCCAGTCATCCAAGTCCAAAAAGCATAAAATAGCCTTGGTTACTAGGACAGCATTTAAACAAAAATATATTGAGAAGAATTCAGAACTTTGTTGCTTTTTGTGATAAATAAATTTTAGATAATCATGTGTATTTTCAACAATTTCACTGAAAGAAAACTCAAATACATCTCAGTGAGAAAATTTCACCAGTTTAATGGAAAGCATCTTTACTTGGGCATGAAACATCATTTCTTCATTCTTCATAATTTTTTAATAACATGGACTCCTGAACAACACTAAAGGCAATAAATATACAAACCTGAAAATGTGGACTTGAGACACATCTTGCTATATTACGAAATAAAGGTTCCATTATTTTTTGAAATTGATTTGGTTCTATAACATCTAAAATTTCTTCTATTTCACCTAAGAACATAACCTTGAAAGAAACAAAAGACAACAGTAATTATAATAGCAGTTTTTCTATCACTGACTATGGGCGTACAATCATAAAAATCATTGCATTGTCCTGTGAAGCCTAGAAAGCAAAAATGCACATGAAAAATGTGTACAAAGTTTAATATCATTCTTTCAAATATTGGTTATGTAATATGGATTGTAAGATGTAGAAGGTGCTCATTTTTTTTATTGGAGAGCAATAAATAAACAAGAAGCCTGAAAACAAAAACTTGACTTTACAAAAGTATAAAATCCTCCCCTCTAATAATAGCCATCAACAAAGGTGCACCATTTTTTTTTTAATATAAATGAACAAGAAGCCCGAAAGTAAAACTTGACTTCATATAAACAAGTGTACAAAGTTTTTTTTTTTTTTTTTTAAAAAAATCCTGTAATATTAGCAAAATAATAAGAGCTACAAAATAAAGAAAGTGATCAATTTTTAGGAGGAATATACAGGAACAAGAAGCTTGACTGGAAATGTTCTTAACTGTCAAACCAAAATTTATGGCTAGAAACTACAAAGATTTGTCTCATTATCAGGAATGTACATATAACTTAAATCATACCTCTTTTTGACTGCATGTCTTTGGCCAAAATTTTAATAAGCCTTTAATAACCTGAAAAATTAAATAAAAAAAAAAAAAATTTAATAATTAAATTATTAAATAAATAAATAAAATCAAGCAAAGCAATATCCATCAATCCAGTCTGAAATTATGTCAATGGAACGGCAAAAAAATAAATAACATAAAATAAAATGAAAATAATTTAAAAAAAAAAAAAAAAAAAAAAAAAAAAAAAAAAAAAAAAAAAAAAAAAAAAAAAAATCAAATTGTCAATCAATCAGTTAGCACTTTTCATCAATCAGTTTAATTTCTCTGGTTTACAATAAAGGATATACATGTATTAAGAAAACACAAGAATGTATGCGTTTATTTATTTATTTTTTTTTCTTTGCTTCCAAATAAGGTCATAAAATAAAGTTCATAAAGCTTTGACATTGTATTATTCCAACTTGTAGTGAATAAAATAATAAAATAAAGTAAAATTTTAACAAGGCTAAAGTAAAGATAGAAATATCTTGACATATTGCACACGCATAAATATAGCTATAAAACAGCAAGAATGGTAATAAAGTAGTGACTTATCAAACAAAAAACCAGTAACACATGTACACTTACCTCCTCTGTTAGAGAAGCATCTTTTTCAAGAAATTGGACAACACAGTACGCCAACTGAAAGTAAAATGAAAAGATGGATTAATAATGTTTTACATCCCTGTCAAGATTCTTTCACATAAATCAAGGCTGTCAGTTCAGGAATGCTGGAGGGAACTTTTGTTTCCTGAGAAAACCACTAACTTTGGCAAGTGAATTGACACACTCCTCTCTGCCTAAGTGGCATTCTGACTTGGGCAATGAGAGGCACTGTGACGCATGCATTTCTGACCATGCTGCCACAGAGGCCACTCATGAAAACACCAATTTCTAAAATGCTGACTAAAATTACCAAGTCTGTTTTGTAAGTTAGCTTGAGCATATGTACCGATCTACTAAATATATATATATATATATCAGTGCGTACTGTAGAGATTTTAAGGTGCTAGCATACTGGTATAAATTGTCATATGAAAACATATTACAAACCACTCAATCACAATATACTACAATGGGCAAACTATAAAAGCCCTCTCGTAATTCAGTAACCCTAAACTCACATTCACCCAGTTGTAAAATCATGTCCAAAAGGTAAGCTTGATTATCTCTCCTGAGTTAGTGAATGATATGCGATTTAACTTTCTAGTTACAATTATTTCACTTATATCAAGGTATCACCAGCTTACAGGTGAAGCTGTAAAAATTTATCTATTTGCAATGAGAAGTGTGGGTTTTAGCATAACAGAAGGTATCAATTTTTAGAATGTCTTTCAGAGGAACCAATTTTCAAAGTTAACAAAAGTTGTTTGTCTAAGAAAAACATGCTGCTGTTTGTTCTAAATTGTGTTATAATCCACTGCCACAAATAGTTGTAAATCTTACCTGCGCATGATATAGATTTAGAGTTTTGGCTTTATGTAGAGGTAATAATACTTTAACCAAAAACTGTTTATGCTCATGTTTCAATGGTAAGGCAAAACCATTGATAATGCTGAAAAAACAAAAGAATACATATATGTAAATAAGAGCTGATTTAAGATCTGTTTCGCATACCCACAGATCTACTCCATCAAATATCTTTAATAATAAAAACCTTTCATACATCACAAACATAACACTTATGCTTAGGATATTAGGATATTATTGTTTTTTTTTTTTTTTTTTTTTTTGTACTTTAAAGGATACCAGCTAACTAATACACCAGGTAAACAAAAAACACTTGATAGTTACACAGATAAAAGAAGGACTGATGACTCATCTACCTTGACATCCAATTCAAAATACTATTATATATCTGAAAGCAATACAGCATTATTTCTTTTTACAAAATAAAAGACCAGGAACGTGTTTTTAAATTTTTTTTTAAAAAATTTATTTTCTGTACATAAATTGAAAAGGACAAAAAATACATGGAATTAAAGAAAAGGACACAGACAAATCCATATTTGGTGCTATCAGTATGAAGAGGATGTCAATTGCAAAGACTTTATTTAAAATAAAGATCCTCTGAAAAAACTTAATATACCTGAAAGTTTTCATTAAAGGTGAATCTATTTTTAATATATTAAAATATATTTCATGCTTAATGACATACATGTCACTGATGAAGAACAATAATTAACCATAACTAACTAAACTAAGTGGGTCAATTAATGGAAAAATGTAAATATATTCATTATTTAACTTGTATCAACTGAATGAAATAAATTATATTTACATAGTTTAATTGTGCAAAACTACAATCTAACAATAAATTGTCATGAACAAGATACTATTATTTGGTATTGGGGCATATATAAGCGCAACCTGGTCTAGTTGAACTTAGGTGAACTTGAATTTGTGACCTTGGTATTTTATGTTATGTTTTCCTTAATAAAAAGGATATATTGTTATTTTATTCTATACATATTTTGTTTGCCTTGACCTCAATGACCTTGAAAAGGTCATATACCAAACAAGAGGCCCATGGGCCTTAACGCTCACCTGAGGACATGGCCAACCTGAGGATATATCCAAAATCATTTGCAAAAATACATAAAATATTCTAATATACATTCCTACAAAAAAGTTAATAGTTTTCAAGATAATTAACAATTTGAGTCTTTTTATGCATCTATGACCTTGACCTTTAAATGTAAGACCTTGAATCTTATATCAGAATAATCACCATATCAATTCCTACAATATTCTAATATACATGCCATACAAAAAGTTAATAGTTTCCAAGATAATAAACAATTTCAGTCTTTTTATGCACCTATGACCTTGACCTTTGAATGTATGACTTTGAGCCACATATCAAAATGATTGTCATATCAATACCTACAAAATTCTAGTATATATACCTTTGCAAAAAGTTAATAGTTTTCAAGATACTTAACAATTTGGGTCTTTTTATGCATCTATGACCTTGACATTCAAATGTAAAACCTTGAATATTATATCAGAATGATCACCATATCAATTCCTACAATAATCTAATATACATGCCAATACAAAAAGTTTATAGTTTCCAAGATAATTAACAATTTCAGTCTTTTTATGCACCTATGACCTTGAACTTTGAATGTATGACCTTGAGCCATATATCAAAATGTTCGTCATGTCAATACCTACAATATTCTATAATACATGCCTATACAAAAAGTTTATAGTTTTCAAGCTAACGCACAACTTTAGTCTTTTTTAGCAAAAAAATAACATTTCAGGGGCAACAACTCCTACATGCATTATCATACAGTTACAAAACTTTGTACCTTTTTACATTTTGTCCTGCTAAACATTTTAACAATGTTTAAATAATATATATCTCTTATAATTTGGAAGAAAAAAGCCTAAAACTGCACAAATTACAAACTAGGTCATGACCTTGAACTTTGACCTTGACCCCATTTTGAAGGTTATTTCAAGAAAAAGTCAAAACTGATAACCCCATGTCAGTATCTATTCATATAGTCAAGTTATAATAATTTGAAGCCATTTTACGAAATTTTCAAAATTAAACGCAAAAATGCGTAACCTAATTTTTTACCAAATTTCACGAAATGAACAATTTAAAAGCTTAAGACCCTAGAGAAGCCAAATATCACATCAGATTTTTTCTCCCATCATCGCTTTCGGAGAAGAAGATTTTTTAAGTTTTTTGGAACCATGGGTCACCTTGACCTAGTTTTGGGAGCCATGACAATGTCACGAACAAATCTGAATTGCACTGGCCCATATATGCATCTGACCAAGTTTCATTGAAATCTACCTCATAGTTTTAGAAAAGAAGTTGAAAATGTAAAAGTTTACGCCGCGGACGACGACGACGACGCCCGCTGACGACGACGACAGACAAATTTTGATCAGAAAAGCTCACTTGAGCCTTCGGCTCAGGCGAGCTAAAAAAGGCATACCCATTACAATATGCATGTACCTATTAATGAACAACTCCAGATTATTGTTTGTATTCTTATTTCAGGCCTAATGCATTAATGCAAACATACAAATTTTAAGGAAACCTGACAATACATTTGAGATGGGAGGGGGTGTAAATCAGTGATAATGGAATTTTAAGACATAATTGGGTGATTAATAATAATCATATCTATTATATAGCAATATATGTTTCACATAGAAATAAAATGATAAATTCTGAGGTGTTAGTACGCAATATATATCAATATTTGCACACAAACTTTGTTCCAGTCTGAGGTCCCCCAAATCCATTTTTCATATTGTCATTTGACACTGTTGTCCAAAATATCAGTTCAACAACCCTTTATTATGATTTCTGCATACAGTAGATAATAACTCTCTCTGTTTGCTGTTAATAAGAGGTGACTTACCTGCCTAAGATTTCTAACAATTCACCAACACCATTAAACTGTTCTGTTTCATAAATAAACCTAAAGTGAGCAAAAAATATAATTTGTTATTAATATTTTTTTTATCAGCTACCTGTTAAGTGAAATTTATTTCCTTTCTCAAGCATGTAAAAGTTACCAGTATGGGGTTCAAACCCATAAACCTAGATACTTTGTAGACTACTATTTAGTCAAATGTCTCCACTAGCAATTAGCCATCCATAAGTATTTTCAAATATTCCTCACTAGTTGTTATTTCTTATTTTCAAATGATGTTTGTTTGTTAACTTTAAGGTAGGTATTGCAAAGAAGCTGATATTTTCCCCCTTTTTTCAATCATCTGTGTTGACCTTGACATAAAATGTCATTTCTTTTTTTTTCCCCTGACCTCTGATAGGAATATAAATTCCAATGTTAAAAAAATTATCTAAGGCTGGGTCTTATTTAGAGAGAAGTTTCTGCTTATTTACTTATGGCTGGTGACATCCTGACATAAATACAACCATCTTGACCTTAAACATAAAAAACCATTCAACAGCCATCCATTAGAAATATGGCTTTTTTATAGAAAAAAAAACACCAGTACACATGATCCTGTTATTGAGTCAGGTGACTTATCAGGACAAATACACAAATAAATCTCATTCTGTTAAACTCTTGATCTCAATCCTCTTATACTGTAGGTTATTAATAGAAAACTGACCTTAATCAAAGTTTTAAGTAAGAGTGGATTGGACAAAATGTTCTATGCACCAGTCAATATTATTTCACTTAGTCAGTTCTGGGTTAGTGGAGGAAAACGGAGTGCCTGACCATGGTCAATCAAACTGACAAACTTTCTTTAAACCTTATGTTTCCATTCCCAGTAGTCAAAATCTCCAATGGCTACTAATTCTTTGAGAAATTCTTTCAAAAAGTAACCTATTTTAGCACATTTGTGAAAAAATACTTTTAAAGGACTATATTTTCACAAATTTTGGAAATTTGGCTACAAGTAAATTTAAATTTGTAAGAATGAAATTTAAACATAGATGGTAAGTGGCACTTTGATTCTTAAGATGGCGCCCTAGACCATGTAGTCAAAGAGAGCAGCCTTTTTTCAACGACCATTTACCCACTAAAGCCCATCCCTTTTTTTAACGTTAAACGTATCCAACATAAAAAAATGTTATACAGTAAAATACAAATATAACAAACAAAGTTACACAGAATACATGGATAATACAAAGTCAAATGTTGGACCTGGTTGCTTCTCTATACATGTTTATCAAGAAGTTGTTTATAGTGAATTTATGATGTAGTTTAATCTTTTTATTTATTTATTTATTTTTTTTTGCTAAAAACTTTATATATTGTTCCATGCTCTATCAGGGTATGTAAAGTAAATATTCCCTTGAACTTAACCCAAATAATTAAAGTTTTAAGATATATGCTACAAGACATTAATAATAGGTAATAGGATGGAAGCCAGGAAAGGAAGTAATTATTTTTTCAAAAAAGCACAGATTCACTAAGTTACTTGGGGATTAATTATCATCACCGATTTATCATAAATAAGAAAAGGTTTATGATCTTCTCTCTGAAAAAATAGATCCTCTAGATGTAGAAAGATGCATTAAAAGGTATGTTGATGATTTTTTTTAATCATGATAAAAATGGCTTTATTCTTAGTTGCAGTTGCATGATCTTCTGAGAATATTTATGCAAAAAATCTTAATTTTGTCCCTTAATTAAGCATATGCAAAAAACCAGATGTTTTGACACTTGTTGGAATAGGAAATGATTTGTGCTTGGGAAAAAATTATGCAATTTACTGATATGCAAATAGATGAAATTCTACCACAGATGACCTTTACTTAGCTAAGTGAATCAAATGTGTCTTAAAGCTGCATTAAGTTTACCAAATTTCTGAATTTTTTTTGATTTTCTAAAAATATGTTTTTTTAAAAGTAGATATCTTCTAACCACGATCCGTGACATTCATTTTCTAAAATTTCATGTCTTTTAGCTGTAAATAAACGGAATCCTCTGACCGGTTGGTCAGTGTTCTACGATGGTAATTATGAGCTTGGAGCACGCGCACGGATGTACGGAAAAGCCTAGAATCGAAAGTGAAACATGACAGATTGCATTAATTGTCCTTCATTAATATCCAGATGTATTTGAAATGGTGTTATTTTTCCCTTACTAAGTCACAAATGACAAATTTAAGAAGTTCTGTGTTTAATTTATCTTATTTCAACATTTTGAAAGTTGTGTTTAAATGACCCGGGTTTTGATGACGTAACCATGTTCTAATATTAGATCCCAAATGCTGCATCTCGCCTGGTAAATACTGTAATTTCTGTATTTATTCGAGCTTTTATCGTTGAACCAAATGTAACATTGTTCATAAGGAACATCATTTATTAGATTAGCACCGTTTTATTTTTTTTCTTTGGAAAACTTAATGCAGCTTTAATGCACATGAACAGTAAAATTCACATATACATACCTGAGAAAGATATTATTAATTTGTTTTCTAATAAACGCTCTAAGACCAAGAAATTTTCCATATATTCTATGTAAAACAGTTTTAAGAAAATCTCTTTCTCTAGGATCCTCACTATCAAACAACTCTAATAACTGAAAAATAAATTTAAAAAACAAACATCAGTTAAACTAAATCATTACAACAAAACTTATGTCATATGAAAGCAAGGGAGGAAACAGTTGTAGAAATTATAAATATTCTTTGTCTTCATTTGTAACAAGATTTTTTTTAAGGAAACTCCTTCAAATTTGCATCAATAAAATCATAAATATCTTGCTGAAATTTCAGATATTTTATTATTGACAGCTGGTGTCATGATTTGACAACTTTCTTATCTTCACACCCATTTATCTCCATTCAAATTAATAATAATAATAAAAATAATAATAATATTTTTTTTTATTTCATTGGCAATAGATTTGTTGTTTAACTATTAGTTGAAAAGAAAAAGATTGGATCATACTTTATCTTTTTTAATAATAATAATAATAATAATAATTTGTTATTAAGTCATATGATCAAGCCAGAATCTCAATTTTTTGTAAGATAACATGTCTTTTTTTTACTAGTTATAACATCAGTCAGTATCTGATAAAGTAATTAAAACATTATAGGTAAAAGTAAGAAGAAATTGCCTAATCTGCATATAAAAAAAATTGTTTCTAGCTTTTTAAAAAATGTTTATTGTAATAGATTTTATGTAAAAACTCAAAAATTGATTAAAGTGTAATATTTTTAAATTATAATGATACTTTAAATAAATTTTTTTATAAAAACATAAATAGATAATAATAAATAATGAAAATTAAAGACACTTAAAGAAAGTTATTTTACTTGAATGACAATTATTTCTATGTGAAACAGGTTAAAAAAAAAAAAAAGCCTATATGACCTGCCTGGGTATATAAAGCCCATAAAACTAGTTAACCAAAAGCTTTAACATTAAGTTGAAAACTGCATAGCATGACCTGCCCGGGTATAAAGTCCATAAGAAACAATTTTTTAAACATCTTACTAAAAGCATTAAGATTCGTCTGACAAAATGTCATACTAAACACACAGAAAGCAACTAAATTTTGAATTTTGTGCAGGTGATCTGAATCAAAATCAAAATGTTTAACTGGTTTAAACAAGAAACATTGTTTTAATCTTAAGAAAACACATCACAAAAAAAAAAAAGAAACACAATTTCAATCTTTGGATATCTGTTCACATCAACTTACCTGTAAAACAAATTTTTGGTCTACATATTTCTTAGCAAGACTTGGTTGGAAGTCCGGAGATTCTAGAAATCTTAAAAAGAACTCATATACAATCTGCAAAGAAACAGAGTACTTGATGTTACAAATGATTTTATATTCCATAGTCTAACTATACAAAACTAAAACGTATAAATCCGCTAGCTAACATGTCATAGTCATTGCCATGAAGCTGTGTAGTTAATAACGATGTCAATGATATACCTATCTATAAACAAGCAATACCTGTACTATTACTAACAGTAAAATCAATCAGATACCGATAAGACTGGACTGATTTTGGGTGGGGCTTAACTCAGTTTTCCAGCATGTCAGAATTATAACAAAACTTGAGTGGATAAGAGTGGACCGATTTTGGGTGGGGCTTAATCAAGTTTTTCCATCATATTAGAATTATAACAAAACTTGATTTTTATGACATTTTTTATGATTATAAAACCTGTGTTAAAAATAAAAAATAAATATTGATTTCTGTTATGTAAGAAGTCACATTACAATAATGACATATTATGTCATTCATATATATATATATATATATATATATATATATATATATATATATATATATATATATCAAGCACTGTTGAAGAGAAATTACAAATTGTTGTAGATCATAATAAACACACAATGTTTTTGTCACTTAGCATTATAAAGTGTGCAAGTTTGATGACAAAAATTACATCTCCATCAAAAAATTGCTTAGAAATGAGATTTTCTTTCAAAAAAAAACCATGATTACATTTACCATAAATAGGGTCATTGAAGAACTATTCATGGATAAATTGCCATATATAATTATAATTACTGTAATCTGTACACAGTCTACAATTACTGTAACATAAAACAAATTTTCTACAATATTTACAAGTTTGGAATATCTTTAGTATGTTACCTTTAAACTTTGGATATTATGTCACATATCTGTGGTTACTTTATGCAATTGTTCTTCGAAAATAATGTAATTTAATTTAAGATCACTTAATTACATATAATTTTACTATTGTGCTGGTTTTGAAAATATTCTGGATCTGTATTTTTCAGAATATTGCAATCTGTTACAGTGGAAAATGTTTATATAAATATACTAGTCAGACTTTGATACAGGAATTGAGTGGAGTGATGGTGTTTTTACACTTCAGGCAAAATTCTTTTACCGATATTTAGACAGTCAGTTTTGGATTGACGGAGGAAATTTGAGCGCCCAGTGAAAACCAACAACCTTCGGTAAGCAAACTACCAGACTTTCTCATTCTAGGATCTTCCCAAGCAAGATAGGATCCTATGCACTGTGTTCTCTAAGCGAGCATTTTAAACCACTTGGAACTGCCACACTTTCTCAAAGTAGGATCTTCCCAAGCGGAACATGAACCTAGGCACTCTGCTCCATAATAGAGTGTTTCAGACCACTTGGCCAACTAAGGCCACCAACCTTGATACAAGCTTCAATTTCAAATAATGCTTAGCAGATTTCAAGCTACATTAAAACCAGCAAAAACAACCACCTCTATATAAGGACTGTCAGACCAATAAGATCAGCTTTCTTTAGCTTTCTTTGCTTCATTTCTTCACCAATCAATAAACTCTACATAAAGACCATCTGTCTTTAAACTCTATATTTCTTTATGAGTCACAATTGGTCTTTTAGTACAGGTTTTACTGTATATTTGGACTTCTAACTACAGTATGGATTCTACTTGGGGTGATCTATGGTAATAACATACAATACTTCCCAAAATATCGCTGAACAGGTCAGCTATAAGTCTTACCTGTAAATGTGGCCATGATGCTTCTAATGTTGGGTCATCCTCTTCGGGGTCAAAATCTGGATTGTCATTAGGGGGTAATGTCCGGAATATATTACACGCAATCTGAAAAATAAAAAGCAAATTGCATTGATTAATTTTAACTCTTACTCCTTTTACTTATAAATCCACTTTCTTTTTGCTATGTAGTTTAGTATATACTAGTACTTAGTTAGGTGAAAACAAACTAATGTGCTTTCATAAATACCAGACACCAATCTAGCAAATAATCTCAACATCAGTGTCCTTTAAACATCAAAAATATTCCAGCCCTTTTCAATGGTAAATTTATGCTATAAACATCTTTGTACATCACTTTTATATATTCGTTCTTTGTATTGGACTATTTCCAGATTTACTCTAGGCAATAATAAAGATAAGAAGGAAAAATTGACAACCAATTCCGGAAAACATGATGTGCATCTCCTATCAATGTTGATTCTGTCCACAAGTTCTGTAAACTGGGAGTTTTTTTAAGATTTTCTCCAGGCAAGAATAATTCAAAGGGCCATAACTCAGAGGTAAACTTGGCAAACCAACTCCCTGGCCAACCAAGATGTACATCTCCTGTCACTGTTGATGCTTTGCATTTTTTTTAAAAACATTGTAATGTTAACTTTTGGAAAATTATTCAAGATGATGTGGAATGGAAAGACAGAACTTGGAACCATCTTTTAAAGGAGGGAGATGAAAAAAAAAAGAAACAATAAAGGTACATTTTGTATGGGATTGCTAGCATTTTCTCTTACTACTAAACAATAAACAGATCGTAAATTGCAAAATAATAATAATAATAATCAGTATGAGACATAACAGAATTTAATATTTATGAGAATAAAACGTGTATATTATTTTCATAATATCAATTAATTTATTAGCATTTTTTTTTTTTTTTTTTTTTTTTAGATTTTTACTGATCCAGATTTTTTTTTTCTGTTTCAGTATGCTTACTGATTCTGGAAAAGAAGTAATTAAAATTAACAGACAGTTGACAAAACATAGAAATAGGCATCACCCAAATCTTTATCAAGTCATGATCATAGAGCAATATCCAATACAAACATAAACAGTCAAGTCTTATGTAATCCCCACCTGTACAAAAGGTATGCATGCCATTAAGGAAAAACAAATATGTAAATGTAAATATTACAAAAGTCTATATAAAAAGTTTATAAATCCATATATAATAAAAGCTTATGAAGTTATGTCTTTAAATCTCATTTGTTTAACATAATGGTATATATACATGTACAATTCATTAAGGCAAAAAAAACAAAAAAAACAA